>JAWNKY010003060.1:3000000-3520828 GCA_035041765.1 Drosophila algonquin
GATGAGCTGATGGAAATCGATGGAGATCAAGTAATAGACACTGAGCCGCCTATGGCCGATGAACACCAATACCCAGTGCACGATGTGAACTTGGATAAATATGTAAGCGAAGCAAAAAGGTAACCTTCTCCATCCCCCACACCCACACCCATTGCCACTTCCACCCCTAAGCCGTACTCCCAGCCGTGTCCATTCGCCAGTGATGCCAAGGCCTTGGAGGAGCTGAAGGCCTGCGATTACACACAACGCTTCACATACGAGATGGCCCGTGCGGGTGAATCGACGCGTCCCGTGCGCGTCTATGCGGACGGGATCTACGATCTGTTCCATCAGGGCCATGCCCGACAGCTGATGCAGGCGAAGAACATGTTTCCGAATGTCTACCTGATTGTGGGCGTTTGCAACAACGAGCTGACTCTCAAAATGAAGGGTCGCACCGTGATGAATGGCTTTGAGCGCTACGAGGCAGTGCGTCATTGCCGCTACGTGGATGAGGTGAGTGTGGATCAGTCGCCTATCAATCACCGATCAATCACCGTTTCTACAGATTGTAGCAAATGCTCCCTGGACCCTAACCGATGATTTTTTGAATGAGCACAAAATTGATTTTGTCGCCCACGATGATATACCCTATGGCGCCGCTGGGGGCGTCGACGATATCTATGCCCATCTGAAGGAGCGCGGCATGTTTGTGGCCACCGAACGTACGCCGGGTGTCTCCACCTCGGACATTGTGGCACGCATCGTCAAGGACTACGATCTGTTTGTGCGCCGCAATCTGGCGCGCGGCTACACCGCCAAGGAGCTGAACGTCTCCTTTCTCTCCGAGAAGAAGTTCCGTTTCCAGAACAAAATGGACGAGCTCAAGGATCGCGGCAAGCTGGTGAAATGCAGTCTCCTGGCCCGATGGGAGGCCAAGTCTCGCGACCTGATCGATGCCTTCCTGCAGGCCTTCGGCCGCGAGCGCCTTTCCTCGATCTGGCGCGAGTCAAAGGGCAAGATAATGAGTGTCTGGGGCTCGGCTGCATCATTGGGTGCCGAAGGCACCGACGATGATTCCGACTGTGACTACGAGGACGCACAATCTGTGGTCTCCCACGATGTGGCAGGGAGCGACAGTGGCCTGGAGACGTCGATACGTTGGCACGACACCGTTGCCCCCATTTTGGCTCGTTCCAGCAGCTCCCCCGAGGTGGGCGCTGGCCTTCGTTGAGCCTCAAGCCGTCAAAATGTTTCTTGTTTTTGGTTTTAATTGTTAAATTTTTCCTTGGATGACACACACACACACACACACACACAGACAGACACACAGACACATTCACAAGCAAACGACACAGAGAAATATAAAAGCAGCGAAATATAAATGCAGCAGCGAATGAAAGAAAAGCAAATCCTATGACAACTTAAGGCGATAGCACGATCGAAGTGGGCGAAGGGGGAGGAGTGGCATAGCTAAATCGGTTACAATCGGCAGAGATTTTCTCATTTTTGTTTGCATATTTCTTGGCTCCTTTTTGGCTCCTCCTTTGGCTACTGTGTAATCCCAAGGTTATCCGAAAATATAAAAGAAATTGCAAGAAAATTGACTCCAGGGCAATTCGAATGAGGAATGCTCTATACATGAAGAATCTCTTCGATCCTTGACCACAAAATTCATCTGAGAATTCAGCTGACTTTCATATGAAATAAAAAATCACAAAATTAAAACAAAATATTGAAATATTAATATTCAATCATCCCAAAAGCTGTTTATTAATGTCAAGGGAGGAGATGAACATGGGTTTGCCTCTGTTTCGAGGGCCCACGATACCGCTATGATTGTCAACATATAATGATTCGGATGAGATGAAAGATCATTAATTTATCAGCCATCCCTTTGGCTGCTCATCCCAAGGCTGGCTTACGATTTCCATTACGAATTCCAATGTGAAAATTTACCAAAAGTGCAACCAGAAAAGTGCGACCGACCCTTCTCCCGCGAAAGAGTGCGAGAAACCCCAACAAATTGTCATTTCACCAGCAGCTCCGAAATTTGCATGTTGCCTTTTACCCCCGCCCCTCCCCATACGAAAAAAGGTTCGTTTTTCTTTCGTTTTTCCCTCTCTCTCTTTTTTGTTGGAAATTTTCTGTCGTTTTTTCTTGTCTTTTTTTTATGAAATGTTCTTTCATATTTTGGCAAATTGCCCGCATCCTCAAGCGGCAACGCATGCGACATGCGGCACGCGGCATGCGGCACGCGACACACGACACGGCAAGTATGCGGCGTAATATGCAATGCCGCCGAATAAGATGCTGCCACCGAAAAGAGTCCTTCTGGGTTTTCTGCCAGAAAAATCTACTCTATTGCCACTTTAGAGTTAAGTGAAAATTCGAAAGCTTTGCCTTTGGATTTTCCTTGTGGCTGCTGGAAAGGATGCTGCGCATTATCCCAGGGACCGCTGCTCGACCAGCGACGACGTATTGTCATGACAATGTCCTTTGGGACTTTCATTAATTGTTACACATACGCACTGTTGCACGCACCCCTTGGACTTTTAAGAGAATACAGAAAAAGATAAATACTTTTTTGTTCATTTTATTCAGAAAAAGTTTGCGGATTCTTGTCTCGTATTTTTCCTGTATTTTTTCCGTAATTTCCTTCATTTTCCTGATTACTTGTTGTTCAATCTATAGTCCGGATTGTGATTAATTAAGGGAATTTCCGGCCAGAGATGACTCAAGTTTGTATTCGTGGTACCATTTAAAGCTTCACTTGCCACCACAAGTGGCAGGCAACCATGTGAACTACAACGAGCAGACATTTAGCAGCGCTCCAAGGGGTACGTACGTGCAGAGAGTGTGGCATGCAGAGATTTCTTGCTTCAGCTTTCTGACAGGTGTTAAAAATGACGTTGCCTGCTGGCGGGTGGCTTAGCTTAACTTTATTGTTAGACACAGGCTGGGGTTGGAGTGCCCCCCTCCCCCACAGCTTGTTGCACGACAGAGCTTATATGCAAATTGAGGAACGAAGTGCTCCAGCCAAAACTTTCGAGTTTATGGGAAGAATCTCTTCTTACCGCTTTGCCGCCTATTTTGGCCAGAAAAGCAGCTTTTGTTGTGCCACAAAACATAAGAATGAACGTAAAGAAAGCTATTTATATTCTTTAAGCGTCAACTATGTTCAATGTCCAAGTGAATGGCCATAACAATAATCCAATCAACTTGAAAATCCATTTGAAAATTGTCTCCTTTTGTGGCAGCGTCTCCCTCGTTGTCTTCCACTGTCTGTGGACAGTGGCCAGTGGCTTTTCTTTTAGTTTTCTTCGTACCTTTTTCTGACATTTTCATTCGGCGTTTTGTTTCTGTTTCTATTGTTTCCTGTTTCTGTAATTGAATCAATCTTTCATATGATTTGCCTCGTTTTACTTCTCTCTTTGGCCTATCAAATATCAGGGAAAACTCAACACAGATACAGATACATTTAATGTATATATCGCATTACATTGGTTGCTTTGGTTGCAGCAATTATTTCCAAATGTGGTTTTTGTGTCGAATGTCGCAGCATTGCGATGGCCACGTCGGGAATTTCCATTGGAAAAGCGTTTAAATTGAATTGAATTTTTATCCGAAATGAATACGAAAATACGAAATGCAAAATACGAAATCAGAAAATGTCCTACCAATCTTCGAATCAAATATTAAACACAAAATTCATGGCATCTGCTAATTGTTGGAAAATTGCATTAATTTATTATTTAATACTCAGACTTTTCTGCTGCTGCTGCTGCTGCTGCTGCTGCTGCTGCTGCCGCTGCCGCTGCCAACAATTTTGAAGCATGAAAATGTATTATTCAAAAAGCTCTGCTGCCGCTGCTGCTGCTTCATCGGGAAACTCTGGCAAGGGTTCAACTTGGGGGCAAATTCAGAGAGCCAAAGTGGGGCCAAAGTGTTTCCATAGTTTTTCCTTCTTCCAGAAGGAAAATTCCATGAGAGATTCCGCCATCGCTTGCAACATTTTTTGACTAATTTATGTGTTTTGTTGTTGTCGCAGCACAAGGAAAGGGGGGAGTAATGAGGGGAATACCGTTAACCTTCAGTCAATTACCAAAAGCTAATGGCCACGTTTTTTGTGTTTTTGTGCCAATGCCAATGCCACAGCCACTGCCACTAGTCCATGCCACATGGTCGAAAAGGCCGGAAACAATTTCGGCATTTGGTTTGGGGATTGGTCCCCCCCCCCCCCCCGTTCCCCAGGCTTCCCATTCTCTGACTTATAGCTTGTTAATTATTTACATCAAACACAAGGGCCAAAAAGCATTTCTTTCACCCCCCACCCCGCCCAAACTGAGGGTAATGAAATGGCATTCGCGTCGGGGGGGGAAATTAGTGGGGAATATCCGTGCCTCAAAAAGGTGTAAAAAAAAGGAGCAAATAATAATTAAAGAAATATAACTCGAATATAATGTACCCTGCACAGAAGATCTCTTCCAATATTGGCTTATGCAATCCCCAAATACCTCGTGGTGCCCCACACACACACACACTTGACATCACTTTCAAGTTATTTTCTACTCAAAAAAACCAGAATCCCAATGCGAAATCCCAAATCTCAAATCAGCAAAAAACATTCATATTTTCCAGCAAGTTCAACCAAAAGTTGAACTTCAAAGCGCCAGAGCACATTTCACATTTCGTGGCCAAAACTAATGCATCGGGGAACAGGGACCAAGACAGGACTCACTCCGTTTAAGCCATTAGAGCGTGACATTAAAGCCAGAACGGAGATAGAGACAGAGGGATCCAAAAGGGAGCCAGAGAGAGACAGAGGCAGAGACAGGGAGAGAGAGGTGCGCAAATCTGTTGACCGAAAGGAAATCTCAGTTGCCCGACAATTGACAGTAACATGAAAAGCGCAGCAGCAGCAGGAGCAGCACCAGAAGGAGCAGCCGCAGAAGGAGCAGCCGCAGGAGCGGCAGGAGCGACATTTACAGTGAAAAATCGCTCTGCAGCTGCTGGTACTGGTGATGGTGCTGTGGCGGGTGGTAAAAACCAATTATATGTAAGCCTGGCTTTTAGGACAGATGTTGCCACTGCTGTTGCCACAGGCTGTTGCCTGCCACTGTAGCCGTAATTTGACAAAGATTGAATATCCCAATGTATGTAATTTTCAATTTGGAACAGAAGTTCGAAGCGAAGCGAAGCCAGGCGAACGAATGACAAACCAGAACGACAGACCAGAACGGCAGACCGAAACATTAAGCTGGTTTATTCCTGAATTATTTAGAGAGGACATTAGGCTGGTCCTCAGGTTTCGTTCAATGGTCGAATGTCCTGCCATTAACTTTAATTGCAACTAAATCGGAGCCACAGCCACGTGTGTCTGTGGCAGCAGCAGAGGCAGCAGCAGAGGCAGAAGCAGAAGTCTGTGGCAGCAGCAGCCAGCAGCTGTGCAGCAGTTAAATGCCAGTATATTTGATTGCTAATTAATCTGCCTGTTAAATATACACACAATCTATGAAGATGATTAGTAAGTTAGTGATTCTGATTAAGAACTCTCTCCAGAAATCACCTCAAAGTACACTTTGATGTAGATTTCTTCACCATTAAGTGATTTTTGTGGATTATGCTCAAGTTTGGTATGTGGTTTGAGAGAATGATTATGGATTGAAGAAGTGGAAGATTGAGTTCACAAACTATTCAGTTTAGTTACTGTCTTATTGATGAATAGTTTCATTGATTTTGTGCTCAATCTTCGGCATAAAATCCTCAAAATTCAAAAAACCAGAAAATAAATTTATTTATTTCTATTATTTTATTTTATTTATTTTCTAATATTTATGAAGTAATTTGAAATGTTTTTAAATTAGCAGGTTTTCTAGTAGCTTCTGTATTTTTCAGTATTTTTTCAGTATTTTCTAGTATTTGCCCAGTATTTTTATAGTATTTTTTGTATTTTTCTAGTATTTTTTAAGCTGGCTTTTGTTTAGATGTTTCCATTTGCTTATCGGAAGTTTTTCCAGCGTCTCAACATCTTTCACCTTTGAAAAACGGAAATTATTTGGGCCATTTTCCAACACTTGATAGTCCCAGAATTAGCCAATGAAAATTTCTCAAAAATAAGGAGAAATATAGGTTAAATCTACCAAAAAACGGCCTTAAGATACCTAGAGATCTGTTGTTCAGAGAGTATCTTCAATCATTAGCCTCTTCAAAATGAAAAAATAGTTCTTAAACCATAGGATGGGTCCATGAAGACCATGAAAGGTATATCTTCTGTGTATCTTTTGCTCCAGGAACTGAACTTTTGAAGTGATGCGGAATATTGTAAGCATTTGAACATTTGGCATATTAGTTTCCCACTCAACAAACAGGCAAACGAAGCAAACAATCTGCTTAGCGCTTCTCGTACACACACAGAGATTATCCCTTTGATGTGGCAATGAGGCAAGTGAAGCAAATGAAGCGTGTGGCACCCACACGCACACACAACCAGAACCAGAACCAAAACCAGAATCAGAACCAGAACCATAGGCGGAGGCAGAGGCAAGCAGAGGATGGATTCTTGCCACAGTTATTGCCACTGCCAGAGCCAACAAAATCACGTAATTACGTTAATGAGAGGCTCATTAGATGGCTAGACTCTGATGCTGCTGCTGCTGCTGCTGCTATCAGGATACCCACGATGAGGGATGAGATGTGTTCGCCGGTTAAGTGGGTTGACTTTTGTAGCGAACAGCATTTTAAAGCCCCCTTCCCCTCTCCCCTGTCGTGCCCTGTCCTGTCCTGCCCTGCCCTGCCATGCCCTGCAATTAGGTTGCAAGGCAGCAGGCAGCAGCAGCAGGTATTAGTGCTGAAGGACTTTTCCCTGGACGCATATGAGATATGTGGCACGGAATGAAAATACTGCTGCTGCTGCTGCCACTGCTGCTGCAGGCAGCCCCCCAGGGTCTGGTTATAGAGCTGTGTGGACTCACTGAGCTCTGGAAGTCATGTCAGTGTGGCAGTGGCGCAGCTGCCGTGGCTAATTGTAGACAAATCCATTATGCAAATGGCAGGACAAGAGGGCTTCTAGGACCCCCCGCTCCCCGTTTAAGCGTCTCCACTTGCGCCACGTTCCGGCAACCGGCAAAAAAAAGATTAAAAAAAAAGAGAGGAAAAGCGAGAGGGCCCACACGCGTTGCCATGGCATTCGGTTGCCAACGGACCAGGACCACGACCAGGACCAGAGACTCTCTGGCCCTTCCAGGAGCGAGGCTCAGGCTTCGAGTTTGTAGGAAGAGGAAGTGGAATCTCGTTTCACATGGAGGCGGAGGCGGAGGCAGAGGAGGAGCCGCCTCATGTCCCGCATGCCTCGCGTGCAGAGTTTTCCCAACGCGTTGAAGGTCTCCTCATCATCTCCATCATCAACCCTTTGAAGAGCAGTACAGAACAGCAGTTTTTCTCGCCCTCTCTCTCTCTCTCTCTGTGTAAAGTTTTTCAATCAATTTCATATGAAAAGTTTTGAAGCGGCCACCAGGAAGCAGAAGCCAAGAAGAGGGCCAAAAGGGCCCTCGTCCGCATTCAACAAAGGCGTAGAGTGAAAAACTCATCATAATTATGTTATCTTTAATAAATGATTTGTAGTGTATCTTAGAGATAATTTAGATGCAGAAATGTATATACCGGAGGATTGTCTGGTAAGGGGAAATGCATTAGATGTATTGTGATTCTCATAGGAGACACATACTGTGAGGCTCTATGGACAAAGTTATATACATATGTACATATATAAGGGTCTAAGGTCTAAGGGAAAGGAATAGCCAGCAACTGCATAGAAACCTCTGAATATCTGTGAGGAAAGTTAAATTAAAGACATTTTGTGAGAGACAGCAGCTGGTACTTTCGTTTTCTCTATGAAACGTAACACACATACTCGTATTAGATAGTTTTGATACCCTGGATGTCTTCAGAAAGGGGATGTAGCACGTAGAAGAAGGCTTTTACATTCCCATAAACTATATATATATATATATTTATTCTTGAACAGAGTCGAAGCTCCAGAACTTATCTTCTCTTGTGTTTCCATTCAGATTTCGCCAGTTTTGTAAAAGTTATGGCATCCATGATTTCAAAGCTATAGAGTATAGGATATCCCATAGTCTAAATACCATATACCATACTCCTTGCACTTTTAGGCCTCCGAATCCTTCGCCTGAATCCTTCGTTCCGCTCTGAAGTCGCAGCACGTTCCAATAATTGCCAAAGTTTTACCCATTTTTTGTGTGCCTTAACTGCTTTCGATAAAATGTGTTTATGAGAGCGAGCCCTCTGTCTGCAGCCCACAGCCTACTCCATCTTTAGCCTCCTGCCGACCCGCGCCGCTGCTGCGTTTTATGGCCATTCGAGAGAGTAAGAGCCAGAGATTTTTGGTTATTCAAAGGCCAAAAGTTTTGCTGGGGAATTCATATTTAATTGAGCAACGGATAAAATTAACAGCCAGAATTAACAGTGGAAGCGGCAGGGGCAGGGGTAGGGGCAGCGAAAGTACGAGCATGCAATTGTAACTGTCAAGACGCGGGGGGCATTAATTACAAATATCAGTGGAGGGAGTAAAGAAAAATGGAGAAAATATTGTTGCTCCAAAGAGTGGGTGGGGGGAGGTGGTAGAAGTGGGAGGACAATGGCCCCCGAACTCCGTTTAAAGGTAAACCCAAAGGCAGGCGTCAATTGAGTTAATTAGGAGATTAAAAGGGGGCAAACGACCTTTCTCCTTCCTTCGAATGGGTTAATAATTCAATAAGTCCCGAGAAAATCATGAGAAGAGAAACCAGAGAAAGGCAATAAGAGAGACAAAGAGTGAGAGGCAGGTTTAAAGATAATTATTATGCGGAAAAAGAGGTTCTGAAATGAATATTATTGGGTGGAAAGGTTAAAATGGGGTTTAAAATTCCACTGAGAAATGATTATTAATCGCCAAAAAAGTAATAGAAGAAAAAGAAAGCCAAATGGGAAATGGGAAATGCCAAATGGAGTGTTTCAAGTCCGCTTTCGCGGATTTTGACCGCAAGCCCCCCTCCCCTTGTCTTTGCAGACAACCATTTTGTCCATGGATTATCAGGGATAGGATGTCAGTGCCATCGCTAGAACGGAGTGGCAATATTTTCTATTATAGTTTCTACGAAACTGCGTTACTTTGAAGACGAAAAGTTGCGGCAGACACACAATTCTACTGTGAGCACTTTCTCTCACTCTCTCTCTCTCTGTGGTAAAGCCTTCTTCTCCACCTACTTCTCCTGCTCCTCCGTGCTGCTTGCTGCCGTTTTGTGAATACTTGTACTTTTCCTCCCACTTTCAAGACGCCTCCCCCTCCAGTTTCGAGACTGTTGTTTGGACCATAACTTTGGTTGTGGCCCATTTCTCATGCTTATTGTTTTGAATTCCATTTCACTCTCCCTCTTTCTCTCTCTCTCTCTCTCTTCGTCTTAACTTTTCCACGCTGCGGTTTTCCCTACCATATTTTCTCCTTTTTTGCTGTTTTTTTTTTGTTTTTTGGAGGGGCCCAATGTAAATTAAACTTTTTGTTCAAATATGTTGGCCCTCCCATAGAGTTATGTTCTCTATTGGCTGGCTGCTGGCTTTGTGTTCTGATGCTGCTTAAATGAAAAATAATTGGAAAAACTTGTCTGCAATGAATGAGCAGGAGAGCATCCTTTCCCCTTCCCTTTCCCTTTCCCTGGATTTCCCTTGTTTTCCCTGGAATGAAACACACGTTCCGGCTGCTGTTTAATTTAATTACATATATTTAATATTTTGTTTTTCATTTGTCTAGACATTAAAACCTCTCCGTTCGGCCTCCGTCAGAGATGAGACCGGCTTTTCATTTATGACTGGTAGCTTATTCTGCTGCTGCTACTTTTTGTTATAGTATGTGTGTAAACAAAAAACTTAACTATGTTTTTTTTAGTAGTTTAAATCACACTTAAATATACATTTAACAAACAACAAATTAATATCAATATTTATTCAATATGTATGCTTACTTTTAGCAAACACTGTGGCAACAATATAAATGTAATTAAATTTCTATATTTATACGAATTTCAGTGCTAATTATATGGCACGCTCTCTCTCTCTCTCTCTCTCTTTCTGTCTCTCACACTATATTTCCCATCATTTAATGTCTATATTTTATTTATTTATTTTAATTTTATGTATTATTTTATGTAATTCTTTTTTGTGGTTCTTTGATTTATTTATGTATTCAATGATTCGAAATATTTGTCAGGGGCTCAGTTTGCTGCACAAATACTTCAATCATCAATCAATTTTTATGCGTGTCATTTGATGGGCGATGGGGGGGATTCCCCCCGTTAATGCCTTTCATCTTGCAGCGGCGGACTCCAAGCAAAAGTTTTTCGTGCAAAAAATTAAATCTACAAAAATGTTCCTCAATTTTCTGCAACGTTTTCGGATCATTGTTTCCCCCTTTAAGGGAAAACCTACAATATTTCCCTCCAGGGTAAAAGGAAACCTATTTATTTAACGTTTCACAGCCTCTGCTTCCAAATTGAAGAGCTCTTTCTCCGTTAAAGAACTCTTCAAATTAGTGCCCCACCCGTCCGTCCGTCTGCTAGCAATCATTTTCCAACTAAAGCTACAGCACACACACAAACACACACACACACGTACATTTACTACCCGAATGCGTATTCTATGAAATATATCAGACATTTATTCCGTTTTCATCTCTTCATCTCTTCATTCGGTATTCCATTGAAATCGTTGCCAAAAAATTCGTAGTTCTGTAGAGCACACACTTAATGCATTTCGCATACGTTTTATGGATAGCCGAGTGGAAAAACTATGAAAAATGCCACGATGAAAATGCAGCAGGGCAATTTTCTAATTTGATTTATGGGCCAAAACACTTGAATTTCTGATGGTGGAGCAAGCGATGCGTATGAGTGATTTGTTCTGCATTTTATTACAGTTTTTTATTATGATCTCTCAAGGGTCTTGAGGGGGTTTCAAGGGTCTCGTTCTATCCTGCGGAAAATAATGCAAATGCTGCGTGTTGCACTTTTTCTTACTTATTGCCTAACAAATGGGTTTATCTTTAAGGTTGAAACTAGATAGAAATCGTATATATGTATTTTACAGTAATAACTAGGAAAAAGCATCCTCTAGATTTTATCTAGTTGTACCTCACAGTTTGAGGGCCTACGTCATTGTTTGCTCCTCATCCGTGCTGCATAAACGATGATCCGTGGCACCACTGGCCTTGTCCACCACAACGACAATCGCGTGGAACTGCAGGGCCATGGCATCTGCCTCCAGTCCTCCCACGGATCCCCTACCGGCTGCCGCTGCCGCTGCCGCTTCCCTTTCTGCACGAGATCCTCCCTCTGCCGCGTCTCTTCGTCGTTTCAGAAGACTCAAGAGACGACCCAACATTCTGCTGGGATTTCTATGCTACAGGTTCGTCACTTGGGTGGTGCTCGTCGTGGTGGTGGCACCGGGCGCAGTCACAATTTGCCGCTGCTGCAGCGCCGGAGCCACAGCCGAACGCTCCGCCCGTGTGGCGGCCACCTCATCCTGGGCCACTGGCAGCCAATTGTCGAGGAATTTCGGGCGGAAAAGCAGAGTAAATGTCGTACGAAATTGCTTGCTCATCGAACAGTACAGAATGAAGTTGATGCTGGAGTTTATTAGGGCCAGAATGTCCATTAAATCGCCTGCAAAGAAAGGAGCAAAACAAAGGGAAATATAATTAGAGAAGGGGGAGCAAATGAAGGAAAAACTCACTTAATCTCAGATAGCACTGCAGAAAGAAGGCATCTCCCAGGAGGGCGTTCAGCAGACCCATGATACCCTGTGGAAATTCGGTAATCAAAAAGAGTAGCAGCACCGCCAGCAGCATGCGAGTGGTGCGATCCGTTTGCTTCTCCTTCTCGAGGAGCTTGCTATTCTTTCGCGGTCGTTCAGCGGGTTTTCCATTCACCAGCGGCTTTCCAGTGCTGCTTCCATTGTTGGCCGCTGGCACTGCGGGTGTGGGGGGTTTGCTGGTGAGCTTCTTCCTGCGCTGCTTGGCCTCCAAGAGCGCCAGGATCAAGCGCACTGAGAGAATCGTTAGAGCAATGCAGGGTATCAATTTGATGACCACGCTGTAGATCAAGAAGGTGGCATTCTGCAGGGAGGCATTGTGCAAGGCCAGATCGCTGTGGTAGAGCCGGTAGACGGTGACATTACGCACCACCAAAGAAGCAGGAGTGGGCGGTGCCACAGGAGTGGGTGCAGGTGTCACTGTGGTGCCATTCAGCCACAACGTTTCGTTGAGATTCAGATTCAGGCTCTGGGGAGCCTGGGGAGTGGCATTCAGTGCTGCCACCTTGACGCTCATTCCAATCTCGTGCCGATAGTCGATTACGTACTGCGTCATGGGTATCGAATTGATGACCTTTCCCATCGCATCCAACTGATCCATCCATTCGGTTATGGCCGTGATGAGGTACAGCGAGGGGGACACCACCAAAACACACACCACATACGCCGTGAAGATCGTGATGATGGTCGTCCGCATGCCACACCACACGCGATTCTTCTGGGGATATCCCACCGCTATGTAGCGCCACACCGCCAGCGTGACCGTCAGCCAAATGGAGATGGTGTGCAGGACCTGGGCAAAGATCGAATGGAAATTGATGAAGCAGGCCCAGCCATAGCTCAGCTTCTGCTCCCGCGGCAGGCTGTCGGTCAGGATATAGTCATGGATCGTATACGGTATGTACTCGAGCATCACCGCGAGATCTGCCACCGCGAGACCCGTCAGTATGGCATTCGTCGGGGAGCGCATCTCCTTCCGGGTGAGCACAATGATGTTGAGAGTATTCGCTATCGTTCCCAGGATGCAGACCACCAGGGAGACATAGCCATGCATGTTCTTGTAGCTGCAAAGACAGAGAAAGCGAGAGAAAGGGGGGAAAATGTAATCCAAATTATATTTGAGTTGTTATGCTCCAGTTAGCCCTAACTTTTGGCCTCAGATCCCAGCAATAAAACCATCCAAAAAATCCCACATTTCCGTAGCAGAATTTTCCACCAACAGGAGGGAGAGCGGCAGGAGGAGGAGGCACAGCAGTCGACAGGCAATAAAGTGGCTAAAGCCCAAGGCTCTGGCTTATTCGTACTCCCACAATGGACGCGCCTGTGGGCGGCTGGCTGGCTCCGCCTACGTTGGGGATAAACAGTTTACTGCCTTTGCTGCCTGCTGCCTTTGCTTAGTTTGTCGTCGGGCTTCAGGCGTCTCTCCCTTTCTCTCTTTCTCTCTTTCACTTTGTGACTACAAAAAACGAAAACAGTAAACAGACAGAGAGAAAGAGAGAAAGTGGCAGAGTGCGAAGGAGGACCAACACCAAACAGCTCAAAAGCTGTGGCTCAAAAAGTTTTTCGGGTGAGCCAAAAATTCTATGAGCGTGAAAACTGCACAGAAATTGTCCTAGCAGAAATTTCACCAAAATACTGCAAAAATACAAAACAAAAATCTCAAAAAGACTAAAAGCCACTAAAAACCATGCCCCAAAAATGCTAGTCATATACAGAAAAATACTGTTTAATATTAATACTAGAAAATACTGGGAAAATAATAGAAAAATTACCGATAAATACATTTTAAAAATTGTAAAAAACTTAAAAAAATATATTTTCAAAAATAACTTGAATATTACTGAAATTCAAAATTTACTTATATTAAAAAATACAAACAAAATACCGGAAATTACTGTTGGGTTAAAATACTAGAAAAATACCGAAAACGAATAATTCACATTTTTAATTTAAACTAAATAAATTCGATGGGTTAAAAAAATTCAAACAAATACTGAATATCCCAACAATACTGAAAATTACCTCTCAAAATATTGATAAATACTATAAAAAATGGTACAGTACAGAGCAAAAGGTGCTTTCTCGACGCTTTAATTTTGGTTTGGTTTTTGCCTTTGGCCCTGCAGAGCCATAGCCACAGCCACAGTCGACGCCAACGCCAACGCCAACGCCATACGTTTTCTTTTGTTTGGTTTTTGCTTTCCTGCTGCTGTTGCCACAAGCACCGCAATTGCTGTATGGCTGGCTGGGCTGTGTTGCACCTTCTAGCAGGGCTCCTGCATGCACAAATTAGACTTAGCATAGAATTTATTATGAAAATCCAAAGCCAAAACCTGGCATACGTTACAGCAATGCACCAGAGGAGCAGAGCAGCAGAGGAGCAGAGCAGCAGAGCAGAAGCAGAAGCAGCCGCCTGCGACACTGCATTTAACTTTGGGAGATGAGCCACAAAAATGTTTAATAAACTTGCCACCCCCCAATGTGGCAGTCACACTTTTCGAGACTGAGTGAGTGAGTGACAGGTGTTTTCCGTTTGCTGCTGCTGCTGCTGCAGGTGTGTCCTGTGTCTCCTGTCAGGACATTGGTTAAACTGTTTATTGCTTTCCGTGCAAAAACGCTCCCCTCCTTTCACTCTTAATTCCAGAGAAAAGCCAGAAAAACCAAACCAGCAACGGCCACCCCGAAACGACTGACAAGTTTATGGAGAATGGAGAAATTCAAACCAGAAAAACTTCATTCATTCTATTGTAAAACCAAAAAACTGCAGGAGGTCGGTGCTATGGCCATGTGCCACACAAATTTCCCAAGGAAAATATTTGCCAGTTCATTTTAATTTGTTCGAGAGGACTCAATGAATTCAGGTGGAGAGGGGAGAGAAGTGGTGAAGTGGAGAAGAGCAGAGCTTTTCTCCAATGTTTGTGCAGCGGAAGGGCAAACTATGGGGCAACTATGAGAGAATCTATATAGGGGATTTCATTCTATTTCATAGGCTCCTTAGCTCCTATTACAAAATGCAAATATCTCGATCGATCTCCTTTGGAAGAGTTATAGATCTATCCATTTATTTTATATTGCCAGTGTATTTCTCTGGGTGTGCTTTCTTCTACGCTTTCTTTGCAGCAAAAAGTGTATCAGGAGCTTCGACCATGCATCTATTGAATGCCTATTGCCCTGACTTTGCTTGATTTCTAGGCCAATAACTTTCAGTCCTGTCCCCCTCCTTTCAGGCTTTCCTTTAGCAGAGTTTGGCCAACAGGATTCCAGGACTTCATTTGCTGTTGTCGCCGTTGTCGTTGTCGTTGCCATCGCCCGCCATTCATCAACATGGATTATCAAAGGCAATAAATTAGACGAAGCCAAGGCACATTCTTAGAGGTACAGACAGAACGAAAGGGAGAGGGAGAGAGGGGGAGGGGGGAATGAGGAGAGGCTGTAGGGAAAAACACGGGAATGTTTCTGCTTCTTGCAGCGAAAGAAGTTTTCTTCTGAATTTGATGAATGGAGTTGTAAATTCTCAAAGAGTTGTGTGGCACCAAACAGATCGAAACGAGACGAGGGTTTGTGCCCCTCCGTGCCCCGTGCCTCGTACACCGTGCATTTTGGGGGCTGTCAAAAGTTGTTTCAATGTCGCCATGACTCACGTAGGCCTTTTGTGCCACCTTGCAACATTCGAGCCCGCTCCTCTGACACTTGCAACAGCCTCCCTCTGGAGGCAGCCGTTTCTGTCCATCTAACATGAGAGAGAAGCCGTTCTATGCCCACATGCCACACACGTCAAACGACGAGGACGACGGTGGAGCATGTATTTTGTTTTATTGTTCAGGGAATACTCCCGCCCCTCCCTTTCCTGCCCTTTCCACCCTTCCTCGGAGGCATAGAGGAAAAAGAGTGAACGCCAGTGACGCATTTGGAAAATTAAACATTTTCCACATTTTTCGAGTCTTGGGGTTCTTTTTTTTTTGGGGTTTTCGGTTTCTTGTTTGTGCAAAAGAAGGTCCGTCCGTCTGCCGCCATTGACTTTTCTCTCCATATGTGTTTAAAGCGAAGAACGTAGAATGATGAAAAATATGCTCATAGCGCTTCGGTGAGCAAAACAATTGAATCTACAAGGAAAAACCCAAATGCGTTCGTAATTACCACCAGTTGGCAGTCCCGTCCGCCTCTCTCTCTGCCATGATGTAAACAAGAAAACCAATTGCCTGGGCCTAGGCCTGAAGAAGAGCCCTCTGGCTAGGAACCAGCCACCCACTGTTGATAATAAATATTTACATAGCTACATGTGTATGTATATGTAGATATATTATGAAGCATGAACATGTGTGATGCAATCACTTGGTGCTATGCATCCAGTCGACGGCTTTGTTCAAGAAATTGTTCACTTTTCTCCGATTGCAGGTCTTGCTATCGAACGAGTGTGGATCCAGACAATTGATGAATATCTCTTCGGCCCCCAATTGATGGGCAATTGTGCCAGAGCGATACGATGTCCCCTTGGGCAGCGACAGCCTATCCAACATGGTGCCCACGAGTAGAATGGGCACATGATGGCGACTCAGTAGATGTTTGTGTCTGCTCTGTCGGCTTATCTCGCACAGCGGACCGTACATCCAGTCGTGCAAGTGGTCCTGCGATCGCAAGTCTTTCATATTGTACACCAAGACGATTCCGTCCATTTTCCTATACAAGGGATCCCTGTCCTCACGACACTCGCTCTCTGAGCTGTTCTTATCGTAGAACTCGACAAAATATATCGCTTCAGAGTCGCCTGGCGGTGCCTTCTGGAACATCAAATGGTGGCAGTCCATTGACTCGTCCGACGAGGAGAGCGACGTCCATTCGGGTGTGGGCGGGAAGCGCCAGCCCCTTTTGCGGGGGCACTCATGAACACGCACTTGGACGGACCATTTGCTATTGGACACGGTTCTGGAGGAACGTGTTGGCGTGATCGGGCTGCAAGCCAGCAAGTTGGTCAAAGAGGTCTTTCCCACACCTAGAGAGATGGTTTTTTTTAGCAATACCAGGTGGCATATCTCATCGCCTCATCGACTCTCACCTGGATCGCCCAATATGAGTATGCGAATCGTGCGCACGTCCTCCACAGCCGGTTCGAATTCCTGCTCCCAATGATCCCAATGCTGCCCACGTGTCATTTTGTTGCAGTTGCAGTTTTAGCACCGAAATTAAATGTGAGTTGTGTCGTGAATCTGTACTGTACTGTACTTAGTCACCAATCAGCAATCACCAATCCTATTTCGATTATAAATGTCCCCAATTATGACACTGCACAATTGACAAATCTAATTTGATGCACAAAAAGCCTCGTTGCAATCACAGCTACAATATGTTATGCGATGAATTTAGGGATTATGAAGGAACGAATATATGGTCACACTAACACAAGAAGCCTGTACGACATAACCCAACTTACACTTGATTATGAAATAAACATAGACCCTTCCAAATATAACAGTCCTCAATTGGAACAAAACAGCTTCTCTGGCTTAGCCTGCTGTATGGGTCATCAAAGGAACTTGAACACGGGCTCTGGTTTTAAGCTACGTACTCGGATCCAAAGATAGTGTTAGAAAACAGTATCAGGGTTGATATTCGTATGAAACCGATAAGGAAAATATTCTTGCCAAATGCTTTTGCTAGGGTTGTTCCAAAATTATAAGCCATGGCAAACGTAGTTGTTGTACCGAAGTATATACCACTGCTAGATCGTGAATTCAACCGGCTAATCATACAATATCGAATGGGAGAATTTGAACTGCGTGCCGACTGCTGGCTGAAAATGTTTCGGCTTTACAAAATTGCCAGAGGAAAAGAATATGAAGAAGAGGAAGAGACTATTGAACAGCTGATTTAAGAAAGTCAGAGACAAAATTCTTATTGACTCTACGCCTTTATGCAAGCGGCAGCCCCCTAATTAAGGCAGGGGATTCTCGCGGGGTGCAAAAAAGTGTTCCTTCTCCATTCCAAGCGGTAAAATAAGTCTCGGAGGATTACAAGTAAACAAAGCATTAAAAGCTGATGTAAAAATCAAGTCAAGTCTGTGTTTTGCGGTCTACAGCACATTTGTGCGCTTTACAGCACTCTTTTTTTCTTCATCGTTCCGGTTGTTGTCCCAGCCTTCGAAAAAACCGATGTTGTTCTTGTTCGACAAGTTTATCTGGTGGTCAACTTCATCCTAAAGACTGTCACTCATTTCGGGTGAAATTGAAATTATATGTCGATTGCTTAAATTAGTTAGATTTCAATAATTATATAGATTATTTTCTGAACAAAAGTATATGGAAATGTGTGTGTTGACTTTTAATTTTTATTGGTATGTTGGAGGTTTTTGAGATTCGTGTGTGTTTGTGAAATGTTTAAATAATAAATAAAGAGTAAATATTTGCAATGGATCTTGACACGGCGTGACTTTATGATATGTGCGTGTGTGTGTGTATAGAGTGAAAGTGAGTGTGGCTTCAGTGAAAGCAAATGAAAGCGAGAGACGCATTTGGAAATGGAAAATGGAAACATTTGCCACATTTTTCGGTTCTTGGGTTTTCTTTTATATTTTGTTGTTTTTTGTTCGGTTTTTCGGTTTCTTTTTTTGCAACAAAAGGTCGTCTGCCGCCATCGACTGTTCTTTATTATTTATGTTAATTGCTTGCTTTGTGCGTGTTTTCTTGCGGTTTTTTTGCTGTTGTTGTTGTTGTTGCTGTTGTTGTGTGGCAGAAAGACCTCTTTTTGATGGCTCCTTTTTGTAAATTGCGTATACGTCACGTCAGCCATCAATTGGATGGAGAACGGGTTGCACCTGACCTCTGACTCTGACTCGCTCGGCTTGAAGGCTTCAAGGCTTTCGATGTGTGTGACTCCTTTGACTGCCTGCCGTTTGACTTTGACTTGTTGTATTTTTGTGCGTTTGTGCCGCTTGAGTGGCGCTTGGAGACCAACAATTGTAGGGGGAAGGGGGGACTCGTAGGTGGACTCGTAGGAGGCTGTGTGGCGTGGCATGTCTGTCTGGGGCGTGACAGCGTCAAGTGACACGCCCTCCCCCTCCATGGGACCTGTCGCTAGCAATTTGGCACGTCTTTGACACAGATAAACTAAGTCCCTCGTCCTAGTCATAGTCCTAGTCGTAGTCCTAGTCCTCGTCCAAGTGTTGGATACACATCTAATTGTTGCTGCCAGAACCACAAAGAGAAATACGACATTTGCACACCATTCCCCTCTCTCTCTCCCCCGCCCGCCTGAAATTTGCCCCATTCTCTGGCATCGTAGGCATCCCTTAATTACATAGAAACCGCATTCAATGGCAGTGCGGGGATGCTGTGGCAAGCCACTTTGTGGCCATTAACATTGTGAGGCACACAGACATTGGATCTCTAATTAAAACGAAAAGCATTGCAGGAAAGGGGGAAAGGGAGGTGCAACATTCTCTGTAACCAAAGTATGAATGAAGTGGCAGCTAAAGTGAAAGTTCATCCCCCCAAAAGGTAAATGAATGAATGACCAGGGATATTTATTAGCCTCAAGGATTCAGGGGATTCATTTATACAGTTTTCACAGAAGGCTCGCTTCTACTCGCTGAATCCTTGATGAAGTTTCTGCTCTCTCCCTCTCTCTTTCTCTCTCTCTCTCTCGTTTTTTACGACCTTCTGCCATGCGGCAGTGCCATAAATTTGGATTTTTCCTTTTTTTGTTGCTGTTATTTTTTTATGGGTGCAGCAGACATTCGAGTGGACATTTTGGACATTTCGGAATTACTTGAAGGAAATTGCTTATCAATTAAATTGATTTCTCGTTCATTAAATTGCTGTTGCTGTTGTTGCCATTGTTGTTGCTATTGTTGTTGCTGTTGCCCCTGACCTTGCCTGTTGACAAATCTGTTTTGTGTATTTTTTTCTCTTTTCCTTCTTTCATTTTGTATTCCCTCTTCGGTTAATCGTCCAACAACAACAAAAATTATATGTCGAAATCAAAATTGAAGCGCTTGCTCCCTTCTCCCGCCTCTCCTGCTCCCCTTCCCTCCCTCCAGTATCCCTGCCTGAATCGGGGGGAAGTGCTAATCGATTTCTGAACGATTTGTTCCACATTGTTGTCATCGTTCCGAGAGCGGGGGGAGAAGCGGGGGATGCGGTGGCCTGGGTATTCTTTGTACCCTAGCGAAGATGATTGATTGATGGGTATGATGATTTTGAACCAAAGGCAACCTTGGAAGAGGCCTTGAAAGCAACAAAAAGAGAGAGAGAGAGCAAAGACAGAAACTTTCTTATTTTCTTGTTTCTTTGAGATTGCTTTACTCATTCTTCTCCTGCCTTTTGAATCTCCTTCTTCTTTTGGCTATTCTTCATCGCAGTCTCTCACCCTCCTTCTGCTAGAAACTTCTTCTTCTTCTGGCTATTCTTCATCTCAGTCTCTCACTCTTTTGCTTCTAGAAACTCCTCCCTCTGACTCTCCCTTATCTCCCTCTCACCCTCCATTTGCTAGGATCTGCTTCTTTCAGGATCTGCTTCTTCTGGGATCTGCTTCTTCTAGGATCTCCTTCTTCTAGAATCTGCTTCTTCTAGGATCTGCTTCTTTCAGGATCTGCTTCTTGTGCGTCTCCCTTTCCTCTCTTGTTACCTTTCTTCTTCCTTTCCTGCTCTGGCCATTCTTTTTGTATGGCAAAACTCTGCTCTTCGTGGAAAGCGTTACAAAATGTAATTCTATGAATTTCAATGAAATTTTTGCCTTTACCAAAACCAAACTTTACCAATCTTAAACATTCCCGTTATCATCATTCGAAATTCTCAATGTACATTTCTTCGGGATATTCAGGATACTTTTTAAACCAAAATCAAATGAAAATTACATATAAAATTCACAGGAAATGGAAATGAATGGGTAATTCAGAGACTGCCCCCTGTGTGTGTGTGTGTGTGTGTGTGTGTGTGTGTGTCTGTTGGTGGCTTGCATTCGCAGTCTGGCATTGACTTTGACATTGCCCCCAGAGGCAACAGTGTCGTGTCCTTACCTTGTATGGAAATTATCCATGCCGCTGCCGCAGTAGAGCGGCGCAGTTTCATTGTTGCCACTCGACATGGTTGCAGCTACTGTTGTTGTCGCTGTTGTTGTTGCCTCAGATTTTGTTGCAATTGCTGCTGTTGCTGCTGATTTCGTTGTTGTTGTCGCTGTTGTTGTTGTTGTATGTCTATTGTGATGATTTCGGGCTGTCACTCAATGCATTTGTTGCTGTTGCATGTGGCATGCTGGGGCACGGGTTGGCTGCCAAGGACAGCAGCAGCGAGAGGAGCAGCCGACGTGGACGATGCATAGAAAATGTTGCATTAAACATTAATTTACGTGGAAATCTATACCCAGCGGGGGGCCTGCGGCGAGTGTCCTGCACAGAGAAAGAGCAAGAGCAAAAGAGAGAGAGAGAGAGAGAGAGGGTGAGTGAGAGAGACAATTATATATGTACATATATAAGACAATTCCGTGCAACATGTCGTTTAATTAATGCGAGTTGTAATTTGTTGGATATATGCACGCCCCCCGAGTGCTTGGGGGGTCAAAAGTGATTAAATATCATGTGCGCCAAACGATGCAACAAGATAAGGCATGCCCCTTGTTGTAAACTTCTGCTACTGCAGCTGGATGCCCCTAAGCCGATTAGCGGAACTGCTGCTACTGCTTTTCATTCATTCATCCCACATCCGCATCCTGCCACAGGGATTCCCTTTTTTCTACTTTCTTCTTTCTTCTTTCCTCTTTCTTTTTCTCTTCACTCAAATTTCAGCGCCTGCTGCTGCTGCTTCTGCTGTTGCAACTTAATTAGCTGCAACGGGGGAGTGGCAGGGCCTGCTGAAGGGGTATAAACTGTTTCGGAAGAGAAAAGCATGAAATATTACAGATTCTGCAAGGCAGACCATACCACCCTGTTTATGCCCCTTCTCAATGAGCCTATGGTGTGCTTTAGGCTGCTTTGGTACCCTATAGAAGCACTTGATTGCAAGTGTTTAGACCTTGAAAGAAAAGTCCAGACACTTGTGAGCAGATTGCTGAGTTCATACTAACTTTATTTCAGAATCTTTACAATCGGGGATGGCGACAATTTTGTATTCTATTCTTATCGCTAGACCCACGGAATGGGTGCATCGGTACTGCGAGGGGACAACTGATTGCATTGCTTACTGCACTTCACTCTGGGATGTCGTGTGTGTTAATCAGTTGACAGATCATTTCTTTTGGCTACGGTTTCCACCGCTTTGATGATGATTATGCTCTGGTAGAGCTCTCAACTCCTGGAATTCTTCCAAACATAATAATAGATACTCCCCCGAGAAACCCACGGCATACCCATAAAAATGAAGAAAATTGATCGAAATGAGAGATTTTCTTTAATAATTCACCAAAAAAATAACAATAAAGAAAAGTGCCATCATAGGAGTGAGAGATAGAAAACCGCATCCGGACTCATCCTTCCACATGCCACACGAACATGACGCTGATGAATAAACTGAATTAGCCACACAGATAGGTCTGGAGGCACTGCTCTCATCATGGGAGAGGGGAGGGCAAGAGGGCGAGAGGGAAGGAGGGAAGGAGAAGAACTGGCCACAGCTGACTGGCAGACAGACGGACAATACTCGCAGGACGAATCGCAGGAGGACTAGTCGCAGCACTGGAAGCAGACTGGAATCTAAAATGTATCTGCAGGGTATTTTTAGTGCCTTCGTGGCCTTTGCTGCAAATTAGATTCGTTTTTGTGGATCCGAGGCTGGGATGTTGCTGGGATGCTGTGATGCCGGGTAGCCTTACCCAAGCACGGAACATAGATAAATGCTGTCCGCTTTTCCTGTCTTTTCCGTTTTTTGTTTTCGTGTGGAAATCCCTGGGTTCTTTTTATTCGTTGTTCGTTGTGGTTGCTGTTCCCTTTGTCCATCCCATATTTCTCTCGCTCTTGTGGTCGCAGGAGCTCTGGTCGTCCGCGTGCTGCAATATGTTATCTGTCATGAGCTGCTGCTGCTACTGCTATCGTTTTTCTCTTTCTCTAATTCTCTAACTGGTATGCCACAACGTATCTCTCTGGCCTCCCTGTCCGTCCCAGTGTGGCTGCACCAATTTCTTCTTTGAGCAAAGATTTTAATTGCATTTGTTAGGCAGGCTGCAAGTGGCGGATGGCAAAAGGGGGAGAGGATGCCAGGACAGCAAGGAGGAAGCCAGCAGGAGTCGAAAGGAAAGCCGGGAGCAGCAGCAGCCGCTGGAGACACAGAATGTGGCTGCAATTAACACGTTCCATGAGGCGCAAAGACCGCAAAGCCAACACACTGCTTAAATATGCATACGATGTGGCAAGACACTTCACCCAAGCGGACGGAGAGAGAGACAGAGAGACAGAGGGAGAGAGAGAGATAGATAAAGTAGAGAATTGAAAAATAAATGCCTGTAGCTAATGTGTGTGTCGTGTCTCTCTGTCTGTCGTGTCTGTCGATGGAAGCCTCGCGATACCCTTGTACGTAATTTGATTTGCAAATTTCCCTTCCGTTTTCCCTTCGTTTCTTCCCACGTCTTTTTTTTGGGATGTAAATGAGGCAAACGTTTAAAATTAGTATCTTCTGGTGCGGCTTCGGGGGCCGTTTTAGCAAATTAAATGAAAGTTAGCAAAGGGAAATGCTGTGGAAATTTGGCCAAGGAGCGGGGAAATTCAATTTGTATTTAATATGGAAATTAGTTGGAAAATAAGCTGTGAAATACAGGAGAGGTAGTGCGAGAGAGAGAGAGAGAGAGAGCAGAAGGTATCGCAGGAATGCAGGAATCAATTAAGGAACCAATTTATTATTATTATTATTATTGTTATAGGAAATGCATTTATTCCTAAGAAAACGCAGAAATTAATTGATTGATGGAGCAGCTGTTTTGACGGATTAATGGATGGAATGATCCGTACAATTTGTGGCTTGCTAGAGAGAGAGAAAGAGAGACAGAGAGAGGAAGCAGCAGCAGCAGTAGCTATGGCAAAAAAAAAAAAAAATTAATTAAAATCATGCTGTTGCCGGGGCCTGTCCAACCATAATTCGATTATATAAATTAATTGCTGCCATACATCTCTATTTCTCTCTTTCTCTTGCTCATATTTCATAACAGAACAATTCACACACACACACACACACTGGCACACACACACACAATGATAATCGAGGGTACATTTAATGCGAAACAGATAAATGTACACAGAATGAGAATGCGATTGCCTTTCGTTTGGGGAAATCAACGGGAAATCGGAAATCATTTTCGTTTTAATTGTATAATATCTCACTCTCTCTCTCCCTCTCTCTCTCTCACTCTCTCTCTTGCTCTTCCTGCTTTCTTTCGGTTTTGCTCGCCAGAGAACAGATGACAAATGAAATGATTAATGAACGAATGAATGAATGAATGAAATGAATTGAGTGACAGCTTGACGTTTCGCCCGCAAATGTATGCTTATATAATTTTTACACAACAATGCGACCAGACAGCTTCAACAGATTGCGACAGAGGGAGAGAGAGCGAGAGAGAGAGAGAGCGAGAGAGAGAGAGAGAGCCTTCGAACCTGTTTCTGCAACCCAAGAACTTAATTTTTCGCATGAAAAGCCTTCTAATCGAAAGGGAGAGACTTGAATAACATTTTCCCGGCCTACACTCCAGTGACCACAGAAAAAGCAAACAGGGGTCGCATAATGTGATGCAAAGCACAGGTGGAAAGCAGCCAACGAGAGAGAGAGAGAGAGAGAGCAAAAGAGAGCAAAAAATTGAAATCAAAACTGATTTCCGCATCAACCGAGACGATAAGAACCCCCATCCTGCCCTCTCATGATGAGAACCCGCTGATGTCACGGCCATATTGTCCACCGTTTGAATGTACACACAGGGGAGGCAGCAACAAGAGGGGGCGGCAGAGGCGCCACCGATAAACAGGGAACGAGGTTGGCGACCAGGCAGTATACGCCACAGAACGAACGGAAGGGGAACCATCGTCCATCCATCCATCCATTCAACCATTCGTCAGTTACTTCGTGGAACGTGGGTAGCAGCATATCCCATCATCCTGCCTGTGTCAAAGACCTGGGGGACCTGGGACACTGGGACACTGCGAAAAGCGTTTGGACATCGACTACTGTGAGTCCTGGACGAGATGCATGTATATTTGTGTTGCCACCAGCCGCCTTCTTCCTGCTTCATGCTTCATGCTTCGTCCTTCGATTTGCAGGCTTTTCAAAATTATATTTACTTAAGATATTGATTATTGATGGAATGTTATTCTGGCATTGTTACCCTTACACAATATTACTCTGCTCACCTGCTGCTCCCCCGCTGCTCCCCCGCTGCTCCCCTGCTGCCACCCCGCTGCTAACCTAACCTGCTGCTACCCTGTTTATTTATATACGATTTGTGTTTGTTTTGGGCCCTGTTGTTCGTTTCTTTTATTATTATTTTTCTTCGTATTGGATGCTGTGCCCTTTCACCCCATTTCTCTCAGTGCATAACGATTCCATGATTGTTTATTGTGTATTTCTGAATTATTTTCAATTTATTTCTAAATGGAACATCGAACAAGTGAAGATTTGAGGAGGGAAAGTGCCCTGAAAGTGAAACTCTCTTCTCTCTCTCTCTCTCTCTCTCTCTTTCTCTCTCTGGGATAGCAGTCTCGTCTTGTCTCTTCCTTGCCCACTGAGAAGATGGACAGCTGCGAAAATGAAGTTGTGGTCCTTGGCGTCGTTGCTGTGGTTTCTGTTGCGGTTTTGCGGCTTAGGAGTGGGGAGGCGGGAACCTCCAGCCAGCCTGCCAAATGTTGATCAAATTTGTTGCAAAAAAAATTAAGTGTTTTCGTTAGCCGAGTGGAAAGCGTTTGCTTTCCCGTTGCTATCAATCTGCGAGGGTAGCTTAAAGCGAAGGCAAATTTAATGGGCGGGAAACCCTTCCTTCCTTCGTCGGAGGAAAAACATAAAGAGATTAAATTTTCTGTTGCATGCAGCAGCGGCAGCCTCATTATCATTGCCCGCAACGCATACACTCGTGTGTGCATGCAACGTGCGGTGTGTGGTATGGTGTGTGGCATCATCAGCTAGGGGCCAAGGCCAAGAAAATGCATTAGGCCACCCAGCGTCCCCCCACCACCGAATCTCTGAATGGGACACATTTTGTCGCGACGATGACTTGATGTTGATGCCACTTAAAAATACAACGCACACATGCCACACACGCACACATGCCACACACGCTTTTCTGCGAGGAGGAAACCTGCCAGTCATGACCGTAATAGACGGACAACTGAGCGGTCGGGACGGAGTAACAGAGTCAAAGAGGGGTAACCAGAGGGCACCCCCACACAAACAAACAAACATACAAACAAACAAACAAACAAACATAAATACATAAACACATTTTCATACAAGAATCTAGCACAAATATTTGTGTCAGGATGTCAGCAAAGAGAGAAGAAGTCCTTTTGACTTCCCAACAAATTTCCTGTCGAAAGTTTTTTTTTCGTTCTTTTTTTCTCCCCTTCTTGTTTTTCTTTTCGTTTTTGTTCTTCTTCCGCTCTGGAAACGGAAGTTTTTCTTTCTTTTTTGGCTGGAAACATCAGTTTTCTTCGATGTAATTAGACGAGAGAGAGAGAGAGAAAGAGGGAGAGGGAGAGAGAGAAGTTGCGGCAGTATCACTGGGACCTGTCACTCCCCCTACCTGTTGTATGACAATACATTACTCATACGCACAGTTGGCCTTTGCTCTTCCTAGCCCTTCTCCTCCTCCCCTTGTGCTCCTCCCACTGCGACCTTGGAATACGCATACGCGACGCGACGCGTACGCCCATCCGATGTGTAAGCATAATTCAAATGTCAGCCAGTTGTCATTGTTGCTTTTGGCAAATTGCTTTGGCCTGTTCCCCCGTTCCCCCCCCTGCCCCCTTGCGACTCTTCTTCGTTCTCCCATGGTAGCAAAAAAAAACCCATTCCTTAGACCAAAATACATTTTCTTTTGCATTTCGCACGAAAATATGCTGAAATATCTATTTTTTGTAAGAGGTATTTATCAGGAACCAGGGCATACTCGTTTATCCGACAAAATTGATAATTTGAGAGATGGAGCAATACCATCATCAGTTTGCGATGCCCTGTAAACTCGAGTGCCTTATGATCTCTTTAAATTGTAAATCCATTTGCGGAAGAGAGCATCTTGAAGACCCTCAAGACTTTGAATAGATCATTTATGCCACCAAAATCCAGGAAAAAGAGCCACAAAACCCTTTTGTAGCTCTTCCATTGGTTGCCATGGAAACTATCCCTTTGGGATCCATATTCGAATCAGTTTTAGATTCCGAAGAAAGAAAACAAGTTTCCAGTTAAGGCCTTCCCCCTCTCTATTGATGCTCTAAAGGATATTTTGCTGCTGAAATATATAAAAAATTAATGGTAAAGGAGTGATGTTCACAGTCCGTAGAATATCAAAGAATCGATGTAGGAATGTAGGAATTCTTGGACACTCTATCGTAGCTTCCTTCGATGTTTCACCAGGGAACTTTGGCATCCATAAGGGGATATATGTACATATTTTACAGACGGAATGAGAATGATAAGTTTCCAGTAGAGACTCAATCTCTATTTACTCTCAAACATCTCACAATCACTGCCATAACCTCTCCCAAGTAGAGGGTATCCTTCCAGTCGACTCTGGCATTGGCCTCTCTTTGATTTTACTTCTAGCCTGTCGCCTAATGTCCCGTCTGTCTGTCTGTCTGTCTGTCTGTCGGTCTGTCTATCTGTCTGGTTGGAATTTATGTATCATGTTGTATTCCTACAAGTATTTCCCAGGAAAAACGAATATGCTGAAATGGTAATGGAAATGGAAAATGGAAACACACAAAAGGGATTCAAAGGGAGTCGCCCGCCCGTAGACAGACTAGAGAGAGATACGAGAGATTCGTAGGTAAAACAGAGTCTAATTTAAGACACAAAAGAGTCGAGTTTTAAGTATGCAAAGCAGCAGATACGACTTTTCCCAGGACAGACAAATCAATTTCCCCCACTCCCCCCCACCCCCCGACACACACACACACACAAAAACACAAAACACATAAATGTGCACATTTAATCGCATCTTTGAAACATTTTTGAGCAGCAAAATCCCAAAATAACTAAAGATTTAAGCTGGGAAAATGCAGATAGAGAGAGAGAGAGAATGTGTGAAAATTGTAAAATGGAATTAAATGTATCCCTGAAACATCCTTTATTTCTCTCGTAATTAATTCTATTGTTGCAACGAAGGATGCAACATTTCAGACCACAAACACACACAAAAGTTGTCACTTATCAATGCAATTACACATGAGTTCATGCCCAAAGAGGGGTGGCAAGTGGAGGGGGGAAGGGAGGGGTTTTGGGGGTGGTACGATCCGAAGGACGCCGGATATGCACAGATAGCCCATGAATGCAGAATGTGATGCATATTTTGTGGCCTCTGTGGCGCTGTCTCTGTCACTCTCTGCAATTTGTATGCCATGCCCGCCCCCGCCCCCCAAAACTTTGTGGCTGCCCCAGAAACTACTCTGCTCTACGTTGTGGCAAGTGCTGTTGCAAGTTGTTGTGGCACACAAAACAATGCTCTTGTTAATTGAGTGGCAAAAAGCCAGAAAAGCCAGAAAACCAAAACGAGCGCTCGATTCCAACGGACATTTTGATTGTCCGAGCAATTTGTATGGCTATTGCTTTTTCGGTAATTGATATCCATTGCTTCAATTCGGGGGGAGGGACAGGGAGCGGGGGATACATATATCCATTTGATATATTTATCCCCCGAAACAAATAAGCACCTTTCGTTGTACCATGAAAATTAACCCCCCAAAATGAATTTACTTGTACTCAAAGTCTCAAGTCGCTGACATTGACACTGAGACGACGCTCGGCCACTATTTCATTGCCACTTTTCCCGCCATATAATCAGCAGCTGTTATGGCCCCCTTCCCTATTGGCCGTCACTCTTCTTCTGCTGCCTAAAGAAGCAACTATTGGCCGTCTCTTCCGCTACAATAGACAGCCAGGCAGGCAGGAGGGCAGACGTCTTGTTGGCCAGTCGAAGTGCAATAACAATTGAGGTGTTGCTTGTCTTCAAGAGGTCTCACTCCGCCATGGTATATGCAAGACAAGGTAGGCGGTTTCCCACTCTCTAGAAGCGTATCCTGTCTTTTTGTTCTTTTCTCTGTTTTTGGAGTTTCGAAAGTACAAATGAAAGTGCCATCTATAGCTGAGGAGGACTTGCCTTACCTTCTATCAAAAATATACCCTGTTCTTGGGCATTCTATTCAAAATATCTTGTTTCCGCCCTCATTTAGTGGAAGCGAATGCCTTTTACATTTTCTTAGCCCCGAGGACTTTGAATGGAGCCAACGACTAGAGGTGATTATTGAATGGATTAATAGTCTGCAGAAGGTGGGAAGGGACTGAAGAGCAAAAAGCGCAAAAGGAGAGTGAGGGGGAGGGCGAGCAGCAGAGAGAAGGCCTTGAAGAGTCTCGTCTTCGTCTGTCATTAAACAGAATCATTGGGGCAGAAGCAACCTCCAGCCTCCCCGCCTCCCACAGAGACCCCCATGGAAGCGTTAAGGGGTTCAGGGTCATGTTTGGAAAAGGTGTGAAAAATCTAATGAAAATTCATGTAAATAGCACGGCGAATACGACGACGAAGAAGAAGAAGCAGCAGAAGAGTAATTATAAAATTTTCTCAAATCTCGAAAGTTAAGTAAAATTTTTGTTTGCTGTGGGAAAAATCATGAAAATGGGGAAAATGTAAATGGAAATCCTAAGGCAAACAGCAAAATGTCTCTCGTCCGGCTATGTGTGCCGTTTTTTTTTTGTTGCAAATACCATTAGCACATGCTTTCCCAAGGAAAATGGCGAAAATGGTTATTATAATGGAGGAATATTCAAGCAACGTTTAGCAAATGTTTGCCATTTTTCCCCTAAAAACCCTTTCTAGAGTGAAATTTTCGGGTGAGAAAATCTCTTTCGACGCCACAGAGAAAGGGCGAGGGGGGAGAGGGAGTGGCAGCTCGAGGAAATGCGTTTTTCTTGCAGCTCCAGAGAGGAAAACAATGGAAAATTGTAAGAAATATAACGAAAAATGACAGGACATGACAGGAAATGTCATAAAAACCGAAACGGAAATGACACTTTACACAGGGGATGGGGGGGAATGAGGGGTAGGCGATGGCGCTGCTTCCTCCACCTTCTGCTACACTGGAAGGGATGCAAATGCCACAGAAACATAGAGCTTGACTGCACACATTAAAAGCCAGAGAGGCAGACACGACAGAGAGACAGAGGGACAGACAGAGACACGACAGAGGTCCTTGGAGGCGTGGCTGTGCTTTGCGGATGCTGCTGCTGCGGCTGGATATCGATATATCCAGGATAATAACTCAAATGAATTGCCTCTGGGGCCATGTGCCTCTGCTTCGGGTAGGGCGGTTCTCTCTCAATAAAAATGCCAGGCAGGACATTGTTTGTGTCTCTGATTTGCAACAACAAATGCTAGAGGGGGAGATTGAGAGAGTTAGAGAGAGAGAGAGAGAGACAAGGACTCAGGCCTGGAGAACTGCACATACAGATGATTCCTTGATGATTCGCTTCCATTATCATTCGCTTCATTCGTTCGCTCTTCGTCCCTTCATTCGTGCGTTCTTCCCCGTTATTCCTCCCTTCGTTCGTCTGTTGATTCCTTCATTTATTCAGTGATTCCTTCATTCAGCGTTAAAGTAAACGACATTAATGGAAACATCAAAGTAATTTGATTGCATTTTCCTGACACACCATCCTCCTCCTTCCCCCTGAGGCAGCAGCAGCAGCGGCAGCGGCGGCAGGCGAAACGAATGAAGGAATTTCCACATACAAATACGAGGATAAACATGTATATCTCTATATTTGCAGGGAGATCACTTTGGCATAAGTAGCAGACGCAGAGGCAGGGGCAGAAGCAGAGGCTGTGGCAGACGGGGCATACCAGTAGCTGTCCCGCTGTTCATGTTTTTGCCATGGATATGGCATGGAACCACCCGCTGTGGTTCCTTCTCCTCAGCCTCCTTTGTGGTTATGGATACACTCATTTGTATCCCATGTGTGTGTGTGTGTGTGTGCTCTCTCTCTCTCTCTCTGCCTCTGTCTGTCTCTCTGGGGAGACTGCTTATAAGTTTGATGCTGTGTTAATTTCATTCAGCAAAGAACACACACAAAAATAGACAAACGCGAAATGGAATACATGTCCAATGTCCAATGACATGTTTTGCTCCAGCCAGTAATTGGCCCCTGACCAAAAGGCAAATAAGATTATCGTCAGAGCACTGGCAAGGCAATACTCTCGTGAAGGCCAATGTTAAAGTAGCATTAGGCATGCCATAGGCATAAGGCATTCGAATGGCCAACTGCCACTGGCCACTGGCCATGTCCCAAGGCTAACTGCAATCATAATCCAAGTCCTTGCCTTGGACCCTGCGTGAGGGGCAAACATAACTCGTAGCTGAGGATTTTTCTGCTATCAAATGAAGGGATTGTGTGGCCAAAAGGAAGGGCAGTGCATCAGATGAAAGGACAGACGAATATCAGTTTTCAGAACTAGAAAAACGAAGGGGAAAACTCTTCCTAGCCGCTCCAAAGACAGAAGAAAGCACTTGAGCACTTTCCCCATTCCCCTGTAATCAGAAGAGAAAAGAACTACCACTTGCCACTCCTCAAGCAAAAGGCAAAGCAAAGACACAGAACACCGACTTAATACCGAGTGTCTCGAGACTTAATTTATGTGCATCATTTGCAACACGTGGCAGGCCCTTTTCCGAAATGCGCACATAAATTGAACCAGAATTAACCAGAAAATGTCGCCATTAAATAAACATTTTAAATGGACTGTCGGCCCTTCGGTCAGAAATAGAGAAGCAACTGAGGAAATACGGGCCTCAGGCAGAGAGAAACACCTGCAGGGGCTGTGACTAACGACTAACGGAGACACAGCGGTTATGCAACTGACAAGAGGTTCAGAGAGGCTGAGGGACTGAGAGACTGAGAGTAGAGTAACCTGATAACCTGAGAAGAGACCCCAGAAAAAGGGGTCTACACCACAGAGATGTGGCTGCCACAGAGGGCCTACAGCAGTCTAACAGGAGACGCAGAGAGAGGGAGAAAGAGTGTAGGGGTGTAGGCCTCAAAGGAAGAGGCGTTCGGTTCGCAAATATTTATTTATGGGAACACCCTTTTGTTTATTTATATTCAAATTTATGACACTTTCTGCATAAATCAATGTTTAGTCCTGGTCTTCATTGTGCCACTGGCCAAAACGACGACGACGACGAAGATGGTGATGATGACGATGTGGCATGCCCCCCTTAATTATGCAACGCCACTGCCGATACGTTACTACTGTTACGATGGCAAAACTTGTGTACGTGTGTGTGTGGGCGTGGGCGTGGCCTTATCAAATTCCAGGCACAGACACATGTCCCTCACTTTTTGAGATGCAAATTTGTATCTTCTGTAACTTTTGCACAGATGTTTTTTGCGGGTTGATTGTGTGTGTGTCTCAAACTATACCTAAACTTTGGGGTTAAACAGGGTTTTTGCGCCTACTCTCGTCCCAGGGGGCATGTCCGACAGACAGATAGACAGACGAACGCCAGAGGTTGCGGCTGAGGCAGCAGAGAGTTCAAGCCGAAAAAAGGGTCAACAGAAACAGAAACCGAAAACATAAACAGAAATTTCAAATAAAAGTTACTCGATTGAATTCTGAATTGAATTCTTGAATGGAAATCGTTGCTGCCACTCAACTCTGTCGCCATTTGATGACTTCTACGATTTGATGATGTTTTGCCACAACATTTCAATCGAGAAATTCATTTTTGGCCTTGAAAAGTTCCACTTAAATGTGATTTCCCGTTAATAAAACATTTTCTGTGATTTTCTTTAAAGTGCAGGAGTAAAAACAGAAACGCAAAATTTAAATTTTTTTAAATTTCAATTTAAATATATATAGAATAAATATATGTATTTCTCATTTAAAATATATTTCCCACAAATCTAATATTTTTAACTGTTTTCTGTTTAGATTAGTATCAAAAATACTTAAAAAATATATTCTATTTAATTTTACTATTTTTGTACTCAAAGACTGAATATTTAATTTAAATACGAGTGCTTTTTCTCCGAGTGTAAAATCGCAATATTAATGAAAAACTGTGGGCAAAAATGTTATCAAAAATTGTCTCTTATATTTTTAGTGAACTGAAAGGATTTCTCAAATAATTATTCAATAAATATGTCATTCAAATATTTGATTTTTGTGTTTTATTTTAATGGCATGTTTCCGCAAGTTTTAGCTCTTCATTTGGCCATCATCTTGTGGCATTATTATCGCTCAAGGATTATGATAAACGGCAGCTTTTCCCACTCCAACTTTTATTTGTGGCAGTACTTATTTGCGTTGCCCCCAGAGGAAGGAACCAGGATGGGAACAGGCTCCGTCTCTTGGCAGCTAGAGTCAACAGACAACCCCTGCTCCATGCTCCATCCGTACTCCACTCCACTCTACGCCACTGCCACTCCATGCCTCTCTATGCCACTCCTGCCACTGCCAACTCTTTCCAGGCAAACAGAAAAAAGATCAAGCAAACAACTCAAACAAACAGAGCCGTACCGAACCGAACCGAACCGAACCGAACAGCCTGCCAAGAGTATTTTCACGCGCATTAGCTGCTCGTTTTCCAAAGGGAGAGCAAATATTTTTCGGCGGGCCCGGACTCGGGCTCGGGCTCCCACGTAAAATATGCAGGAAAGTTCATCATGAAAGCAAATAAAACGCATACGCCGCCGCGTGGGCCCCCGGACTGTCAAAATATGAATAATGGCAAGAGCCCAGACAGTGTGTAGGGGGTGTAGGGTTTCGCTCACCCCTCCCCTCCCCCTCCCCTTTATTGCCATTTTATAGGCACTTTTTTGCTCCTCTTTTTTAGGCAGCTGTAAAAAAATTAAAAGCCTGCGGATACTTGCACACGAAAAAAAAAACAGAAAGAAAAGACTGAAGGCAGGAAGGCAGGAAGGAAGGAAGGGCGGTAGTCAGATGATAGAGGGGGGCGGGGGCATGGCGGGGAAAGGCATACTGTCAAGTCAGCTGTAAATAGCTCAAGCAGAAGGCGGGCGGGCGGGCGGTCGGGCTCAAGCCTCAGTTTCAGTTTCAGTCTTGAATGAATGCCAGAAACGAAGGTCAAGCGAGTGTATGAGGCCGGGGCCCCACTTTCGTAGCTATTTCCTTGGGGGCTGAGGGGGAGGGGGAGGAGTAGGGGCGGGGGGTTGGTGGGAATGCTGTTTTAGAATGTTAATTTTGTATGAGCACTCACTCGGTTGGGGTTCTTGTCGCTGTCGTTGTCGTTGTTTCGGGTTTTCATTCTAAGTGTAAGAGTAAGGGTAAGTGGAAGGACACTTTCTGCTGACCACTTGACAAAATTTTCATCGCACAGAGTACGGGGGAGGGGAAAGGGACCCGGACCCGGACCCGTCCGGGGGTCCCCCCTGTGCAGACGTGAAAAGCAGTTGGAAGTTTATGTCCCTACGTGTCGGCCATAGTTAATTTATTATCTTTATCCCAGAGATACCAGCACACAGCGGGGGACCCACTCGGGGGTGGGACTCTATTTACTTAGCAAGGGAGCAGCCGAGTGTGGGGGGTGGGGGGCGTCGCTAAGCGCTTTAAAACATTACCGAATACTGCCGTTTGTCGGCTTTAATCAATTGAGGGGAAAGCTGCTTATCTTATTGTGACTTTTCATGCGGCAAAAGAGCGCAACAAATTATGACAAAATGTATAAAATATATCCCCATAAAATGGAAAGCACACAAAGAGAGGCCGAAGATTTGATGCTGAAGGGATGGTGATATCCTGGAAACTGGTACTCCCCTTAGAGAGTCCTTAGCAGATCTTCGTTTTCAGCAGATCTTTTCGCCAATAAATTGCCGCCTCCAAGCACTTTTCTTAAGCACCTTCACTTGTGTACAGGTTATTTTTTTACATCCCATTTTGGCCTGGGATTGGCTTTCTGTTCCTTCAGCAGTAAACTGCTTTCTTTCTGCTTTCTTTCTGCTTTCTCCTGCCATCAAGTATCATATTTATCGCACGCTCTTGTCGAACAGGATACCGTAATGTTCTTCATTATGACAGTGTCACTAACAGAATCTGCTGTCATTAATCTACCATCCTCATCCCCTTCCCCATCCCCATCCCCATCCCCATTCGCATTCCATCCCCCCTCCCTCACAACATTAAAGATTGGCCTTAGCTGCTCATCTTATGGCACCTTCTCCTCGTCATACAATACCTCTCCTCTGTCCCCTCTCTCACCCGTCATCTCCGTTACGGTTGCAGGTCTTTGTTTCTTCTTCGTTGTGTGTGTGTGTGTGTCGCTTCTCTCTCTGATTGATGAGACTTCATTTGGGGGAGTTGCTCTGTTCTCTTCTGCTCTTGTTTGTCTATGTATGTACATATGTATGCATATTCTTACGATAGCTGGAACTGCCCGCATAAATCACATAGTCTGGCGCCTTCGTGCATGCAATTTGCATTTAATTTTTAGTTAGGTTAGACAAGAGATAGAATCCCAGCTTCAGTTGTAGTAGGTCCTTGATGATGATGATGATGATGATGAGATGATGACCACGGGGAATCGGATCGAATGTCGCCGGTCGTTGGGGCGATAAAGTGTTGACAAATTGAATGATATTGCCCAACCAGAATCGGACTACGTTTCCGGCGACACCAGAGAGCAAAGAGTCAGGGCCAAGGACAGGAAGAGCGGGCAGAAAGGGGGACAGGGGGACAGGGTGACGGTGACGGTTACCCTCTGGTTAATTAAGTTCTTTGGCTAATTTTCCCAGACAGACAGACAGAAGGACGGATGGATGGCTGGACAGACAGACGAAGGCATTAGCACATCACATATCATCATCAGCGAATGATGAGGGATGAGGGTAAGGCATGGGGAGGGGGAGGCATGAGGGCATGGGAGGCTCTCGTGGACTCTGTGCCTCTCTCTCGCCAAATGTCATCAACACTAATGGAATAATTTGAAATCTACTTAGACCGCCCCCAAATGGCAAGGACAACGGGTGGTGGCACGCAAGGACAATGGGTGGTCAATTTAGGACACCCTCTCCTCTCCCATCTTCCATCCCCTCTCCCCTCCCTAAATCTCGTTCTCCTATCTCTTTCTGTGTGTGTGTGTCTGTCTGTCGGTGTGTGTGTGTGTAATAACATTATTTATGTTGTTTTAATTATTTTACGCATTTTAGCTACAGCCACAGAAAATTACAATGAACTGCAATGTTGGGGCGTGTGACCCCAGTCCACACCTCCCAGCCGCCCTCTCATCTCCCACTACCAGCCACTTCCCCAGTACTTTTCCCTGTGCTTTCCCCTGGTGCTTTCCCCTGGTGCTTTCCCCTGGTGCTTTCCCCTGGTGCTTTCCCCTGTGCCTGTTTTTCTCTCGTTGTAATTAAGAACGAAGAAGAAGGCTAATTGAATTATGTGAGTGGATGAGTGAGTGAGGGAATACTTAAGTATTTTAGTATAGTACGAGTATAGCCTCCTCCCACTCCCACTCCCACTCTCCCTCTCTCTCTCTCTCTTACGCACAGGGTGTCCATTAGCTTGTACAAATTGTTCTGCTGCAAAAGGCTTAAAGTTGGGTTGTTGGCCACGCAGGAGACAGATTGAAACATGTTTTCGCACTTACGGCAGGAGGAGAGAGATCTCTTGACAGAAACGGAGACATTTGTTGGCTAGTTTCTAAGAAAGAGAGAGAGAGAGAATGTGTAAGGGACTGCTGCTGTTTCCGGAAGTTGCAAGTGGAAGTTCTCGGAACTCAAATGGCAGTTTTCTCAAAAAATTGTCACAGAGCTTAGGGCAGAATTTCCAGGAAATACTTTGGAAAACTATGGGAAACCTATACCTACAACATGCACACATATGGAGAAAAAAGGCTGGTAATCTTTTACTCTTGGTTTAAGTTTAAGAATGGAAAAAACAGACACCGACTGTCTGTGTGCCTTTTCCTTGAACCAAAAACTACACCCTGTATCGTTGCGTTATCTCTGTGAGGACATACATAATTTCCCTAATAGTATTTACAGCCCATTCGCCCGATAAACGTGACAAACTTTCATAATTCTTTACCGCCTAAAAGACCAGCAAACAGACAGACAGACAAACAAACAAACAACAAAATAATATGAAACAAGAAAATTGTTTGCCAAAGGGAAAGGGAAACTGAAACTGAAACTGAAAGTATGAGTGTGCATAAATTGGATAATTTCGTTTGCTAATTACATACATATATATGTATATATGTACATATATGTATATAGTATATATCCAACGATATACAACGATATCGCCCATTAAAACACAATTAGCCGAAGGACGAGTCGAAAGGGGGCGTCCAATTACCTTTAGTGGATGAGTGATTTGGGGGGTAGCGTGGTCGCCGGGGGGTCTTCCAATTAGAGTCAAAGTTTGTTTCTTCTGGCAGTAAAAGTAACGGCAAAGCAATCGTTAAAGTGTTTTACTGTTATTTGGAAAAGAATCGTAATGGAAAGAAGGTCAAAGTCATATCCCAGAAAACTTAAGGGACAACAGGAAAAAACTTAATGAAAATATTACGGAATTTATGGCCAACATGATAGGAGAACTATTTCCAAAAGATGACAGAAGAATGATAGAAACTTTCATCCTAGAACCTTACACTGAAGACCTCTAGATGATGGATGGACCCTGGTATCCTGCAACTCATTTTAGGCGATAGAAAGTTCCACATTGTATCCATGAGATACTTGAGAAAACTATCTTTATTTGATAGCAGACCATTAAGTGGTATCCTCCACTCTAGACGTTTCATTCTTTTAGCTTACAAAGATATCTTAAATTATGCGCCAAGCGATTCTGAATGCACTTTACCGAGGAGGCGGAGGCACACGCACTCGAAACTCAAGGCGTGGAAAAGGTCATCAGCCATCGTCGGTTCGATCCTTGAACTAGTTTTTATGTGCTTATGACCCAATTATGCCAAAGTGTCTGGCAGTTGCTGTGATTCGAACGCGTTATTCGCGCTATTAAAAAATTGCCTCCCCCCGCCCTGCCCTGCCCTGCCCTGCTCTGTCCTGCTCTGTCGTGGTCTGTCCTGGTCTGTCCTGCTGCCACTTGAAAGCTCATTCAATGAACCATGGATGTCTATGGGGCCCCAATGATTTGTTTGCCTTAACTTCTTGGCCCCCAAAGACACGCACCCGCATGCCATATACAATGTACATACATATGTGTGTGTGTGTGTGTGTGTGTGTGTGTGTGTGCCAGAAAAGCGGATAGAACTTTCCCTTTGCAGTAGCTTTCGATTTTGATTGCTGCAATTGGCGGAGGCAATAAATAAATGACAGAGGCAGGCAGGAGGCAGGAGGCAGGAGGCAGGCCAGCAGGATCCGTTGTGTGCAGTCAGAATGTTGTCTATTACGTGCCTCCGGAATGGCCTCTTCTCTCGTGTGTGAGCAGCCGAAGGATAACACATTGAAATGTAATTTAAATGGATTCCGTTTTCATGTCTTTTCCTTGGGATATCCAACACCCCACCACTCGCCCCACAATCTCTCTCTCTTTCTCTGTCTCGCTTTCTGTCTCCGAAGACGTGCCTGGTTGCCAGGTTGTGGTCACCGCCGCTGGAGTGACATTTATGGTTATCCAAAAGCAGTTTAAGCCTCCTTTAGGATGGGGTTGCCATGCGACAGATGTTGGCAGTTGCTGGGAAATTCAGTGGGGGGTGGGGAGTGCGGAGGGACCAACCCTTTAACCCTGTCATAATGTTCCACTATTACAGCGTCACCGTTGACACCATCATTTCGGTGGAGTGGAATATAATATCTGAGAAGTAGATGCTTCTCCCTGAAATGCTGCCAAGGCCTGGTAAGGGAGAGAGAGAGAGAGACAGCGCTTTGTATGGAATGTCCTGTGTGCTTGAATGGAATGCCCTTAAAGGTGGAGCTAGAATTATCTCAGAGATGCCTCTGAGATGCCTCTGGGATGCCTCTGGGATGCCTCTGGGATGAGTTGGGCGTAATATCCATGTAGCGAAACACCTGGTGATGCTGCTCATAAAACTGTGATGAGGCTGACAAAAATACTTTGGGGTCTACTGTTAAATTCATTGGACACATTCCGAAGGGCATTTAATGGCCATTTGCTGTTGCCAAATGTTGCCGCAGCCGCAGAGATGCTGCCCCTAACCCCTCTCCTCCTGCTGCTGCTGCTATGAATGCTCCTCGACTGGCGATGCCTTCATTAAGGTGCCATGGTCATGTCCTTGGCCATCATTCGTCTTTTCCATGAACGGTTTTTGGCTCTACGTTTTACAGCATTTAACAATTAGTGGCAGCCGAAAGAACGTGGCAAGCGGTGGCAAGAACGTGGCATCCCAAAAGTGTCGCAGCGTCGCAGTGGCGCAGTGGCAGCCAGGCAGCCAGCCAAATGTTGCAAATCATAATCACAGTTTTGCCATCGTTTATTTGCATTTCGCTTTCCACGGCTTCCCTTTTGGGGACTTTGGAGTTCTCCCTCTCCCTCGCTCTCCCTCTCTCTCATAAATTATGCAAGAGTCGTCTCCCCTGATTCTGATTCTGATTCTTTTTCTTATTTTTTTGTATTTTTTTTTCTTTTTTTGAATTTATTATCGCAAATATACCGTTCCGTTGCGTCCGCTTTTTGTGTTGTTTGGAATCCACTTCTTTCAGTTGTTGATACCCCACCCCTCCCCCTCTCCGCCCCCTGTAAAGCGCCTCAAGTGTTGGTATTTTTGTGTGACAATTTTTATGCGCTTCTCGTTTTGTTTGCGTTTCGCGCAAACTTTTCTCTCGCTTGCCGTTTTTTCTGTTTTTGTTTAATAAATTGTTGGCTAGGAAGCGGGGGAGGGGGCGGGGCGCAGAAAAGTCCGAAACAGGAGTCAACTTTTCTATGCTTTTTCCAGTGGTCGTTGGTCCATCGCTTGAGGCAATTTTGTGGGCGATAGAGCAGTGGCAAAGTGGGAAAGTGGCAGTTGCACAGTTGCAAAGTTGCAAACAAAAAAATGCATGCGAAAGTGAGAAGTGACATTTTTTTGGTTTTACAATATGGAATATTGAATATATTTCTTTGGAAGGGTGGAAGTTGTAGAAGGAATCGTTTAAAACGTCTAAAATCGTTTAGAAATTCCTTTCTCTCTCTCTCTCTCTCTGATTAAAGCACTACCCTTGCTCGTTCTCCCCTCGCCCCAACGAACCCAAAAGCAAATGCAAAGGAAAAAAAAGAAGGAAAATCATAAAGTAATTTCTACATAATTGGCATTACGTGCAGGGGGAATATTGTTGGGAGGGATATCATTTTCATACAAATCAGAGGCACAAGTACCCGACGACGAGGACGACGATGGCGACCCTTGCCGCAATCTCGACAAAAGCGAGCATAAAAAATGAAAGCCATTGCCTAGAACTAGGCGCCTGAAGGGCACGCCCGTAAGTAGGGGACGGGAGGGGAATGGGGATCGGAAAAAAACAATCGAATGGAGGAGCAGCAGCAGCAGCAGCCCACACGCTTATCACAAATCAACTCAAATTACGAAACGCAAACACACACACACACCACCGACCCCCTCCCCCATCGGAAAAAAAGGAAATATTTTGTGCGTGCATAAAATAAAAAAAAAACAAAACAAAACAGTATTTCCCACACGCACCCCAATTGGAAGGAAATTGAATGAAAATCGAGGGAAAATCGAAGTGAAAGTGGATATTGTAGCCGAGAAATTTGCCTGCGCCAAAAACAGAAAATAAATAAAGTAATATCCAAGTCAATAAGGCAAATCGTCGAGAGTTGATTTCGATCATTATTACGCATACGCACAGGCATCCGCAGAGGCATAGGCATAGAGGCTTAGGCCTCATCCGCAGAGTCAGAGTCAGAGTCACACACGTTATGCAAATCAGTTTTCATCACTTCACCCATTTTCCATGCCCGTCTTCGTCTTCGTCTTCCTATTGTTTACTGACAGGCATAAAACCCATCGTAATTTATAATTTATAGATGGCAAAATTACTTGCAGATGACAGCCAGTTTTCCGTTGCCCAAAAAACAGTTTCCACCACGAAGTTTTCGGGGGCAAAAGTTTTAACTGAGTTTTGATTAAAATCTTTCGTGCCATTAAGGGAAACGGAAAACGGCGGTGGCTACAAGAAGCGAACGCCGAACGGCGAACGGCGAAAGTCAAGCCAAAAATTGAAAACTGAAACTTTGATGCCAATAAAACGTCATTAAAGTTCCACCAAAACTTTGTGCAGACATCCAAAATCTCTCCGAGAAGATGAGCTGATCCCCAAAAAACATATTGAAAGGGTACTGATAAGGGATTTCCTAGTCTTTTTAATTAAGTTTTTCACTTTTTAGTTGTTGCTGTTGTTGTGTGGTTTTCCTGTCACTAATAAATTGATAGATGACTGAGTTTTTGGCGTGTTGCTATGGCTATGACGAGGGCTCTGGGGAAAGGTTATAGATTCACGCGGAGTCATGCGGATTCTATGTTCTATGTATAGCATTTGATTCTCAGGAAAATACCATGTTTTTTCTCTGTTATATTCGAAAGCGGGTTTCGCGTTACACGGATACATTCAGCATGGAGATTGATTGGAATCATTTTCATTCGCTTTTAGTCGCTTATTTGTGGGCAAAACGGAGCACGAGGCTGCATCTAAAATCTATAAAAATGTATCTTTCGACTGCCTCAAGTTTTCTCTCTTTTTGTTCTCTATTAATTTTTGTCTCTTGTCACGTGCCCTTTGAGCGCTCTCTTGTAGCTGTATTTTCGTAGTGCCATTTTAGTGCGATTGTTTGCATTGTTTCATGTCGAAAGGGAAATTCAACTTTTTTGTGCGTGGCTTTCTTTATCTTTCGATAGAGAAATCACTTGCTTCTTGGGGGACAATGGGGACTGCCAAAGAGATGCCCAAAAGAGCACTTGAAGGGCTGCCTGTCCGTGACAGAGAGCGTGGACGCGTGGGCATGAAATCCTTAAAAATAGATGACCCTTTACAAGAGGTCTTTGTTCCGAGACTTCCGAGACATTTCTTCCATTTTCATGCACTTAAAGTGGAACATTTTCAAGCATTTCACTTAAAGAGTGCCGAAAAAGGATAGCAAAAGTGTTGAGCGGTGAAATGCGCCAACACTCCATTAATTTTGTGGCCCAAGCAAGAGAAAATAAAGAAAAGCAATCTACTATTGGCGCAGGCATTTATCCAGATAAATTTCCTGGAAAAACGGCGACAATTGTCTGTTGTCTGATTTGACGCTCAAAGTCTGATGAGATTTGGAAAGGAAAAGCCGATTTATTTGAGCTCTAAATTCGCAGAGCGATCTACCGTTCAGCTTTTCCAGAAGAATGCCCCCCGGCACTCGACACTGTGGCACAAATATGCGGTCAAAGGTTAAGAGTGTTATTTATTGCCCCCCTCAGCCCCCCTACAAATAATTCAAAAGCTTTGTGGACACTTACTGCAACTGCAATTCGGCAGAATTAGGTGGCGCCTCTAATTGTCGTTGGAATTATTCAAAATTAATTGCAAACATCGAATGTTCCCGTAATCAAAGTATTTAATTTTCATTTGATTTATGGTTTAGATTTCGTGTTCGTGTTTTTGGGTTTCACTGCACTTTTGACTCGAATGATGGAGAAAAAAATTCCGACACCGATCGACAGCCGCAGCGTTTGAAATGCAAAGCACAACTGACTGGCGGATAGAAAAAAAAAACACAATCGCACTCGTCGGTGCAATCCCTTTTCGGATCGGTTTCAGATTGGTCCAAAGAGCCAAGCGAAGCGAGCGAGCGGGCGAGCGAACACCGATGCGAACGCCACCGAGGGGCATAGAAGACTGTGACTGCGAATGTGGCAGCGGGCGCCAATAGGCGTCGCATCGCATCGTCGCGTGGCGTGGCGTCGCGTCGTCGCTTGTTTTGGGCGCGTAACTTTTGGAGCCGTTACTGCCGCTACTACCGACTGGACGTGGACTGTCTGTGGAACGCATTCGCCAACACGTTCCACAAACAAACGCAAGTAAAGTCAAGCAAAGCCTGAGAATGGCAATGGCGAATGGCAGCGGACGACGGCGGTTGTCGGCGTCGGTTGTCCTGGAGTCATTACTGTCGATGCCGCTGCTGCCGCTACTGAATGGCCTGTCTGTGGATCGCATTTGCCAACACATTCCACAAGCAAACGCAAATAAAGACAAACAAAGACAAAAGGATTCTGCAAAGCAGTTCTCTTAAATTGGCATTCGGACTCTCTTAAGGCGTCCTCTGCTATGCGCAGGCGTCAGGCGGCGAAACAGCTGTTTGTACAGCCAATCAGCTGCTTGTGCAGCCCATCAGCTGTTTGAACCGCCCAGCCAGCTGTTGCTCCGTTTTGTTTATGTTTTGATGTTTTGCTACGGTACTTCTCTTTCGCTTTCATTGGCGCCTTTCCTTTCGTAGCTTTCTTTCGCTTCTTTGTTCTGTTCTGCTTTGTTTTCGCCTAGGTTAAGGTCATTGCGAATGGCGACAACAGATGGCGCTTTTAGGCAGTCAGTCGACTGTGAATGCATGAATGAATGCGACTGAATGGGTGAATGAGGAGGAGTCATAGAAAAACACACGCTTGGCAAATAGGTCCCAGGTCCCTGGTCTCTGGTCGCTGGTCCCTGAAGCAGCAGCTGAAGCCCCAACTGGTGGCAAGGGTAATGGCTTAAGCTAATTTATGCACCAAAGAACTCGTGGCAGCGTATGTGGAACGGTTGTTGTTACTCTACTGTCGCTGAAGGTTGGACAACAAATAAATCATTACTTTAAGAGCCGTAATTCAGGGATTAGAACACGATTAAGCTAATGAATAGTGGAAACGGTTTTGAGGTGCGGGGGGGAACCTTCAAATAAGCCACAAATCAGTGGAAATTTAAGGCTTTAATGTACTTTGAGAATTAGACAAGCTTTACGCTCAAGAAAAGCTGAGGAGTGTTTAAGGCTTAAAGTTAATGGAAAGTGAGTGAGCGGAAAACATTTTTGCATCTTCTTTTAATCTTGGACATATTCTAACCTTCCATGCCGCAAGCCGTTACATTACCCCTTATAGGACTTATAGGCAGGGCCGTCTTTAATCAATAGTGAATCTGCAGCATCTGAAGAGCATCCCTGGGGACCAATCTCTAACCTTTAATGCCACTTACTCTCGTACACCTAGCCCTCAAATCGCTGGCCATTTGTCAGGCCCAAGCCAAACACCGAACTAAGATGTTTTTAAGGCGTCAAAGAAGAAGCGACGGCGGCGGCGGCGTCGTCGTCTCAGACGCGTCCGAACGTACCGTCTGCGGCATGAATTTATGGCCTGTGTTCCCTTTATGCAAATGAGGCGAACAAAAAATGTCAGAGAGAGTGGCACGGCACGGCACGGCACGGGCAGAGCGGCGGTGAAAGTGTCGCCTGCCATGTTCCATTGGGCAAATGGAAATCACTTTCGCTTCGCTTCTCTTCTCTTCTCCTCTCTTCTCTTTGCCTCTTTTCCACTTTTATTTAATCCTTTAAGACGTTGTCTGTCGGCCCCCACAGGCGGTCGGTCCCACCCACTGGTGCCAGTACTCAAGGTCAGCCCTTCTTTTCGTAAATTGAATTTGTAATGTTCTCGTACAGTGTCTACCAAAAAGGTTGCGCCTCCAGCAATTAGGCAATGCAAGGCCGCAGAAATTACGATTAATCAGCCCAAACGATTCTCTGAAGATGATGTTGCAGTCATAGATCCAAGGACCCAGACCGGCACGGCCCAAGGCTCCAGGCCCCAGGCTCAAGGTCCAAGGATGTGGCCGGAAGCGGGCAAGCGTTGGCTTAGCTGCCAAAAATTCAGCCAGCAGACTTTTCTCGTTAGTGTTTCCGCCTTGCGGAAAACCAGAAACGAGACGAAGCGACTGGCCGCACAAAATATTTCATAATGCGGCAACGTTTTTCCGTCCATTCTAATAAAGGCAAAGTGCCAGGCGGAAAAGTTGCAGAAAACTGCATAATTAGTGGAGCAAAGGAAATCGGATGGAAATTCTGTACCCAAATATGATCAGTGAAATGGCAGGGAGGGAAATTAAGTTGGCAAAGTTATATATTAGTGTGAAATATGCATTTTCCGATTAGATTTGATGTCCAAATGCTTTATGGTAAAGTCAGCAGAGGAAAATCCCCTTTCCACCAACTACCTGTATATGTATAAGTATATATATATGTACATATGTATGTATATGCATGGATAACTATTTCTAGCTTCTAACTAATTGAAAATCTGCTGAAAATTCCATAAAAAGTGGTAAAACAATGAAATCCATTCCATTGCTTCGCTTGGCATATATTTTTTTGTTTCAATTAAATGAAACAATTTATCGGCGCATATTTTGGGCAATAAATAATAAAAACAAATAAGAAATGAGAAAAACAAGAATTTTGTTGGCAAAGCAAAAACCAAATCAAACCAAACCAAACCAAAGCGTATGCAAAAATATTGAAAGTCAGCCAAGTGGAGTGAGAGAAATGGAGATGCAAGAATGAAAATGCATTGAGGGGTACGGTACAGTACGGTACGGTAGGGTAGGGTAGGGGTAGGGGTTGGATAGGGTACGCTACTACTACCATACATATGAAGAATATTTTATGGGGCGTTTGGAATTTAGAAGCGAAATGCACGAAATGAAAATAAATGCATGCACCATACGCCGAGTATTTGCTGAGTACTTGTTGGGGATTGCGAATTCCGAATACATTACTAAGGGGGCGGCGTATATGTAGAATGTGGGAGTGTATATGTATATGTACATATGTACAAGGCACATGGAAATCTCTAGACTTGATGGGGAGAACGAATGGGAAATGCATTAAGGGTGAGTACACTCTACACTGTATATAGATCTAAATACTTTTTGGTGCTTTGAATCTATGGGGAAATGAAATACCAAATGCACCAAATATTTTCTGCATATTTTCTGGGTATTTGTTTGTTTGTTTGAGATATAATCTGAAATTAAAAGAAAAGCTTATGTTGCTAATTTTTCCATTAGTTTTTATAGGTTTACATTGGCTGATTTCCTGCTTTCTTTCACTGATTTCTCATATTCAAGATCTCTTTTTAAGTAAATATCTACTAGTTATTAGGGTATGTTTGAAGTTTAGTTCATTCCCATTGAAATTTCTCGAATAAATATTTATTAGGCTGTTTCATTTCATTGGCTACATCCCCTGCCCCACCCCACCCCACCCCATCCCATCTCATCCCATCGAATGTGTGGGCATTGTGCTGACAGCATCACCACATACTCGTGTATGTATGTATGTATTTGCATTTCGTGGCTACCATACACACCCCCAAACGCCAATCAATATGCGGAATATACTGAATATATGGCCAAAAACAGGAGCATCGAATGACCCGATTCTTAAGGAACTTTTCTTTCCTTGTACGAGTATATATATTGATTCATATACATACATATGTATCATCCAAAGGAAAAGTGTCTAATGATGCCATGGCATGCACTTTCTCTCCCACTCTCTCTCGCGTGGCAAATGCACAATAAATGAAACAATTGAGAAATGAAAAATGAGAACGCCACCCTGCAAAAATACTCCTTTTCTTTACTTTCCTTTCCTTTTCCCTTCCTTTACTTTCTTCCTTCTTTTTGTAGTCCATTTATATAAATGTGTATTTTACAAGCTGTCATTAGGCCCACGATTTGCGAGCAAAGATACACACATGCACATCTATATATGTATGTAGAGGGGGAGTGGGGAGGGGGAAAAGAAGTGCATTATTTTGTATACAAACAAAACGTCAATTGAATGCCTAAACATTTCCGCTTTTTTCCGCTTGGGAGGGAACATTTTTGTGCTAAAGAAATCGAGAAAAAATGTGTCAGCACAAATGTTGTGCTCGTTCCCCAAAAACTGAAAGCTAACGAACGAACGAACGAAGGGAGGGGAGGGGAGGGGCCATGGTCTCTGGGTCCCAGCGGTTCAGGGTCTCCACGTCCCAGGAGCGTACTCAAAAGGGATTCTGACAGTGGCTTGAGTTGGGCCAAAAAGGTAGGTGTACTGTTCGTGCAACTTTGATTCCTCTATGTTTTTCCCCTAACCTTTTTTCTCATTTTGTGTGATTTATTCATAAGTAAATGCAGATATATTTATGTACGCGTGTATTTTTTCAGATATTCCATGGCTCTAACACCTCCCACTGCTGCCGCTCCTGTGGGCCCTACCATCGGCCACGCCTCCAGTCAGCGTTTCCTGTAAACAAATGTCATATAAATCGTATGAAATGGAATTGTCGGGTATGGGTCTTGGGTTGGGGCATGTCCCTCCCCTCGATTGGATCTGGTTTATGGCAATATCCGACAGGCGAAGGCACAAATAATTTACAAACAAGAGTAATACAGTGGCAGCAATAAGTCCATTGGCCATTTCGTTCCATTTCGATTTGCATTTGTATGCGAAGGCGTTGGCGTTGGCTCTGGCGTTTTCCCGGGCAAAATACTTCTGTGTCTGTGTGTGCGTGTGTTCAGGCAGGGCCATAAAATTATGGAAAATCTCCAAAAGTAAAACAAACAGAACAAAGCGAGGAGGCAGGACCCAGGGAGTTGTCACAGCCAGGCCAAGCCACTGCCAGAGTAGGGTAGGGCGTCCTCCCCCCACTCCTTTCTGTCAAATTAAAAATGATAAAAAAAGAATTATGGAAAAAGAAATATATATATTGTGTAAAAAAGGAAAAAAAAACACACAGCACACAAGCCGACAGTAAATTGTACAGTTGATGGCCGCAACGTGCTGCTGACCCGTCGTTTGCTTTTCCAGCTTTTTCAGCTTTTCCCGCTTTTCCGCTTTAGTAAATTTACTTTAATGCGCGATGCGAAGGAGGAGGATTTTTTGGGATTTAAATTTATTAGATGAACAGCAGTCGCTGTCGCAGTCGCTGTCGCTGCCACGCGGAAGCAGAGCCAACTAATTTATGCACGAGTACCGCAAGATGGACAGCAGCAGCACAGGACTGTTGGCAGTGGCCAACAGGAAACGGAAATGGAAGTGGAGCCTAGCCTACCACAAAGGAGAGGGCCAGAGCCGTGTCAGGCCGCACCCTCCGCAATGTCAACAAATTTGGTTTGAGCCGGCACCAGAAAGCCACCAAAACAGAAGACGGCACTTCAAGTGCGTAAAGTAATAGAGAAAGTGGAGGAGGATACGACTTGTTGGGTACCCTAAAGTCTCACAAACTGAGACACTAAGTGAAGAAGGGTGTTCTTTACACCGACCCTATATTTAGCAGAGAGTGAGAGTTCTCTTCTAAAAGCTTATAAAAGGAACATCACGGCATTAGTATTGGTGAGGGTAAGGGGTGTGGGGTCTGTGTTTTGGGGAAAATGCATGAGCAGCAGAGAAAGGGTAAAGGTTCTTCCATAGGATCTTTCTACAGAGACGTTCTTGAATTTGGTCCCAAATTGCAGCCCCATAGTTGGATTTTCTTTATATCCAAGAAATCTACACAGAAAATACAGTAAAAACCAACGAAAAGGAAAAACTGTTTCTATCTGTAAAGAAAAGAGGAATTTTACCCAGAGAAAATTCTCAAAAATAAAAAGAGGAACCTTTGAATCGCAATAAGCGGACATCAATCCTTCTTTTGCTGTATCCCTAAGAACATCCTTTACCATTGAGATCTCTGGGCTATTGTTCTGCTTGAAAAAATCAACATACTTCTCCTCAAACGATGAGAGAGTTTGCCACCAGCCCAAAACTTGAGTGTCTTTTCTTTGCCGCTGCTGAAGGGAACCCTCTGCTTGTTTTCCTACAGAGTGAACCCTCAAACAAAAGCTCATTAACCAGACCTCATTTTACGCCTCCCCTCGTTTCCCTCTCCACCCCCCCTCCCTTGCCAGCCATTCAAACAGCTGCTGCTTCGTTTGTCATGTTTGCTGGTTTACCCAGAGTTTTTCCTGCATTTTCCCCCCTTGCGTTTTCCCCTCTACTAAGTGAAATTTGGTGTCATTTGCAAGTTTCCTTCTGGTGTTTTTTTTTTTGAGGAAACGCCGCACTGCGTGCTGTGTGTGTGTGCGTGTGTGTGGTGCTACGGTGGATGTGTAAATTGGGTCACGGAACATAGTAACAATAAAACGGAATCGTTCAATTGATTAATTTCAATGGAGAGACATGGATACGACTATACTTTTGCGGCCTGGCCACAGGATGAGGCTGTCCAAAAACGAGGATGAAGTCCTTTACGTGTCAATGACCCCAAAGGGTCGTTTGACTATCGGAATCAATCTGTGGTTATGAAGAAAGAGGCTAGAGGGTGGAGGGAAGAGGTAAGGGGCAGTAGATAGAATGAGAGAAAAATGTGTCACGTGGTGATCGAATCAATAAAGAAGTTAACTTTAAGGACTTTCAAGGGGTAAAAAGGTGCATACATTTCTAGTTTCATTCGAGCATACAATTCTGGGCGTTTAAATAGCAATCTCGTGGTGCTTCAGGGAAAGTGACTTTCACCCGATGATTGTCCCTCCTCGCACACACGCATTGACCCACATTCGCATTCACATCCGCCGCAGCAATTTGGGGTACGGGGTCAGTTTTTCTTTCCTTGGAGAAATCTGCGTAATGGTCGGAAAAGCCACTGCTGCTGCCTCATTTTTCAAGAGCTGAAAAAGCCATAGAGCCATGGCCAAAGAGCCCGAGTGTTTTTCTTCAATTTTCCCACCTTTATCCAGCTGCTTTTCCACTTGCTGTACTACTACTACTGTGTGCTGCTTTGGCCAGTAATTTGTCTTTTTTAGTCGCCTTGAACGACGTCGTCTAGGCGTTGCGCTTATTAATTAAAAACCACCAGCAGCAGCTAATGAATAATTTAAATGGCTCGTAATTTAGTCATGGGGCGACCACTGGGCGTATGAGTAATTCAGTGAGACATTTGCCAAATGAAATGTTTCTGCTAGAAAATTAAAGTTATTCTTTCATTCCATCTCCAAGTATTTAAGAGTCTCCGGGAGAGGATTATGCCAGAGAATCATTCAGTTTCTATACAAAAATACATTATCATAATGCCATAATCAAAATGAATGCAATTGCTGTCACTTCAAGGCCACAAATCCTTGAATTATATTCGTATGCATTTCAAATCAGTTCATAGCCCCCTAGCCCCTCGCCCCTTGCACCAATATTTAAGCTTCTAAAAATGTCAGCACACAATACGCATACGACGTGTATGATGTGCCACAAACAGCAGCAGAAGCAGCAACGAGCAGGAGGAGAAGCAACAACGAGTGGCAAACAGAAGCTGTTCTGTGTTCGCCATACTCTGCCACTGAATTATTAATAAATTGCGTAAATAAGCCTCAAATAAACTCTGAATGTAACACCCCGTCCACCCACCACCCACCAGCCACCCACAGAAGCCATTGGAACAGGGAAATGTCATTCATTTTCATTTTGACGCAAACATAAATCGAATTACCGAAGTGAATCGCATGTGCCAGTAGGTATTCTAGGTAGAGATCTATGATATGATGTAAGCTCGAATTTGAATTGAAATTTTACACACATTCTGTGTTCATGGGTTCTATTAAATGAAAGTCATTTTCCATTTCCTGTTCAAAAAGAATTTTCCATGAAATGTCAATAGTTCCGGGCACTCGGAAATGGAAACCCATGAAAAAAGTTAGTAATGAAAACTTTTGCCCCTAAGTCACGCGCCCCAAACTCTGCACCCGTCCCCGTCCCCATCCCCTTTTAGGGGTAGTTAATGACTCCCATTTTCCTAGGAATTTAGCACGTGTTTCTCTCCTAAACAATTGAAGAATTTCACAAAAACTGACGACGCTTAATTTAGTTACAGGGGCTATCCCATAGGTCAAGGAATCGAAATTAAATTTCTGTTTCTTTCAAACATCTGTGTGTACAATAAACTGGCAATATATTTGTATCTTTTTGATGGTACCAACGCCACGCCTGGGGCTCACTCGAAAGTGTGCATCAAATGCGACGAAATAGAGAGAGAGAGAGAGAGAGAGAGACGACGGCAGCTTGTCAGGCGGCGACATCCGGCAGTGTGAAAATGTGCCATAAATGGAATTTAATTTCGAATTCATTTTGAATCGATCGGAAGATACCAGATACTAGATACTTCTGCTTAAACTTCACTTTAAAGTTGTATCAATTTCCAGTGAGTGATTCCTCTGCTTGGATCTACAGGTGGCGCCGCATCTTTGAGGTGAGGGAATGTCTCGTAGATACTTCCGGCGTGAAATTTGACACCTGCTGCTTCTATTGGCAGGAAACCCCTGAAAACTGTGGCTGGCTGTCATGGGGTTTCCTTTTGCGGTGGGGGGTAGCAAAAAGTTAATTATACGATGTGCAAAGGGTTAATTTCCACCGGCTCTGCTCTGTTAATGTGCCAGGAGTTTCCTTTCCTTTCCTTGGAGTGTCCTGGAGTGTCTTGGAGTGTGACATGTGTATACCCTCCCACCCCCCTTCCACATGGCTATATTAATCATACGCATCAGCGTCTGCTTCTGTCCTGCTCTGCTTCATGGGGTGGCAGCTAGGGGGTGGTACACTTTCCTCCAAGGCATACTTTCTGCCGCAATTTGTATAATACTCAACTTTTCGATTGCATACTTTTTCCCACGAAAGAAACTTTTCAGCTCTCCCGCTCTCTATCTCTTTCTCTCTCTCTCTTCGAAAATTTGCATATATATTTGCCTTGGGGCTTTTGTGGTGGGGATGGGGGTGGGGGAACTGTCTTTTTATCTGTTGCCCATTTTTCTCTGTTGCAATCAAATCTTATGCCACACGCAAATAATGATGAGCTTAAGGCACAAACAAAAAGTGGGAGTGGAGTACACAAGGCAAACTAGGAAAATTGCCAGGAAAATCTACTTCCTGGTGGCAGCAGAGGAGTTCTATAGAAAAAGGGTAGGGGAAAATGTAGTGGAAAAGTTCCTGCCTGATGGCAGCGTTTTTATGGAATTGCAAGGATTATAATTGAGCAAACTGATCCGGCAGGAAAAGAGCTCAAGGAAAGTGTCCTATTACAGGGAATTTCCACAGTTAAACTGCAATTATTTGTGGCTTTAGTGCGGCAAATCCACTGCTTTTTACCCGCAATTGTGCATAGGGAAAGCGTTGAAGCTGTAGCTATTTATGCTCTTCATTTTTCCCAGGAATTTCCCTATTAAATGTGGAAATTCCTTCTCTCCTGTAAGTGAAAGCAAATCGATGAGATTTTCTTGGAAAATGAGGGGAATATATTCCATACCATTCGGGAAAGTTCTCCCCCTACTTCTGAATTACATTTTCGCATTTTGGACTTTAAATTTTCTTTGCCACAAATTGAAGCACTCCGCTCGACAGCTGCGACACGGGTCAACAAAGAGGGAAGAGCCCAGAGAGCCTGCCCAGAGCTGAAGGCTCGGCCGAGGACCGCTCTAATGGTTAACATAAATCATAAGCCAATTGACTGGCTACAGCCCCGAAAGCCGCCTGACTCCTTGAATGGCTGATGATGATCCCTTATTATGGCGTGTGGCGCAACATTTCAAGGCTCATTCGGGATGCGGTTGCGATGCGGATGCGACACTTTCTTAAGCAACAATATATGGGATTTTTGTGGCGTGTTTTTTTTTCTTCTCGTTAAATATTTTATATAAAAAATCAACGGATGAATGCGAATGAAGGAAAGGCTTGTGGCAGCGACACAGAGTTTGACACAATTTGTGGCCATAAATTAATGGGCTTTTCTCCTTGAGTTTTCCCTGTGGAAAACATCATCCTTGCCTTTCCTCTTATGTTAATTAATGAGTGAAGTCCTTTGGCTTTGATTTCTTGGTGGGTACACGCCCTCAAGGAAACGATTGAATGAGTGGCAGTAATTGTTTGATGTATCCATTAGTGAGGAGGGAGGGGGGGGGAATACTAGGTACATCCCCTACCCTTGAAGGTCTACCTCTTCTGTTGTTTCGCTTGATCTGTCAATGGCAGCCACACATGGCGTATGATTAATGCTTGAGAGACGGCACCCACGTGCGGCTGCTTTGTGGTTTCTATTCTCGTCTCCCTACCTCCCTACCTCTCTCCTTCTCTCGCTTGAGATTTTAATCAAAAGATTAGGCCACAAATGTGATTAAATGTTAAATGAACTTAACGCTCAATCGAACATGCAAATTCTCTAGAAATTGATGGAAATTTATAATGGTATTTATGCCAACCGATGATTTTGGCATTGCAATTGGCCTTGAGTGTGCTTCTGTTTCTGATTCTGATGCTAAGCCTCCACATTTCACTTGGTTGTGGCCAACCATTTCGAGTGCATTAACTCGATCAAATAGCAGCAGATGTTGTTGTGGCTTGCTGCTAATGAACTTTGCTCTCACATCCAGAAGTGGCATATACCCCGCCACACTCCAGTTGGTGCCCTAATTTAGTCATATTTTATTGGAACTCATCCATAATCCTGTCTTGGATTCGTGGAAGGCAATTCCAGCGAAGTAATTAACCCAGAAAGTCGGCAACAAGTCAAGGACTCAGTCGAGTGGTAAATCCCCGAACGAAAATAACAGACAGACAACACACAGAAAAGCTGTATGAAATTTGCGACTAATAGTCGACTATGCGACACCCCTTAATCATGGAACTGGGCAGGGAACTTGTCGCCAGCATTCAGTTGATCAAATTTGTACGAATCCCAGACTGTCCAACACTTTCTCTGAGCACGGGGTATCCACAACCAGAGAGATGCGACGCGATGTCCATGGAATACTATAGAAACCTTCGAAGGCGAATTGTTTGTGGGAATTGGCATGGAAGACAGCCACCCAACCACCCAACCACCCACCCACCGAGCGGACACCTTCTCTTCGCTTCAAGGAATTTCGGTGGGGGTGGGGGCGGTGTTGGATGATGTGCACAGAAACACCAATTTCTGTGGAAGGGTGTTGGGAGGATGCTGCAGAGAGAGGCCCGAACCAGATTGCTGCCTACAGTTGCAAAAATGAGGCAAATATGTAATGAAGTCACGTAAACATTTTAATTTGGCATTAAGTCCGCTCCATCTTCCTTGTCCTATACATAGATACATGGATATGTATGTATATGTGTATTCTATAGAATATATATTTACTGTTTCCCCGTTTGGAAGGCAATGTTTCCACCATTCGTCAGCGCGTTAACTTATTAATGTGTAGAAGGTATCGTCCTCGTACTCGTAATTGAGAGGCTCATAACATTTGTCATTCCATTCGGTCGCTCGTTGAAGTTCTATTTGCCGTCTCCTTCCTTCCTACTGCTTCTGGCTTCTGGTGTCCTTCGGCTGGCTCCTGATTTGATTGTGATTGTTAGAGCCATATGGCAGCTGTACGATTTCCTTGCTTCCCCGCACTTTTCCTTGAGTTGTAAATATTTAATATGCACATCAATACATTCCGAAGAGGAGGGCCTGGGAGATGGGTGGCGAGGGTAGGGAATCCTTCATCCTCTCGAAGGATAGCTCATATTATGGCCGCATCTTGAGTGCGTGCTAACATGTCTGCTTCCTGCTTCCTGCTGCCTGCCGCCTGTTGCCTCTTGCCATTCCTTCCTTCCTGCCTTCCTTTCCTTCCTTTCCGTTGGCTTCTTCTCTGGCGGAGAATCCATACATAGTTTCGAGGCTTCGAGGATTTAATGGGTTAACAAGTTTACAATATCACGCATCCCCGAGAGAGAGAACCCTTTCGGCTCCTTTTGAATTGAATGCAGAAGGGAAATCCCTTGTGTTTGCTTTGGGTGGAAAAAGGTCAACAAATTATTTCGGGTTTTCCCTTGGCAGGCCAAATTCTTTTGGAAGGTAACTTTTTTGTCAAGAGATTTACAATAAGTGATGCAAGTCCTGTTTCCTCTTTTCCCCATGGCTTATTTCGCTTTGAATTTCCTGATATTTTCCACAATTAAAGGCAATCATTTGCAGTGTTTTCCACTCATTTGCCTGGTCGTTAATCATTTTCCATTTGTTCCATTTCATGTGCCATTTCAGGGCTGTTTTAGATTAGATGGGGACTATCCTAGGCGTACGCCTATGGACAGCTGTGGGCGGTCGTCACCTCCCCCCAGTCGATGGAAAAGTGGAAAAGTAGAAAGCTCTTTAATCGACCAGCCCAAATATTAAAACCTCATAAAAGCAGACAGACAGACAGACAGATAGACTTTCAACTAATTACAGAATCCAAATAAAAAAGGGACGAAAGTTTTCTGCCGCAATTAAATCAAAAGCCAAATACTCCTGCCACTCCTGGTGCTCCTGGTGGGTGGCAGTCCTGTGCGTGTGTTTTTTTTTGGAAAGTTTTCCCAAGGCCATTAAGTGATTTAAAAGTTGAACGCAGCCACACAACTGTTTTCCACAGCATTTCAGATCAACGAAGGGATTTAAGAGTAAAACCATAAACACATGTGTGGGTGAACAATTTTCACCTGTGGATGGAAGGGTGGAAGATGGAAGATGAAAGATAGATTGACAGATTGACAGGCAGCAGTACATCATTCAGTGAAGCAGCAGCAGAAAGCACTCTTCAATCTAAAAGGCAACGAAGCATCAAAGTTCGAAGCGAGAGTGGCATTTCCTTTGAGATTCTTTACGGACTTCTTTCAGCCTTTTTTTCCCACTCCCACTCCCACCCCCCTCCCGCCACCGCAGAGAGAGCATCACTCAATCATAGAACAGGAAATGAAGCTTTGATTCCTGGAAAATCTATGCTTTTAGCCAAGTCAGAGTCAGAGCCAAAGTCGTTGTCTTTCTCTCTATCGCTGGCTATCAATTTTAAATTGAAATGCAATCCAAATCGAAGCTAAAAGCAAGCTGGGCTTAACATACACTCCGTACACTCCAGAGTGCAGTTCAAAGACTTCAGCGAACACAAAGAGAAAGTTAATATATATGCAAATGCTGACCCCCGCCCCTGCCTCTGCCCTGCCCTGCCCTGCCCTGCCTGTAAATCCCCTGTAATGCAGGGGGACTACTGACTGACAAAAAAAAAGGATAATCATCATGCAAGCCATTGAACAAAAATGACAAATGTTTCCATGGCGAAATCTTTCTTTTTCTTTCACCGAAACGCTTTACGCTTTCCCAAATCCCCAAAAATGATGCCCGAAAAAGCAGGAAAAGGCATGACAAAGCATGAAAAGCCAGGAAAAATCCTTCACTTGAATGTTTTGACCAAATATTTGCATTAAAATATCATTTTTTCAGCGAATGATTTTAATATTTGCCAAAAGCTGGCCTAGGCTTTGGCTTTGGCTTTGTGAAGTGTATCCTCATTAAAACCCCGCCCTCCCCCCAAAAGGTAATCACAGACAGTATAAGACCCCCCACAAAAAAACAAAATAAGCCCACAAAATTAATGGCCAACTGTCAAATTTATGGAATGTCCATCCATCCATCCGTCCGTCTGTCTGTCCGTCTGTCTGTCCGTCTGTCTGTTGTCTGTCTCATTCAAGGGAATGCTCGTACATTTCTTTGTGAGTATTATATTTTTTATCTCTGGCAAAACAGGCAGGAAAAATAACAAAAATCATCAAAGCCTTTAACGAATGAACCTTTTTTTCTTCTTTTTCTTTTTTTTGGTCTTTAAATTAAGATAAATGTATGTTTTGGGGGCCAAAAGGGTTTCCTTTCCTCTGGTTTTTGGGTAGGTTTAGGCTGTAGTTTCGGAAAGGAAACCCTGGCCGTAGTTTCCGGAAAACTGACCTTTCATGCAGCAGCGGGCGAGGATGGGGCATGTCCTTTCCTGTCCTATTCTTTCCCATTTTTTGCATAAATCATTTTGCACATTTTCCACTATCGCAAGCATGAAATATTTTCACTTAAATCATGGAAAATGTTAGACACTGAGAATTATGACTAATTATAGTTTTCAGGGACAAAAGTGACTCTTATACTACGCCCCCGAACCCCCCCGCCGGCCCACCATCTGTGCTGATTATGGAAATTTCTAGAGAACTAGCATGCCACATGCAATTTGCTATAAATAAAATTTTAATATCTCTAATCAGAGTACGAAGCAGCAGCCAGAGGGTACTCGTATTTGTTGCACTCATTCGGCTGCAATTTGCATAATGAGGAGACCGCCTCCGACCGCCTACGACCTCCTCCACAGATACATAATCCTCTGACATTTTGCCCAGCTTCGGGCCAACGAATGGGGACTTTATTCTGGCCAATTAGTGTCTGGATTTGGCTGCTGCCTGTTGCCTCCTTCTGACTGCCTTTTGACTGCCTTTTGACTTCTGTCACACATCGCATATCACGTACAAGTAGTAATTCTGTAATTCAGAATAATTTACGATTAAATGGCAGATTATTTGACCTCTCCTCTCCAAGGGGTCATCACAGATGGAAATGGCTTTAGCAAGGGGAGGCTGTAAATCCTTTATTAATTGCTGGGAAACTCACGACAATTAAAGTAAATGAAAATGGCGGAGCGGAGCCTCAGGATACAGACAGTCCCAAAAAGAGAAGGTGACCATCAAATGAAGCATCATCAAAATGAAGCATGTCGAAAGGTCAACATCATTCGCCTGGACAAATCCCCAGAACGTGCCCCACGTGGTTCTGCTGTTGCCTGACATTTAAAAATACCATTCTGAGAAATCAATTCACAGCAGCAACAGAAACAGAAACACAAAATGTGAGCCAAAAGTCTGGAAATGCGCATGAAAACCTGCTTCAAACAACCAAATTGATGGAAAAACTTTAATTAACTCTCCTTTTTCCCACTCCACTCCGAACTTTCTCTTCTCTGTCCGAAAGTTGTATTGTTTACTGAAATTTCAAGAATTCTCTTGGTTGGAAGTTATGATTACTAAGTGAGAGTGCCACATGTGGCAGTGAAACAAGAGCCCTAAGGTAAACAAAAGGCTATCATAAAACAGGAATGGAACGGGCATAACGAAGCATTAGATACCCTTATCTGCATATTTATACGAATGCGATTGTTGATTGAGGAAGAAATGGAGAAATATCACCCCTTTTCTTGGAAGTATCTTTAGCAGGTGATGTTTTTGGTACAACTACTTCTAGAACTTTAAACGGTCGTCCTAATGGTAGTTTCGACTTATACTTCAACTTTTAATATCATGTGTACTCCGTCTTAGAATCGGTCTTATACGCACACTTATTCTGCGGCTTATACTCTAAGATTTACTCTTATGAATACTGCGACATGAACTAACGCATTTACTATGTCTTGTACGTTGTTTTATACTCCGTCTTATACTTATACTTATGCTTACACCTTTAACCCGACTACGACTACTACGACGTATCTGCGTATTAAGCGATTAACTGCCTTATACTCCTCTTTATAGCCTGGCTTATACTGCAACAAGTTTGCCCGAAAATTATGCCTCGATACTTACACTCCACTTCCATACTCAAACTCTTATACTTCGACTTTTGTACTGCTAATTTGATAGTCCTAATCGTATACTATTACTTTTATGCTCGGAATCTTTCACTGCTAATCTAACATTTGTACTCTTATACTCCTACTCTTACACTTCGACACTTATACTCCATGCCAAGAGTCCTTACTCCTTTGCATTCCATATCATATGTGAAGTGCCCCCGCAAATCATGCTACCCTCTGCAAAGGGTATACCAAAATACTGATATAATAAACCATAAAGTTAAGCTTTTGCATGGCCATACGCATATTGGTTTGTATATAGTTTTGGCTCCAAACGAGAGAGATAGAGAGAGCGAAAGCGAGAGGGAAAGCAAACAAAATAGTAATAGTTTTATGGGGAAAAGCAGGAAATCCATTAAACTGAAAGCTCGGTTAAATACTCGCAACTGGAGTGGACTGAACTGGAGACTGGATCCCTTTTAGAGGGCGAGCGGACTCCGTGGAATTTGTATTTTGTTGATTGAAAAAAAAAGTTCTTGATGAGGCTCGTGTAAATATTTTGGCTGGCTGCTGTGGCTGTTGCTGTTGGCCCTTCGTGATGGTTGATTGGATGCTGATTTGGTTTGGGTTTTCATCTGGTTTCTGCCGCTGTATTCCTTCAGTTCTCATTAAATTTTCATTTGTTGCGCGAGAAGAGATCTCTAGATATTGAATTTTATATTTAAAGGCGTATGCTGCTCCTCCTTAAAGCCCGGAATCGTGCTTTTTATAAACGTTTTGTTTACACGCAAGTTTATGGCGTAATCGTAAGCGTAAGCAAAGGCGTGGCAGTTGGCAGTTGGCTGTTGGCAGTTTTTACGGCCCCGTTTTGCGATGTTAACGTATTCCCAACGTCCCACCGACGTAGCTACGTAGTGGCAGTACAAGTACCCGGTACTTGTTCCGGGAAAAACCCATTAAAAAAGATTGCTCCAAACAACATGAAGAGTGTAAATGGTACGCAATCTTGTCGGAAAATGCTATAACATTATATCCTTGGGGTCCTGCTGTCATCATATTTCATAAACTACCCCATTCCCGGATGCCATAATCTCTGGTTAAAGCTTAACCAAATCTAACCCGAGGATAACGGATAAAGGCTTTAACCCGTACCCGAACCCTGGCCCAAGGCCTCAAGCCACACATCTGACGCCATCACGCATCTGTTCATCTCTGTTCCATCTCTTCTCGTATTCAGATTTGATTCTAGTTCTGGGTTTCCGATTGCCGTCGATTTCTAGCGGAAGCCGCTCCCCGCCTCCCAAAAAAAAAAAGTTTTGGGTCCTACAACGACCTTTGTCCTGGCACCTGACCGCAGGAGCGAAAAACTTTCATTTCCGTTTGCAGATGGATGCGGAGCGGAAGGCGGTGGCGACCCCCAATGGCGGGATGGCAGGTGTCCGCCCGACCACCCGCACGCTTGCACGCGCGCCCGCCCGTCCGTCCGTCTCTGGGTTATCTATGGTGTTGGTGTGCGAATGTTGCAACTATTTCCACGTCTGCTCTGTTTTCAATCTGTGCCACGATGCGTGCGCGTGTGGCTGTGGCATTACTTTAGAAGGGTCCTCTCCTGGCCAGGCCACCGCCGGGCATGGCGAAGCGCCGTAAGCGGTGCCGTGCAACAACTTTTTGCAACCGTAGATCACTTTTTCAGCGAATACCCCGACACACGACCCACGACCTGACCATGCCACATGTGCATGAACCAAAAGCGTACCCATCTCTCAGAGAGCAAAGGGGTATGCTCGAACTGTGGTACAGTCAATGCCGAAGGATCCCATAGATGTTTTCCCCATAGAGGTCATCTTTTATTCGAAAATTCTCTCTTTTCGTATGAAGAAAGGCAAGTGGAATGGAAAATGGAGAAAATATAGTCTGAAAACCCAGAGATAAAGGTTTCGAGTGGGCGCAACCAACTTTTAAATCAATTTGTTTCGGCGGTTGCAACATTAATTACGGGCCACGCTCTCGATGAACGATGGTTCAGTGGTTGCAACATTTGCATAACCCTTGCTGTTTCCACGGATTATGACCGACCGAGTGAACCGAGTGAACCGACTGAACCACCGACCACCGCTGCAGCGTCGATGATGAGCTGTTGCTGCGGTGGTCGGTGGACGGTAGACGGTGGTCGGTGGTCGGTGGCTGTGGATGGGTGGATGTATTCATATGCCTGCGAGTGTGCTTGTAATTAATTTGAATTAAATTGCAAGTGCGGTGAAAACACTGAGCGCCGGTGGAGATTCCACGAAAAGTTTCAAGAGTGCGGGGATACCTCTCAGGAGTCCACTGGGCGTGGAGTGCTAGAATGTTCCAGGAAATGTTCACTGAACCTAGAAAACACACATCCAGGCGTATCCCAGGCATTTCCTCGCCTTTCCGCTGACCACACACGCTTTCTTTGCCCGTTTTCGTTTTTCCTTATGCTCTTTTTAGTGGGAAAACAATGAAGAATGAAAATTGTAATTTTCTGCATCAATGCGACCGATTTCGAATGCGTGCGCGTGGATATCCATGAGTGTGTGTGTGTGTGTGTAGTGTGTGTGTGTGTGTGTGTGTGTGTGTGTGTGTGCGTGTGTGTGTGCGTATGAATATTAATGCCTGCTTATGAATAAAAGTTGCCTTTTGTGCGGTTTCTCCCTCTCGAATTCATTTCGCACATATTTCTGAAGCAATTTTCCTTCGTTTTTCTCGCTTTTCTTCTATTCTATTTATTCTTTGGATTTAATATGCCAGAGAGGAAGAAGGAGAGAGAAACAGAGGGAGAGAGATAGGTAGAGAGAGCGCCATTAACTCTGATTAATCTGCACTTAAGCGAACGAAGGGGAACGAAAGGGGAACGAAAGGGGAACGGAGGGGAACGGAGGGGAACGGAGGGGAACGGGTCTCCCTACTGCAATCACCCAGGGCTGAATATTAGCCAAGGCTCAAGGTTGTAACACGATACTTTTTCCAGCCAAAGATCTTTTGCCATTCACAGGGATTTTCATTTTCATTGAATTTGATCTTTTTTCCCTCCCAAAAACATCGCAGAGCAACGTTTGGGGTGCCTGATTAACCCTGGCAAAGAAGGGGTATTAGGATTAGTAACACTTTTAGGGCCTATGTAGGTCCAAAGCACTTAAGCAGCTTAAATCATTCACATTTATCACACTAATAACCCCCATGAATACCTCTTAAAGATGCCTCGAATACACATATATGTATATGTATGTATGTATTCAAACACACATGTGATTAATGCTCGAAACAAGCGTGAATACATTCACAAGCACTTGATTTATACCCAAAGGAAAAAGTGTCTCGTTTATTTGCAGCTAATTGGAGAATACATTTCGGTATTTCGGTGCTTGAATCGCAAAACACTTTTCCTTAAAGTTCATCAACACCCAAAGAGACGGGAAAACACGGGAAAACACTTCAAGAAGTTCAATGCTTTTTTCATTACGGCGAATAATTAGAATCAGCCATCGGTTTGGGGCTCTTAAACCTCAATCACCCATCCCCCCCTCCAGTCATAGCTAATCCCCGATCCCCGATCCCCGATGCCTGGTGGTGGAGCATAGCAACTAATAACCTGACAACTGGTCCCACGAATCACGAACCCCAGACAGATTGAGTTTTTAATTTAATTAAATCCCAAAGTCAAATGAGAGAAGGGCTTTAGGCCACTGCCGACAGAGAGACAGAAAGACAGAGAGACAGAGAGAGAGAGAGAGAGAGCCCGAAAACCTTTTGTGTTATTTGTCACAAAGCCAACGGAGCATTCAAACTGCGGCACAAATCCAAAAAAAAAACAAAAAACATAACAAAAAGACAGAAAAACTGAGAAACTGAGAAGCTGAGAAGAAAAAATGCAGAAAAACAGAAGAAAAATTTATAAAGTACTATGTAGTATATACTCCATAGAGAAGAAAAACTAATTCGCATCAATTTCAGGGTCATTAAGCGCGCGATTGTCCACAGCAGAAAGAAATTGGATGAAAAGTACGGGTCATATATCCGGGGGCAGCAATTTCGGGTGCGAGTGCGATTGTTTGAACTCTTTTTGATGGGTTGGGAGAGTTCTTTGTTTCAGCAAAGAGATTGTAAGAGAACAAGGAAAGAAAGCTTCTTTTGGGGGAACGTTTAAGAATCTTGGAGAGAGTATAAGAATCCTCTAAGAATCCAAAGAAAGATGATAATACGAATATATTAAAGAGCTATAAGTGGAATACGCCATACGCCATGCGTATACAATTAAGAGTCAGTGTTAACCGAAAGGCTTCAATTATTTAGGGACGGTAAGGAATGGTTACCCTTTCGATATCTCAAAGAGAATTACATTAAGGGCTATCCGTCATATCATTTAAAGATACCTTTCAGAATTTCCTTTTCCCAGTCTTTTGCTTCTCCTCGAAATCAGATGGGACAACGTGTTCCTTATAAAATTGAAACCCTTTTCAATCATTTTATCCAATTAATTCGATTTAGCATCCAATTTCCTCTTTGCTGTAGGTTTTCCCCTCTTCCTGTAGGTTTTCCCCCCTTCCTGTGGGTCTTACCTTTCTTCCTGTAGGTTTTACCTTTCTTCCTGTATGTTTTCCCCGCTTTTTTTCTCTCACTTCAGGAAAAACAAAGCATTTGATCAATAACCCTGGAACCCAGGCACCCAGGCATCGTCCCTTGTTTCTGTTATCAACATTTACTCCCTATTACGTTATTGCTCATTCAATTGCTATCAATTTAAAATAATATTTACACACTTCCCACACATCCAATCCCTCCAACGCCCGCCCTCCACTGCCCTCCTTGTTTTGCCCCTTTCCCCACACCCAATTTCAGGCGGGTTTTAAGGCGATTTTTCCAGACAATACAAAAACAAAAACAGGAACACAGAAACACAGGAAAAGTGGTGGGGACAGAGAGAGAGTGGGAAGGAGAGAGGGCGAGAAACCAAAACACGAGCCGCATATAAACATTCGCATTTTGTGTGCCGTGCCTCACATGTCGCGAATGAATGGAATGGATGGTACTTTTGGGCACCGAGGGAAGAATTGGGGGGTAATATCTTGCGGTTACAGAACCTTCTAATCCTCATCCTCCCAATCTTCATCCTGTGGTTTCATATACATATATGTATGTGTGTGTGTGTGTGTGTCTTGTATTTAGATTTCCCAAGTGTTTTTTGTGTTGCCCCACTGCCACTGCGGTTATAAGCTGTTTATGCAACATTGCGCCGATTTGCAAACGCGATAATCTCAGAATTGGATTCAGAAAGTAAGAGGAAGTCGCATGTGTGTGGATATTTCCCTGTAACATAATTGAAGATTATTGGATTGGATCATTATTTATTTATTGATTAAAATCAAGTGAAATTTGAATATTCATTTGGGTTAATCTTTCAGCTTGCTGGTAAGAGAAATTTATCTAAAATTAAGGGACTATGCGTTATCTTGGAACTGTAAATTATAGATAAAATAAAGTGATGATTCATTCACTTTTTCCTTTAAAAGCATATCCCATATTTTCATTGTTTTCTTTCTATTTAAAAGCATCTTTCAAATCTTTTTTTTCTTTTTAGAGCATCTCCAAGTCGTTGCCATGGATTCGTTTCTTTTCCATTAGAACCAATGCATGTTATTCAAATATTTACTGTAGATATATCTGATATATATAGTATATATCATTCCTCATTTTTGAATGTCTTCTGTCGGCATCTGTGGCACAAATTTACGAGCCACAGACTGCGGTTGCAAAATATTTACATAAAACATACACGAATTTTATTGCCAAACGAAAAAAATGCATAAATTATTTGTTATAAATGATAAATAGATTATGCCTCGACGCCTGCTCCTGCTGTGGCTATGAAACGCACTGTCTGCAGCTGCCACTGTCGACAGTCGACAGTCCATGATGCTGAAAGTCAGTGTCAGTGTCAGTCTGTGTGCAGCTCTAATGGTGTTTGGTGCTGCCATGAAAAACTATCCCTTTCCCGCTTCGCCTGTCAACATGTGGCCATTGTTAGGGCTTCACAGAATCCGGACAGGACTTGCCACGGGCTAAGCGTTGGCTTTGGGTCATGGCACCTGCCTGGACGACACACAAATACAATTATATATTTCCATCGGGTAAATAGAATTCCAGTTGAGTGAATTTTAGTTATGAAATATGGTAGTTTGTCACAGTTGTTGTAGCTGTGTGTGTGTGTGTGTGTATCCCTTGTAAATCCTTGTAAAGCCTTAAAAGCTATACAGGAGCTGTGGCCATCAAATCTAATGACATACCCATCTAAAACAATAAGGAAAGCTGTTGTCCCGAGGCCAGGACTCACTTCGTTTGTGGAGCAGTTAATTCTATTAAAATGTCAGTCGACGACAGGCAGCAACAGCAGCAGCAACAGAATGCCGCCTGCCACAGATGCTGCCTCCTCTCACTCGAACTGTCGCTGTCGCTGTCGTTCTGTTGTCTTAATTTGCATGCAAAATACATCGGGGGGGCGGGGGAATGAAAGTCAATATGGGATCGGGAACGGGAATGGGAACGGGAATGGGAATCTGGTGGAGGTGTAATACGGTGCTGGGCAGGACTGTAACCATTTCTGGTTAGCTTTCTGCCGTTCCGTTTGGGTTATTTGAAATTCTGCAACAGTTTTGTGTTTTGTGTGTGCTGTGTGTGTTTGAAACAACTGGAAAATTATACACAAAATTGTAGTTAAAACATGTAAATTTATTTCGCCCTGTCATTTCGCATGCCAGTAACAGAGTGATAGAGAGAGGGAGAGAGTGGGAGAATGGCAAGTGGATGGAGACCAGAGCCTCTCCCTCTTACTTCTGGCGACTGGCAAAGAGAATTGGGGGCTACTCAATCGAGTTAACATGGATTTCTGTTACAAAAGAGACAGGGAGAGAGAGAGAGAGAGAGGGAGAGGAAGTGTTCTGCGTTACTCAATTTTCCAAGTGCGAGAATGTGTGTGTGTGTGTGTGTGTGTGTGTGTGTGGGGTTAGTGGAGCACTAGAGCCTCACAAAGTGCTCTGACACAATGGGGTCGATGGGCCGTTGGTTCTGTGTGGCTCGGTGGGTTCGTTGCTTCTGCGGTTCCACGTAGGTCGTTGGTGGCTTTGGTGGGTGGCACTTTGGGTTCGTTGGTAACAGGCTTTTCCACCTGCCACATGCTGACTGTTGGTTGGCTTGGTCGGTGGCTGGAAAAAAAATTTGGTTCAAGGAGACAAACAATTGCAGCGAACGGCACCGCGACCGACAATGCCACCGCATAAATGTCGTACAAACTGCAGAGCAACAACTCTTTTAACAACATACCGACACACACACACACACACACATACAGAGACACAGTTACTCGGAAAAGTACATGCAGAGTGTCATAGTTTTCCTCTGTGGAACGGCATGGGGCACGGGGCAGAGGAAACGATTTTTTAATCAGTTTCGGAAATTGCTAAACCAAACATAAAACAAAGGACAACAAGACAAAGTATTTTTCCTGTACCGCAGCATTAGATACCCTCTATACAAACAGTTGATGTATATATTGATCGATTTATAGATCGATGGATTGATCGATAGAGACTTTGGTCTCCATTCGCATAGAATAAATAATCGTTCTTATCCTTTATTTATCATAAAATTAATCTTTTTACAGGGTACAAAGCTACCTTTCACTTTCCAGGGTATACTCTAATTCGCTCTCTCAAAAACTCCCCCAAGCAGTAGCTCTATTTCCTACTTTTGGTTAGAAGTTTTCCTTTGCTTTTCTTACCCGTAGACACCTTTGAGCCAATTGATGCAGCAACAGCACACGCACACACACACACACACACCTACACAGTCACACACCCACACAATTTATTCAGCCATAAGGCAAGGAAAAGTGGGGGGAAAAGTGGAATGAAAAGTTGTAACCATTTTCGCAATATTCGTAGTCGTAGTCGTAGTCGAACGGTCGCTTACTCCTTCACAATTGTTGAACGACGGCTGGTGGTCACGCCCCGCCCCACATCCGAAATGACAACACAACACGCAACAGCAGCAACAGAAGGAGCAGCGGCAGAAGCAGCGGCAGCAGCAGCAGCAGCGGCAGCGGAGGGGAGGGGGAAAAAGAGTTGTTGCAACACGGCAGCGTAGAGCTTTAATGAGGTTTTGGGGCACATTGCGTGCTTGCAAAGGATATCACATGCCCCATGGCCCATGCCACATGCCACGTGCCCCATCCATCGTTGTAACACATTCTTTCCTATTAGTTTTTTTCTCTTTGTTATTGAAAAGCAATTAAGCGGCGGCAGAAACTTTCGGGGAAAACTCGAAAGTTCTCTTTAGCCAACAATTTTTGGGGTCACTGGACAGAGAGAGCCTTCTGGCTTTAAGCCACACAGCGGGCTTTCAGGGCTTAAATACGGATTTTTGGCTTACAGAACTGCAGGCCAACGAACTGGAAAGAAGCGAAAGATTTCCCAATGATAATGTTGTAAGAAATGTTGTCTGCCGTTTTCCACTCTCTCCTATTCGCTGTTTGCCGTTTGCTCCTCTTGTCAGCTGTTGCCTTCTGTTTGCTTGCCAATCAATCAATCAATCAATCAATCAATCAATTACGCATGATGGCACGTGCATCTTCGGCTGGCTCTCTCTGTTTTTTGGCTTTGAATCTGCTTTTGACCCTGAAATTTTTGGTTGTACCGTTGCCTTTGGCCCTAATTTTTGCACAAATAAATATTTTACAATTTCACAATATATATATATATTCATATATATATATATATATGCAAAAAGCAGCAAGGCATCAGAGCATAAATCGGTTGGGGCGATGGTCGATGGTCGATGCTACTTCCATTGAATAATTTAAGGCTTTGCCGTTGCGTATACGCTACGTGTTGCAGAAGTTGCCTTGTCAAAGGGAATCGCAAGTTGCAATAATTTCTGTTAATTTCACCCAATAAAAACGCACTTGAAAATGGAATGTGCAATTATGTGCAAATTATCCTTCGATTTTCATGGCCACGTCGCACTGGGAGAACCCAAGCCCCTTGGACTTTTCGGGCAACCTTTGGCATTGGGCGGAAAACCCCAATTCCAGCCAGCACCTTGACAACGAAAAATGTCGCGCAATTTAATATTTTTGGTTGGCATGGGGCAAGGCGTGGGTGGTGGGGGAGGGGGCAGGGAGGTGTCATGGGGCGGCGGCCCATAATTAAAACATTTATCACTTTTTCTGTTGACAAATGACTTGACATTGTTTTTGTTTTTCTTTTTCATTGTGCGGCACGAATGGGGCAGGATCGAACGAGGGGGGAGGGGCGGGTCAGGCGAAAATCTATTGCGATTTGGGTTTTTGTATTTTTGTTGCGCATTTGATAAATTGGGAAAATTGGGATAGGATTTGGGAGGAGAAGGGTTTCCTTTGAAAAACGGACGGTAAGTATTTCCTTCTGTAGGATTCGGGTTTCAATATGCGACGTGTCTATTGACAAGTTTAGGGATAATGTTCCAGGTAAACCAAGATAAAAGTGGATGAAGTTTTCCCACTCGAATGTTGTGCCAGTTTTCCAGCACTTTACAGGTAAAAATTTCAACAAAGTGGAGCTACTTTCAAGTGGAAATTCCCACGTAAAAAAAAGCCAGTTTACAGGAGCAAATTTCCACCTGAAAAAAAGAATGTTTACAGGAGCAAATTTCCACCTAATGTAAGCCAGTTTACAGGAGCCAATTTCCATCGAAACTCGGAGACTTTTTTGTTTCAAATATCGCCGTAAAGGTCTAGCCCTTTTCTGGTTAAAATTTCTCCAGCAATGTTTGGCACTTTTCGAAGGAAAAACGTTCACCTAAGCAGAGACCTTTGATTGACTGAAGCAAAACAATTTGAATGTTCTTTAATTCTAGGAATTTGCTTGAAAGATGTCTGCACTCAGCATCAAACGGCAGGCATTCCATCCATCCATCCATCAATCATACATAGTCGTGGCATGGACTTCTGTTAGTTTTCAGTGTAAGTTCTGCAATTTATGGCCAAGAATATGCGCCATTTGATATCCTTTGATAGATGTTTATGCCCAAATATCAGCCCCGACTCCTTGTGAAATATGTTTTCCCCAGGGCAAATACATTGGCCTATAAACAATGAGAGCATGTTGCGTGCGAAGTCGTCAAGAGGCGCAGCTGTCAATGGATTTTGGCTAACGATATGACATAAATATTCTCGGCAAACGTTGCGTATACGCAAAGGAAATTTCCTAGATGACAAACGCCATGGAAAATGCCAACATGACAGCACGAATAAATGGTGGAAAAGTCGGGGGAAAATATGTAGAACTCTTACGCAGAAGCTGTCATGAAAATGCCATGAAACTTGCAGTCCATGAAACGAATCCTTCATTAATGAACCATCAATGAGACAACAGGAAAATCCATTCAAAAGACAGTGGAAAATTCATAGATTGGCAGAGAGAGAGAGAGAGAGAGAAGCGTGCCAGAGCGTAGCGTAAATCAATCAAAAGTTTTGACATGAAATTGCTCGGCAAAAATGTTCACACATCGACGCGACGCAACGGGGCAGGCATAAATTACAGGGTAATTAGAGGAGGGTGGGGGTTGCCAGTGCCAGTGCCGGTCCGTGGCCGTTGCCTCTCCTTCATTTGAATTTTCCTCTCTCTCGTTCGGACCCAACAATTATGCTAATTCCTTTTTTGGCCTTTGCTGCCTGCTCTGCCAGCTGTGGCGCCACTTGTTAAACAGTCGAAAATTTTCACAGCCAAGGCTACTTTTCCATGACCGCCATTTCCAACCCCCTCCCTCCCCTCCCCACCACCACCACCAAGTTCTAGGCTGCGACCTTGATGTGGTGTGGTGGGTGTGGTGCTTAATTCAATGAAATTTGTAACAATTGCATTTCGGAAAATGCCCTGAAAATTCCCTCCAGCGGTGGTGGATTTTATAATTAACATGCGGGTGTGGGTGGGGGAAGGCGGGCTACTACTGATGATGATTTAGCGGAAACAAGTGCGGGAATAATTTCGTATTTTCGCAGGGAAATTGGAGAGGGAAAGCTAATATTTTCCATATTTACCATATTTTAACAGCAAAAAGGACAAACGAATGAGGGAATTTGGGGATTTTCACTTGAGTTTTATTTTCCGAGGGTGACTCTTTGCATATTTAGTTGAGGTTTTAGCAAGGGGAATGTTTTCACAGGGAAATGTGAGATGGAAAATGTGGAAATCGATATTTATAGCCATAGTTTCATAAAGGAATTCTTTAATCATCAATTTGGTTTAAAATAACTGCAGCAATCACAGGCAAATACATATACAAACTGTGTATGTCCTCAGGGTTTCCCTTTTGGAAGGGAAAACTGTTACTGTTTTATTTTCCAGCACTGCAAGGGGTCGTCCATGTAGTTTGTGGCCCAAACCATAAACTGTTTTGTTTCAGCGGTCGTTTGGCTGGTGGCACAGAGTGATGAATGTTGCGGCTTGTGGGTGCTTGTGTGGTGCCATTTTCCATGTCCTGGCTTTCATTTTGTTTACCGTTACTCATTTTGGGAGTATTTCCACCTCTTAAGCGGTTTTTCGCCTTTAAAACTGGAAACAGATTTTTCTTTACTTGTGCTGGATGCTGCCACAGAAAGAGTGCAACATGGGCTTGAACCATGCACCATTTCCATGGATTTCCTTTCATTAAACTGATTAGCTCCATTGAAACTTTATAATCCATTTGGTTAACATAATTGGCATTGGCTTTTCAGCCACTATATTATATGTTCATAATTAGCAAATACTTCAATCCCCGTGTGAGTTATTCAAAAGAGTTTCCACTTGCATTTCATTTGATTTATTTTTGTCTGTTCATGTGTGTGTGTGTGTGGGTGGTTTTTTTCCCTATGTACAACTTGCGCTGACAAATCCATTATTTCCACTGATTTATTTTGTAATTTCCATCCTTAAATACACACAAGCACTCCATTAATTTTACCCCATCATTTGCATAATGAATATGTCTATTTTTTTATCTCTTCCTTTTTTTTTGTAACAAATTAAATATGAATATCTATTAATTTCGCATTAAATTAATCGGAAAATATGCATTTATGACAAAATCCAGAAATTAATGCAGGCCTCACATTTATAATTTCCGTCAGAAAAGAAAGTACAAATTATGCAAGACAATTTCTTGGAAGGCCAAATTTAATGCCCATCTGCGCCCATGCCCACGCCCACGCCCACGACATGGCCTGGAGAAAGTCCTTTATCAAAAATTTATGACAGTCGCCGCCTTCGCGGCGCGGGGGAAACAGTGACAGTCTTTCCCTTCGCAGTGACTGATGAAACACTTTCAATTTTCTAATTTCCGAAGAGCAAAAGTCTCCTCCTTCGCCCTACCTCCCTCCCTCCCTCGCTCCCTCCCTCGGTCTATGTTAATCGATTGAGGCATCTTTTTTGGGCCAAGTATCTTTTGTTTGTACATTAAAAGCCATGCAGATACATCATATTTTAAGTATCCATCGAACCTTTGAACAAATGCTGAAGTGCTGGCCATTAGCAGGCCACGAATTGGGTCATCTGTGTGTGTGCTTTTGGTATACCCTGTAAAAGTCTATATATGCAGATAAAGGAGAGCTTTTGCAATCAATTTGGGCAAGAGAGAGGCCTATGGTATTCCACTTTGACTCAATTCAAGAATTATAGGGATATTATCAACTCAGGATGAGAGGATACATCCATTTAGCATGCAAACATTGGGTATTCTTGTGCATTTTTTAATTTTAAATGGATACCTGATACAGTTCCCGTGTAATAATACCTTTGGTATCCCTGATGGATAACCCTGAAAGGATATACAAAGTAATCGAATCAATGCTGAAACACCCTCTAGCCTTAAAGATATAAAACTAAGCTTTAAGTGGAATATAAAATGGGCGATACTTTGGAGTTCCCCTATAAAGGTTACGTTTTATTCGAAAACGGAAGACTTTTATGGAGTATTGGGGCCATAAGAGTAGATACAGGTCTTGCCAATGTTCTTATATCTATAATCCCTTAATGTTGTTTAGCGATAATCGGAGTTCCCGTCTGCTGCTCCTGCTGGGTATCTTTTGCTCGAATATCGATCATTCTAGCACTTGTTCTTGTATCTTTTGCTGGCACTTCACTTTGTCAAATACGCATTGCCATGACCGCCAACCGCCCCCACCGTTTGATTAAACTTACAATTAATCAACGGTCTCCAAAGGCTGCTGCCATTTGTTTTTCATTCAGTTTTTACTGTCATTTGTCGTTTATTTCATTTTGGCCTTAATGCCAGCAGAATGCCAGCAGAATGCCAGCAGCAATGGCAACAGAGTGGCAACAGAGTGGCAGCGGAATGCGGGACAAAAGATACGCCGAATGGCAAGCGAGTGGAACGTCTGTCTGCCTGATGTTTGAATGTCAATCACAGGAGAGGAGCAGCACCTTAAAAGGGGAAATGAAATTTAATTGGGGAAATGTAGAATTTAACAGCTGGAATTTAATGCCAAAACAAGGAAGAGAATTAAGAGATAAAAAAGATAATTTTGCTTTTTTTACTTTATTTTTCACAAGAAAAGATATATATTTGTTTTTGGATTCTTAGATGTCTAGAAATCATTCCGATCACTCCCATAGTTAAACTATAACTAAACGATGCGCTTTGCACTTAGACAACTATATGTAGAGACAGGGTTTTAGGGGGGGGTTAAAGGTCACTCTTAATCCTAAGTATCACCTTATCAAGTGGCGCCACAAAATGTGTTTAGTATGCTGCTTCCCCCACCCAAAGGCAAGGCAGCTGCAGAAAGGGGCTCTCGATCCGCCACTGCAATGCCGGGGAGGCCATGGAAGCAGCAGTAGAAAACCATTTTTTGTCTTGGTCTTTATCTAAATAATAGTTATTAGTTAAGTATTCGTTAAACTAAGAGGGGAGGGGGGAGTGGGGAGTGGGTGGCTGTTTACAGCCACAGAGCATCGATGGCATCTTCCACCTCGTCCTGCGGATGGATTTGTGGTTGGTTCTCACGCTGCTGCTGCGGCTGGTCCTCCTGGTTGACGAGCACCGCCTTGGCCTTCATCTCGTCGGTGGATGAACTCTGCAGCAGGACCATCAACAGGACACTGCTGCGTCGCTGCGGATGATGATCCGGTTGCTGCTGCTGCTGCTGCTCCTGCTGCAGATGCTCCTCGCTCGACCCCGCAGCAGTGAGCGTTCGGTTGGCTCTCAGCTTTCGCAGCCACTCGGTTGAGGGCCAAATGCCACTGGCGCGGCAGTGTCGCCGGCGTGAGGTGGCGGCAGTCCCTTTGGCCGCAGGAGGGGACTGGTACTGGGACGGTTCCCTGTTCAACATTTCCACCATACTGATGTCATTGGTTACATCCACACCACATCCATCATCAACCACTGATGATGCCACTCCTCCTCCTACCTTCACTCCCACTCCCACTCCCCTCGCTGGTATGGCCGATGCAGTGTTTGCGCGGCCGCTGCTTTCGTGCTACACATTTGTCACCTGCGTCGTGAGACCCACCAGATCGATGGCCATGCTCTTGCTCACAGCATCCGTGTGGAGCAGTCGCTGTCTGCCGCCACCCTCTCGCTGTCCGCCATGGCGGCCATCGACGTCGTGCTGCGACAGCGGCAGCCATTTGTCCAGCCAGCGGGGGCGGAAGAGCAGGGTAAAGGTGGTGCGGAACTGTCGGCTCATCGAGCAATACAGAATGAAGTTGATGCTGGAGTTGATCAGGGCCAAAATGTCCATCAGGTCACCTGGAAAAGCGAGGAGGAAAACCAGGGAAAATATTGCCATTAGAAAGGGAAGCCCCCAACCCAAGCGTAGAAAAACTCACTCAACTTCAGGTAGCACTGCAGGAAGAAGGCATCTCCCAAGAGGGCGTTCAGCAGACCCATGATACCCTGGGGAAATTCTGTAATCAAAAAGAGTAGCAGCACCGCCAGCAGCATGCGGGTGGTGCGATCCGTTTGCTTTTCCTTCTCAAGGAGCTTGCAGCTCTTGGGCGTGGCCGTGGACGAGGTGACGACCTTTCCATTGACAATCGGTTGCATGTCGCTGGCCGCATGGCAGGCCAGGACCTTGCGCCGTCGCTTCGCCTCCAGCAGGGCGCCAATGAGCCGCACGGAGAGCACCGTCAGGGCGAAGCAGGGTATCAGCTTGATGAGCACACTGTAGATGAGGAATGTGGCATTCCGCAGCTGGCGATCGTGCAGCGCGAGGGCGCTGTGGTAGAGCTTGAAAACGGTCACATTTCGCTCCCCAGAAACGTCGCCCGCCATCGTGGTCGTCGTTGTCGTTGTCAGAGGCACCACTGTGGTGAGCGACGCGTTGCTGTATCCCCTGTGCTGCATCCAAGAGATCTCCGGCGTCGTGCTGGACATCACCTGCATGGCGACGGTGTCCTCCTCTCGATTGTAGTCCAAAATGTACTGACTCAATGGCACCGAGTGGATCGTCTTGCCATTCGCATCGAGGGTCTCCAGGAACTTGGCAATGGCCGTGACGAGATACAGCCACGGCGACACCACCAGCACGCACACCACATAGGCCGTGGCAATGGTTATGAGAGTGGTCCGCATGCCACACCAAATGCGATTCCTCTGCGGATAGCTGACGGCAATGTAGCGCCACACCGCCAGGGTGACCGTCAGCCAAATGGAGATCGTGTGCAGCACTTGGGGGAACACCGAATGGAACTTGATGAAGCAGGCCCACTCATAGCTCAGCTGCCGCTCCCGCGGCAGGCGGGCGCTCAGAATGTAGTCATGGATCGTATAGGGTATGTACTCGATCATCACCGCGAGATCTGCGACAGCGAGACCCGTGAGTATGGCATTCGTCGGGGAGCGCATCTCGCGCCGGGTCAAAACAATGATGTTCAGAGTGTTGGCTATGGTTCCCAGAAGGCAGACAATCAGCGAGAAGTAGCCATGGAAATATTTGTAGCTGAAAACACAGAGAGAGAGAGAGAGAGGTGGGGGGTGGGGGAGAGGGGAAATTCTGATTAGAGAATCGATTTGGCGAAGCGATTCGCTGCACACCTTTTGCCAGGGGCCATGGCCATTACACACATGATTATATTATGGCCAACTCAGTGACCACAGAGGCTCAGCGAGACTACCTGTCAAATCATTATGCAAATTGCATTTGGTAACAAAAAGGCCTACATATCGACCAGCAGATACCCTCTAACTGGAGACTACCTTGGAAAACCTCATTTCAAAACGATTACAAGATCATAATTAACATAAAATGTTCCCTTTAGGTAAATTTTGGTATTCCATTAGCAATACATGAATATTCACTCGGTTTCTACAGAATTTTCCCGACTGAATAGCTAGATAATACCAATATATGACAGACCGACGGCTATAACCATTTGATGAAGCATTTGAAGCAGCTGCCCAGGGGTAGAGGGTATCAAAAAGTAATTAATATGCAGACATCCCCCCAGAGTCAGACATCAGCGGGCAGCCGCAGCACGCATCCCTATAGCACCACTTGTGTCCTTGGCCCCATCCATGGCGATTTCGCGCTTGCCTCTTGGCCCCTGGAAAAAGCAAAGGCCCAGCGACTTCTCACTTACTTTGTGTGAAAATCATCGATGGCCGTGCCGCAATAATGCGGCTGCGACATGTTCGTGACCATGATGATGAGGACTATGGCGATGGTGATGATGTTGTTGTTGTCCAGTGAATGATGAGACCAGGAGCTGGTAGCTGGTGGCTGGTAGCTGGTGGCTGGTGGCTGGTGGATTGCTCCTCTGTTGATTGACTTGACCGCTCACCGAGGGTCGAGTGCTGAGTGCTGCTGTTTTTTTGGCCAGAGAGGCGCCTCCTGGCCTCCCCTACCCTCCTCCTGCTGCTGCTCTCTCCTTTTAGATTTTGTCTATGTGGCAGGCGACATGCGGCAGCCAGCGGCTTTGTCGTCTCATTAAAATTGCGTTGTTCTCTTATTTCGTGGAATTTTCGGTATTTCGGATGTTTAAATATTCCAGCAGCGTGTCGATTGGCGATTGCGTATTGGGTATATCCTGTAATGAAACAAACAGAAGCATACATTTTAGTGGCAGTGGCAGTGGCAGAACACCTACTTTTATTACGTGCTGATGAGAAATGTTGCATGCCACATGCAAACGGAAATGCGAACAAAATTCAAGTTGAAGTTCATGGCACGAGAGCACACAAAATATGAATTTAATGAACTTTTGACCCCACAAAATGGTAATGGAATGGAATGTACTTTGAGCAGGGAAAATATGTTGGATTTTCACTTGAATTTGGTTCCATTTTCCCTTGGAATGTTCCATTTATCTTGTGAAGAGAAATATGCAACATTTTCAGGTAATATTACGCACAAAAGGCAGAGGGCAGAAGGAGTGGATTAATTTGTTTTCAATCAGAGCCGATCCCATCCCCCACTGCAGCTCCAGGAGATGCCCATCCTGCCCATCTGCTCTCCTTGAATGTGAGACCTTACTGCTCGCCTTGGAATGTGTAAGATGATGACCTTTAAACCTGTGTTCTCTTAATTCCATTAGACAAATGAGAAAATATGCCCCAGATGAAAATGCAACAAAGCGAAGGAGGGACAAGGACAGGGCAGGACGGGGTAGGACAGGACAGCACAGGACAGGACAGGGGCTTTTGCCCTGAACCGGAAACCAAAACTTGGAGTCATGGCTAAAATATGTCAAACATTTAATTAAAAGTATTGTTTGCCTTTCCGACTGGTTTTATGGCTTGTTCAGCATTTTGCTGGTACTCAGAGAATTTTCCTGACTATCTGACACTTTTCACCATGGTTTATCCTCATTCTCCAGATTGTGTTTCCCTCTCTGGCTGATTTTTCCTATTGTTACCCACTCTCTAACAGCTTTCATGTGTGTTTTCCCACTCTCTCACATATTTTCACTAGGTGTGTTTTCCCCTGAAATGCCTGTAGGCATTGAAAATTCCATTGTGTTCCATTGTTTGCAACCGAACAAAAACCGAAAACCGTAAACCGAAAACCAAAACCAAGCAACATATTTTGTCAGCCATAAAGTGAGAGATTATCAAGAAAATACTATGGAATAAATTCAGATTTCAACATTTTTCCATCCATTTTCATCTTGTTAGACGATTTAGTGAGCCGCAAAATCTCACATTTTTCGGACGCCAGACACCACCAGACACCAGATGCTGCCTTCTAAGCATTACAAAGAGAGAGAGACAGAGAGAGAGAGGGAGAGAGAGAGAGCGTTCCTTTATAGTGATTAAATCGTTACAGAGAAACGATTTTGGTTCAGAGATTTTCCCAAAATATGAGTCTTAGTTCAGATTTGTGGAAAGTTTTCTCTTGACTGGGGTAAAAGTGGGATAAACTTTGGGGGAAAAACCCCAAGCCGGCCAAATGGGATATAAGTTTCATTTGAGGGAATAATTAATATATCGAAAAGACTGGAGGAAGAATGGGTTTCGCCTTTAAGAAGAGGAAAGCCTCAAGTATATGGAAATATTTTCCCAATTTCCCAGCACACATTTTCCGGATAAAAATCATAATTGAATTGGACTTCATTTTCGTGGGAAACACAAATATAGTAGGAGGTTTTTTTTGCTGCGGCTTTTCCCACTAATGTAACTAATACGCAACGTATGCCGCACATTACCAAAAGTTTCGGAATGAAACTAGTGGCATGAATGTCCCTTAAAGTTGTGTCGCAAGTCACGTAACGTGGCCCTGCCCCCCGCCTCACTCGGGCGACTTGTTGACGATGACAGAAACAGCAGAACAGAACAGAACAGGACAGCATCTTTGTTACACAGGTCACTTGCTGCTTGCTTGTGGGGCAGGCAGCCACCGCCCTCCCTCCATGTGACATCTGCCACTGCCACGCACTTAAGAGGGTGCAGCAGTGGGGGCAGTGGCACTCGTGGCCGCTTAATAGACAACACAACAGGCATTTAAATGATGTAATGAAGCCATTGGCGAAGGCTGTCATTTGCTCCCTTCCTCTGCCCCCTGCTCTTTCTCCTCCCCCTTCTCCTTCTCTTGATTATTAATGCCTTAGAGCCTCCCCTCTTAATGGTAATCCACCCCCGCCCAATTGCCACTGCCGTCTCATTTTAATTACAATTTGTGGCCACGCCCTATTTGACACTTGCCACATGCTTTGAATGGTTTCAATGGCTTCAATCGTTCCCTCAAATGGCTGATTAATACTCGTAATTGCCCTTCGATTGGTGTTTGAATCGCATTAACAGCAAAATAGTTTCCAAATGATCTCTTTGGATCCAAAACTGAAGGAATAAGAGCTCCATCAAGGGACGGGGTTTTAGAAATGAAACAGGAACCATGGGAAACCAAGGGAAACATTTACAGAAGTAAATTATCATCAACCAAACATAAAGTTTTTCTAATGCAAATGCAACAGATTATTATCTATGGTATTTCCAGTTGAAAAACAATCAAAAACATTATCAATGGGGACTTTTAGGTGCTTCATGAAGTTTTAAAGTGTTGTAAAGTGTACAAAAATGAACAGATTCCGGCTAAAAGAAGACTTTAAAAAGATGAACGAGATTAGGAGGTCCGATTTGTTGAAACCGGCAGAAGTAATACACACAATTTTTAATTTCCAGTCACAATTTTGGCCACAAGCCAATGGAAAGGCAATGGGAATTGCCTTTTTCCATTCCCAAAACTCAAATTGCAGGCCAAATCTCTGTGGCATGTCCTCGGGGCAGGCAGGCAGGCAGGCAGGGAGGCAGGGTGGCAGGCAGACAGACAGCACTACAAAAATGGCTGCAGAGTCTGCTTTCTGTTTTCCTTTGTGGCTTGTAGAGGGGTGGGGGCGGGGGTTGATTTTTGGGGGTCCATCTAATGAGCATACATCTGAGGGGGAAATGTACGAGTGAGTGCCAGGTTTTTCATGTGTGTTTTTCTCGGGTAAGCAGCCCTCATATGTTGGCTGGCTGCTGGCTGCCCTTTGCTGCCCATGAGTACGAGAGGGAGAGAGAGGGAGAGAGACCACTTCTCATGTGTGTGGTTAGTGCCAGAGGCGGGAGGCACTGGAAAATGTACGAAAATGAAAAGCTTTGGCACACATTTTCAGCATTTTCCGGGTAGGGAGAATCATTAGGGAATGCTAAGAGAGAGGGAGAGGGGGCTTACAGTAAGAGGAGGGGAAATTATGCCGAAGGTAAACGTGCCACGCGCTGCCCTGCCGCCCTGCTGCCCTTCCGCTTGTCAGTGCCTGTTGGGGGGTCTCCATTTCAGTTTCAGTTTTTTGTGTGAGTTTTTCTGGGTCGGAAATCCGCTCAGAGAGGAGGCAGCACTGGGCACCAGCAGCAGCAGTCTCATGTGGCATGTGGCACACAGAAGAATATTTGTGGTTCTACTTAGCGAAAAAGGTACTTTCTCTCTCTCCATAGGAAAAGGGACAGGCAAGGGAGAAACAGATGAGACCAGAGCAATCAACAAGGACGAAGGATCGGGAGAGAGTTCGGGGAGCAGCCAGGCGAAACATTTAAGCGAAATAATTGAACTCTTGACTTGCGGATGGAGGATGGAGACATGGAGACATGGGTGGACTGGACACACGCTGCGCAGCGTGCGAGAGCAATATTCTGCAAACTGGCAATCAAAATCGCATCCAAAGACATAAATAACGTACCCGTAAGTACCCTGGAAGAGGAATTGTTGGAGGGTTTGATGGGCTCAAAGAGCAGCATAGAAAATAGCAAATGTATAGAAATATTTCAACCTTCTGTTGGTATAAAAGTTGATACCTAAATGCAGAGTATCTCATGGTTCCTCAATCGAAACTCTGTCCAGGGTATACTTTTGACTGAAAGAAGTATGCACAGCTCGGTATTGGCACTCCATGATATATATTTATCGTTGATGCTCATCTTTTATTGATCTTTCTTTCTATATCCTTCAGAATCGATGTATCTACAGGGTATCCTTATGCTTCTTCCCTCCAGTGTATTGCCTTTCTCATCCCCATTGATCTATGATCATTGATCTACAAGGTATCGTTTACTTCGATTTCCTGCTTTCTCTATACCCCACCCCCCACCTTCTCTTTTTTCCGTTCAACAATCAAAATACAATCAGCAACAAAATCGAATATGACTTGCGGTTTATGGGCAAAAAAAAACAACAACAAAAAAATGAAAAAAGGAAGGAAAATCAAAAAGAAAAACTGAAACAATTTTTCCGCTTTGTTGCAGGAATTATTCCTATATTATGTACCGGCTACTCCTACTCCCATTCCTACTCCCATTCCTACTCCTACTCCTAATCCTGTGGCTTGTGGCTGGAGGACGAACTTTGTTTGGGTTGTGGCCTGATGCTGCCCGCCCGTAGAATGATTTTCTAATTTCCCCCCATTTTCTACTTTTCGCTAACAATTTTCCTGACAATTTTCTTCACTTTTTCTCTCTTCGCTTCGGCTTTTCGTTTTTCTTTTTCGGTTACGTCGGTTGCTGCTGCCTCTAATTGTTGTGGTCTCGGACCCCTCGCACCCCCCTCGCACCCCCTTGCACCCAATTTTTGTTACAATTTTTCCCCATTTTTGTGTTAACTTTTTTTTGGCATTTTCAACATCAAATGCTTGTTTTTGGCACTTTTCCTCACTTCTTTCACATATTTTTTTTCATTTTGTTGTTTTTTCTTCTTCTGTTTTGTTTAAGTTTGAACCACAATTCTCTCTCTATGTGGCTTACACATTTTGTTGCCGGTTTTCTCTCGTGTTTTGTGTCTTTAATTTTTCCAGTATCCCAAAAGACGCTTTGCGAGCTTAGGAAGAGTCGGGCAGGTATTTCTGCTGAAAGTCCTGTGCTGTGAGTCCATTATTGGGTTTCTTTACTCAATGAGATGTGTAATTCAGTCGTTCATTGAATGTTTGATGGACAGCTGTCGAAACGAGAGAGACAGAGGGACAGAGAGAGAGAGAGAGAGAGAGAGAGTGAGAGTGATATGATTGAAGGGCCTAAGGATGTGACAGTCTTCATTCAGACTCAGGAAGTACTTGTATCTTTATACCTCAAGGATGTGTCTTTTCTTTTCTTTCCTTTTTGACACAAATGAGGCTGTTTTTCCTTGTTCTCTTTTGACACAAATGAGGACGATTTCCCCTGAACTTCGACACATGAGGTCATACATACTTCTTCTGTTAGTTCCTCGAGGCTTTTTCTTGGGAACATCAGGACAATGTATCTTGGATCTGTCATATTTGTATCTATTTTCTGGCATTCCTTTTTCCCTCTTTTTCCTGGATTTGCTTCTCTGATATTTCCTTGTTTAATTCCCCCCTCCCCCCACTCAATGCATATTCGAGGAAAAGTTAATTTCTCTTGTAACTTTTGTTGGCTCTTCGCGCCCTTGTGCGTTCTGCTCATTTTCTATTTGCTCATTGATTTAACGCCGTGCCTCTTCGCACTTTCGGCCCTGATCTGTGGCTTGTGGCATGTTGCATGTGCGTGCTCGTGTGGGCCAAGCGTGTGTCAACAGACCGCAGAGCAAAATGTCAATGGTTATGGCGCCCTGGCGCTATTCTACAAATATTTGTTTGACGGTTAAAGCGGCGCGAAAGTCTGGAACCCAAACATGACAGCCATTTTGTAATTAAGCATTCACAAAACGCTTTTTCCGCTGCCCATGCAAATATACCCTGTACTCTGTACCCTGTGCCATGAGGGCGTGGGGGCGAGGGCGGGACATGAACAAACACATTGGTCCCGTTGCTCCCCGAAAAACGGAAGGCCGCAAAGCCCGCACTTGTTGACCGAATATCATCCCCTCCTTGACGCGGAAGTGGAATCCACTCGCGGTTCGGAAATCCCACTTTTCAGTGTTCGGGTCAAGGTTCATTGCAGCAACTCGAGCGCCATTTTAGCCATATTTTTGCCAGCCAAAAAAATTGGGTTTTCCTATTGTTCTGGGTATTATTTTATTTTGATTAGTTTTCCCTCTTGGAAAAACCTCTTTTTCTCGCTATTTTTGTGGGCTAATTAAAAGCCTTGACAATACATTATAATGGCCCTGTGGTTGGGTTCCCCCTCTTCCCCCCCACCATGTCATTGTCCTGTTCCGGTTGCGGTTGCGGTTCCTGTTTCCCATCCCTGTGACTTTTCTAATGAAAAGTGGATTTTCGCATTAAATAATTATTGCCTGCAATAAATTGCGCTTATCGCTGGCAAAGTGGCCTAATAGAACCTAACCTGCTCAATGGAAGAGCCTTTTATGATTGATGTACTGTGGGCGTACCCTGGAGGATGGCATCCTTCGAATCTGATGATTGGAATGAAATTTCCAACATTAAAACACAAGCAAATATATGTACATATTACCGAGATGAAATGCCATTAGCTTCGATTATATCATCATTTGGCGCCGCCACTTGTTACCGCCTCCACGTCTACGCCTACACTGCCAGTCATAGGCATATGGCCGGCCGACGACTGCCACTGCCTCTGCCACTGCTGCTGCTGCTGCTGCTGCTTCAGCAATTCATTTCAATTTAGCAGCTCTCATGTGAGTCGGCAGTTTTTCCTGTTTGCTTTTCATATTACACCCTAGAGAGAACGATGAGAACGGGCATGATGGCTCTGACAGAAAGTCAGGGAATGCAATCGATAGTTCTTGGTATATACTATATAGAAACTTGATTGAAATCAATCATAATGGATTTTCCACAGAAAGTTGAACCTATATTGCATTTTTTCGCTCCTTTTGTGGATTTACATCGCTAAGATCGGATTACTTCTTTACCATTTTTAGACACACTTTTCTGATCGAATTGAATCTATGTCGGATCACACTATATAGGGGCCAGTAAGTGTTTATAGTTAGTGTTGGCTCAATGCAATGTCGATTTGAGGGGTATCTAATGTCTCGCCACTGGAAGATCCACAAGCCACTGGCTTGTTTTTTTCTGGTTTTAATTTGTTTGGATTCTATATAGCCATGAGGCTCGCACGGCTCACGCTGATGCCCTGGCATGATATTATTAATCTGTGGAGCTTATCGTTGCTTGTTTATTGTGTTTATTGTTTATTGTATTGTGTCTGGGAGGAGGCCCATCGATGGTTTATTGGCAATGGACATGTTTATTACAGAATGCGATTCGTGGGAGTAGGCGTACTCCCCACTCCCCACCCCACGCCCCCAATATGACCCGTCGCTAGGCAGTTGATTAGCAGCATAAGCCCCTGGCTATGGCATGATTTTTCCTTTGTTTTCTCCATTTGTTTGTATTTGTATCTCTATAAAATATCAATAAATTATTATATATTTATATGAGGCCGAACGCCCAAACAGATAGCAGATAGCAGCGGCAATAAATCGAATTTTTCGCACCTCAAATTAATTTTGCTCTTTATTTGGATTTTAACAAAAAAATATGTGTCTAATGAAGCATTTCCATTAATGGAAATCTCAATCAAACGCAATCGTAAAACATTTCACTTTATAAGCGGATTATACACATTTCGATTTCGATATTGCACTCTTTTTATGAGGGTTTTTTCTTTGAATGACCGATTCATTTGGCTATAATCACTTCCTAATGGGCTTTAATTTTTTTTATTAGATTCCATGAAAAATACTCTGCTAATTGGGTGTTCATTTGTACGCCCTAAGATGGTGGCGAGGGGTGGCGAGGGGTGGGGATAATCCACTGGCAAAAGGGACTCGGAATCCCATACAAATCACTAGAAATACTTTATATAATAATTTCATTTCTCCCATGCCATAAGCTTCCGCTTTTCCCCCATAAATTGAATCTAGAAGGAAACTCTGTGGCAACGGAAGACAAAACCATGTTAGCAACTCGTATATTTGCTCGTTTCTCGTTTTTCTCTCATTTTTCTCTTACTGATTTTCCTGCCATCAAATAAACATTTGAGAGAAGCTTATCGCAGCTTCAGTATCGATGGGGAGACTGCTCCCCAGTCCCCAGTCCACAGTCCCCACTCCCCAGTCCCCAGTGGTGGCTGTCAAGCAAAAGGAAAATAATATCCGTTGCTGGCCCTCCCGAAAAAGTAAACCAAGTTTTCAAGCTGGAAATACCCGGGGAAAGGAAAGGCTTGGAGAAAGAGTTCGCTCTCATCTTCCCGAATCAATGATATTACTGTGGATACAAATCCCTGGCACTTGTTGGAAGCACGTCCGCGTCCTTGCTGAGACATCCTGGGGAATCCTTGCAGGGGGGGAGGGGGAGAATCGTGAGGAAAATACTTTTGCCAAAAGTCTGCTCAATATTATTTTTCAATTTATTATCAAGTACCTGCTACTGCGGCGGCCACTGCTTGGGTGGCGGCTGCTCTGCTGCCTGTCTTCGCTTTTCGCTGTTCGCGGTTCATCGGTTTTTATTTCTCGCAGAATTTTCATTCTATTAAAGCGCCATCAAATGATGGAGGAGGGGCCGGGAAGGTCAGACAGAAAGCCAGGCCAGACAATTGGCCAGCAAGATGCCAAGGGAAAAGCCACAAAAAATAAAATTTAGTTTGAGGCCAAAAAGGAAAAAGCAAAAAAAAAAAATAATGGCTTTAAGTGAATTTTCCAGACAGCATCACAGCGAGAAAAATGGGATACTTATTGAATGATTTATGGGATGTTTTAGCAGTTGAGGAAAAGCCGCAGGAAAATGCTTGAGAGCTTAATTTTTCAGTTTTCCGCTGGGCTACCAAAAATCTTACAACTATGATCATTTTCAATTTCGATTGTCTATTTTATTCAAGATTCATTCTTGGAAAATCCATTTTGAATTAAGCGAAACTGAGTACCCAAGGCGATCATCTAGAAAATGTGGAAAATACTGGGGAAAATTGTGCTGTGATGGGTGGAGAAAGTGAAGTGTGAAATGCCATCAATTTCTCATAGTCAAGGAAACATTATAAGTGCAATGTCATAAAACAAAATAAATGAATTTCCAGAGAAACAACAACAACTAAAAACAAAGACCAGATGCAACCAACTTGTGTCTGCTTTTATTGGTTGCTGCCACACGAAATTAATGAATGAATTTCGATTCTTTCCATACATTCGTATAATTTTCTGTACATTTTAAAGATGGGATTATAATTCTTTAAAATTAGATGTACTCGCATGGGACAACTCATGGGAAAGCCCACACACTCCGGACCGGATTATAGCCTTTTCTAAACCTGAGCCCCTGCTCCCTTTGCCCCGCCTTGTCCCAGTCCTGGATAGCCAGGGAAAACTCTCCTCTCTCTTTGTAATTTATCCTTTGGAATGTTTGTTGGCAAATTGTTCAATAATTTGCGCCAAAAAGTTTGTGCTGCTGAAATTATCTACAGGGAATTATTCATCGGGAATACCTTCAATGCTTTCCATGCGAATTCAGCAAAAAAAAAAAAAACAGGAGCTCTATGGGAGTTCCGAAATGCAGTGGAAAGCGGAGTTTTCACAACAGTCGAAGGGGGGGGGCGATGGCGGCGCTTTTCAGGTGAAGAGATTTTCATTTGCCATTGGGGAGGCAGCACAAATAACCAGCAAATTATTCCAAACGCCTGCAGCTCTTCAATACTTTTACAAAAAAAAACAACAGCAAAATGTACAAAAAAATGTATAGCGGAATTTTCCCAATGAGGCTTGGCACTTTGTATGTGTGTGTGTGTGGGTGAGGGCGGATAACTTTTCATTTGGCATCAACATCCTCGGGTTTAGTCATAATGCTTCAGTGCTTCACCTGCGGCTGTTGATCCGTGGAGTTTCCCTTTCTCTTTCCTGCCACCAATCCCATTCCCATCCGCCATGGCATGCCACCAATTGGGGCATTAAAACTCATGCCACGCTCCATTTAACGCCGCAGCCAGTGCCGTGCCATCCATACTAATACACATACTAATACTAATCAGATGTGTATGTGTTTGTATGGGTGTGCTATAATGTTAATTATACTCTGTAGTAAGCATCAAGATCAAAGGGTATATTCGTGAGTTCACAGATGACACATTTTCAGCTGAACTGAAGCTTTCCATCCATTCAAGAGGGTATCCCTTAGTCGTGATAGCAAGACGAAAACCTTTCGTACTTATTTTTATGCGGCATACTTTGAGGAGTCTGACTACCCCGCCCCCGCCCCCGCCCCCGCCACCACACACACTTGGGAGGCTGCTTTTGCCTCGTGCCTCGTGTATTCCTTTCGCCGCGTGTGTGCGAATAATATTCATTAGAAAATTACAAAAATTGTTAACGTTAACGCCATTATATTTGTGGCTGCCACACCCGTACACCCGCCCACCCAAAACGACCTTGAGCCTTATTTATGTTTATTTATATATTTTTTGCTTCAGTCCCATTTCGGGCATGAAATTTGTGAGGCTTTCGCTGTTGCCTATTTTTAAATGGATTTTAAATCGCATTTTCTCATGAGATGCGAGTGATGGCTGTGGCAACAACACTCTTTGTTGCCACTTTTAAATACATTCGCTTTTGGGGCAGGCCAGGCCCTTTGTGTGGGTTGTAGGGTGTGGGGTGTGGGGTGGTTGTGTCACGAACAGAAGCCGCCACATAAATTGCATTTTTTGTTAGTTTTTCCCCAGTGCAAAAAATAAGAAACATATCTTTTATGGCCGTCAGTGGCACACACACACACACATGTGCGTGGGCCAACCATCACTTCTTCTCGGGTGACAACATTATTGGAATTAACGGGAGAGAAAAATGCTAAATGCTGGGAGAGTGAAGTGCTCCCCCTCTCCGCAGTAAAAGCCACTCTGCAGAGCTCTCTGTTTTCTTGTGTGCCTCGCTCTCTGTCTCGCCTTTAACTTGTTGACTTTTTATACGATTATATTGCTCATACGAACTGTTATCCAGGCGCACACACTCACACACTCATACACAATGGAATGGAAAAGCGTACTACATGCTGCAATTAAGTTTTCTCCCCAGGGGATGCTGCCACTGCTGCCACTGCTTCTGCTGCTGCTGTTTCCCGAGAGGTGTTTGTGCGGCTGGCTCTTGAGGTTTTGCCCGTATTCCGTATTTTATGGCTTATGGCAGGCTTCTGTACCGTAGTAATTTCCATGGATGCCTTTTATGTGCGCAAAAGTGGGGCATTTAAATGTGTTTCCCTCCGACTGATTGAAGTTCCTCTCTCTCTCTCTCTCAGTTGCACCTCTTGTACCTGCACTATGATGTACGAGTATGCAAATGAAACAAAGGATTCGAGAGAAGGGCTCTTCGTTTGTTTTTTTGGTGGCAAATGTATATTCAATCAAAAGGGAATACAATAGTGTGAGAGTTGCCAAAATTTGCACAACTCTTGGCCAAAAGGGCTGGCCCTAAAGATGGACAATAGACAGAACAGAACAGAACAGAAGGCCGACAAAAGCTGTCGGCAAAATGCTCGGTTACCTCGGGACTGTGACAATCGAAAGGAGCGGAGGACTCAACTAAAACTGAAACTTATCTGAATGGGCGGCCACTGGTACTTTTCTGTTCCTTTCCTTTCAGTGTTCTCTCTTTGTCAGCATTTGCGGCGGTGGGGAGGGGGGTCTGCTCCACATCCTTGGGCGCTCCTTTGCCTGCAGCAGCAGCACCACTTGAATTCTTAAGCTGTTTTCTTTCATCGCACCTGCCACCAGATAAGCCACATTTCAAAAGGGAAAATGTTTTAATTAAATTAAAGTCCTTCCCTCGAAGACTCGACACAAAATCTTCTCTCTCCCTCTCTCTCTCTCTCTCAATCTCTATCTATCTTCAAAAAAAAAAAACACAATTTGGGTCAAGTATTTGGGCAGCGGAAGAAGGAACTTGGCAACATTACACAGAACTTTGAGTAGTTTTTTCTATGAATGTGAATCAGAATGAGAATGAGGATGAGAATGAGGTTGAATGTGGCACAGGATAGCATTTGCTGCACTGTGGGGCACTACTACTACCTCTGCTGTAAGTGGTGCAAGAGGCTTAAGAGGTGCCACTGTGGCACTGTTCATAGGTGGCACTAAGACAAGGATAAGAGTGGCCCGGTAACTGTAACGCACTTTAGGACGCTTGAGACATGTAACACAAACACAAACACACACACACACACACAGAGCACACAGAACAGCACACACACACACACTGTGTAACTGAAAGATGGAGAGACCCATGGACAAGGAGATAGACTGGCAGACGGGCAGGAGGAGAAGGACTCTGAGATAATAAGAGACAGAGAGTGAGCGACGAGTGGCTCCTCTGCTCGGAAAAGTCGATTTCCAGACCGGGCAAAGTGTTTTCTTTTCGGAAAAGAAACCTACAAGAATACAAGCAAAATGAATCTGTGGACATTGTTTCAACTAAAGGATATCCTTTATCCCTGTAAAGAAGGATCACTTTTCTTGGTAATTTTGAGTTAAATATCGTTGGGTTTTCTACATATCTAATTATTTTATTTAAATGTTTTTTTTTGTATTGTTTAAGATTTTTATTTTTTGGTATTTTCAGTATTTATGTTGGTATTTATTTTTATTTTCCAGCTCCCCTCCTATGCGAAACACACAGGTAATCTTTTTTGGCGATATTTATATTTAGTATTTTTTGTTAATTATGTGCAGTATTTTTTATTAATTTTTGTTTGCAGGATTTTTTTGGTAATTTTTTGCAGTATTTTTGTGTGTGTCTTGCGCCCTCTATCTCTCCGTGTCATGAGATCAAAAAATGCTCCCTTGATATACCCTTACTCCACTCAGAATTACAGGGTACTTGAGAAACTTTTAGCATCATCTGAAAGCCGAAAGCAAATGTTTGAGCACTAAGTAAGTGCCCGTGACTGTCAGTCAGAATGGCCACGCCCTCTGCACCGGCCCACGCCCCAAAAACTGGGCCATTGACATGCATTTTCTTGCGGTTGCATGGCATAGCGAGGATACGAGGAGGTCACTCTCCCTCCCTCTCTCTCTCCCTCTCTGAGAGCGGGAAATGGCCAATGTTTTTCACCTGCCTGAAATTGGGTTTTGGGCGGCTTGGGATTTCATAAATTGCCAGCCTCCGACTGGAAGTTTGATGAAGATTTGACAGGGGAAAAACATGGGGAGGAGTCGAAATTGTCCATTTGGAGCATGACTCAGGGAAAAACCGAATGATTTGTGGGCCTAAAAAACGATGGGCCAGAAAGAGGAGCAACAGCTGCAGAAGCAGCAGCAGTAGTGCCAGGGGCAGTGGCTACTGTTGATTGGAACGCACGGATGAGGCCACTAATGCCATTACCTCAATGCAATTGAAATGTTTGCGAGAGCTGCGGCTGCTGCTGCTGCTGCTTTTGGCTGCTGCTGTGGCAATCGATTACAGAGGCAAAGGTGCGGGCACACAAAACGCTGAATGAATAAATGAATGAATTAAGCGTGTCGGTTGGCCAGAACAAGGCCCAGAGCATCGATGACTGGCATGACATGCGGGTCTTTTGGCCATCAAATGGAAGAGGTGGAATGATGACTAAACAAAGTATCCCTCAAGGCTCTTGTTAGGAGAACACCATTGGAACACAGAGAGTAGTAGTAGTACAATCTGCAGTTCAGGTAACTTCCAAATTAAATTTTCAACATTTCAAGTCAACAAACATCTGTCTGCTCCACTCCACTCGACTCAACTCGACTCGTACTTCTCTCCTGTGTGCTTTACCAGCTGTGTGTCCTCCCAAGGAAAAAGGTAAACAACAAACAGCAGGCTTCTCTTAGATCTTTTGTAAAAGCCAAGGCCTCACGTCTCTCGATGTCTGGAAGCAAATGTCAACAGCAGGTAATGTGTCCTTAGCGTTTCCTGTTTATCTCATCCGAGGGGAAACATGGAGCAGCAGCAGCAACAGCAGCGGCAGCGGCAGCACTTTCATCCTTCTGTCTGGCATCCTTCTGCAATAAATCTTCTATTCATATCGTTGGCTTGCCATCTGTCTATCTGTCTTTCCGCTTCGGTCTCGTTGTCTCCACGCTGCAATTGCCATTTCTTTTGTTGCATGCAAAATGGGAAGAAAAATTGTTGATATGTGTGCCTGCCTGCCTGCCTGTCTGTCTGTGACTGCTGCTGTGTGGCAGCACTGCCTTTCCTGATAAGCACTCACGTATGCAAATTAGAGACTGAAGTGAAGCACACGATAATATTATGGGAGCAGCTTCTTGCTTTGGGACAACGTGTTAACAATCCGCATCAAACTTTTTCCTTGCCTCGGCGTGCGCCTGTGTGTGTGTGTGTTGCAGGAGCAAAAAACTCATAACTTAGACAAGAGTGCCAAGAGTAAGGTCCTGTCGATACTTGGAGCGGACTTTAAGGCTATGCCCTAAAGTCTGGACAGGACATAAACTTGTGGCATATAATGCTGAATGTTAAATGTTGAATCGTAACTTTCTCGTTTCTGAGGCAGCGACAGGGGCAGCGGCAGCGGCAGCATGCAATTGACAGAAATCTCCACGAATAATGAGGGCCATTCTCCTCACCGATGTGACATTCCACTTATGCGATGTCTATATGTATCTATATCTATATCCATATCCACGAGATTGTCTTCGAGTTTCATGGGCCATGGTGGAGCAACAGTTTTTGTGTCTGGACTGTCTGACTGCCACACGCGCCTCCTCCCACGCTCAGCCATGCTGCCACGCTCTGAGGAGCGTTGTTTCTTTTCTTTATAATCTTTTAAGGGCCCGCTGTCTGTCGTCGCGTCTTTTGTCTATTGCCGTTTGCCTTTGGCTTTTGTTCTGTCTTGTAGTTCTCTGCTCTGCTCTGCTCTGTTCTGGCCATGGTCTTGTCTCTGTTCTGGCCCTCTTCTGGCTCTGGCTGTTCTAGCTGGGATAGTCGGCAGCGGCTTCTGTCTCTCGCTGCTCGCTGCTCGATTGCTGGCCAAACAAAGCACTTGAGCTTAAAGACCTCCCCCAACCAGCGCACACTCGGGTTATCGAGTTCTCTGCTTCTTGGCTTCTCGATACTGTTTCGTTTTCAAAGCCATGGCCATAGTTGTAGATCCTTCATCAAAGTAATTGCATTCGATTTATCTTTGGTTTGGTTTGGTCGAACGAAGTATTTCTAATCGAATTTGTCCCCAAACAAAAACAACAACAAACGAACAACAGCTCTGGCGATTGCTCTTCTCCGAGTGAATCCCTGTTGATGTGGAAGATTGACAGCACAGAGTCTCATAATTGAGGTAGCATTTAATTTCGTTAAAAACGAACGTCCTGTCCTCAAGGACAGGCAACTAACTTTTGGTTTGAGCGAATGCATCATCATAAATTATATTTAAATGCAATCATCATTTATGGCTGAGATGAGATTTTCCAGCCCGCAACTGCAGACAGACACTCCTGACAGATTGCAGCATGCAACCAGAAACTGCTTTTCCTCGCCGGCGTATGCGTAATATTTGACTGGATTTATGAGAGAGAGAGAGAGAGAGAGGAGGAGGAGGAGCTGCAGCAGCCATCTGCTGCGTAGAGGGAGAAAGCGGAGCGGAAGTGATATAAATACAGCATCATGCATGCGGAAAACCAGTGGAAAACTATGTCTCTGTGTGTGTGTGTGTGTGTGTGTGGAAAACTTTTGCGATTATGATGAGGCTTGTCGGGTTCTTGGGTTCTTGGATTCTCGGTCTCGTTCTGGTTCTGACCTTGGATCTCTGTCGGAGAAGCGTTGCATGCAACATACATTACGCAGAGAATCCTCTTCTCGTCGATGCACTCGAAGAGGCACATATGTACGCTGTTCGCTGTGAGCCGCAACCCTTTTGCCACCACTGCCTCCCCTGCCCCCCATGCACCCCCATGATTTATTTGAACTGTTCGCCCGCTTGGCCTCGTACATAAAATATTGATCCGTTTATGGGTGCCGCCTGCCCTTTGCCCTCCGTTTGTGCTCTGGGCTCTCCACATTTGTCCTCCGGGGTTTGGGGCAGGCACAGGCATTCCCCGTACTTAAGGCCTGTGTTTTGGGGGCAACACCTTCCTCATTCTTCTGCTCTGTGTTTGGGGGGGGGGCACCACGTGACGCCTTGGGCTCTGCCTCTCAGTGGATGCCTGATGAATGGGAGGACTTATGGTAGCCTCCACTTTTTTATCAAGCCTTGGGGCAGACACACAGGCCTTTCGTTTTCATTTTCGCTTTCCCTTTCGCTTTGGTGGAGCGTCCCAAGGAAATGAGCATAAATCTGTGGCAAAAGGAACCCAGGGAATACCTAAATGTTTGACCTGCTCTTCGGGCCCCAAAATCATTTCAATATAAACTTAATGTCGGAGTAAACTCTTTTCATTATTTACTGAGGGAAATGCAAAACTTTTTCCAAGGCGCAAACTTTACAAAACAGGCTGTAAAATGTCCTCACTTCCTTAACAAATTTTTGTGTGTTTTTTTTCGGGTGGGATGCATGGGGCACATGCGACATGTGTGTGTCTGTGTGTGGCAGTCAACTGCTCAACTTTTGCCCTTTGCAGCCAGCAGCAGGAGCAGAAGCAGGAGCAGTTTCACATTTAAAGTTAAACAAAAGTAACATTATTATAAGGAATTATGATGCTTTTCTTAATGCCGCCGGGGTGGTTGGGGGGTTGTCACATGTGTGCCGTATGCGCAATGCGTTAAATATCAGGAAAAACCCTTGGTAAACCATAGTCTAAGTTCATTCGCCAGCCAATTAATTGAAGGCTCATCAAATTAAATGTTTCGCCGAGTATTTTCTTAAAGGGCTTTTCTTTCTTTCTTTTTCTGCTGCCGCCACCTCCCCTGGCAATTAATTTAAATGATACTCAAAACCGAAACCGAACCCAAGACCGATCCAAGACCCAAAGAACATGCAACCGAAAGTTTGTCTTGGCCCAAAAGCACCAAAGCCACAACGACAGTCGATGCGGCGGCAGTCGGCACGTGGAGAGAAAAACCACTCTTCCATTCAGTGGCTGCCACAATGGACAATTACTGTCTCATCTGGTGGCACCAGCAGTCGTTGTCGGCGGCTACAAGCGCGAGACTCTGCCACAGAGAGTCCTCCTGATCCTGACTCTTGCAGCTGGCAGCTGGCAACTGGCAGGCAGCACGAAAAATTAATTAGCTGCCTGCCCAACTTATTTCGGGGTCTTCTGGCGACCCAGAAGTTCAACGGAGGCCGCCGCCGCCTCAAGGCGGGAATGGAAAGTGGAATTGAATGTGGCATAGAGAATCGGGATTTGGGATTCGGGATTCGGGATGGGGGATTGGGTATTGTGGATTGTTGGCTGCGGATTGCGGATTGCTACGGCTACGGCTATTGACTTTTGACACTGACATGCAGTGATGGGTATGACAGCGCCGCCCCCAAATTGCCAGCGAACACAACCAACGAATAGGCGAACCCGCAAAGGCGCCATTAGGCGCCACAATTTATGGTCTGGCCGGGCGAAATCTGCGAGTAAATGTGTCAACAATTCGACTGGCAATTAAAGCCAGCGGCCATGCACATAAATTCACTCACATTATGGCCGCTGTGCCATCATCGGGCAGATCTCGGGCACATGCTTCTAATTGTTGCAAGCTGTTAACCCTGCCCCCTGGCTACGCTACGCTTCCTGGCCCTGCCACTGCCACTGCCACTGCCACTGACTTCTCTTGCTCACTGTGGCAGTGGCAGTGGCAGTGGCATTCATAAATTGCAAGCTTTATGCATTGTCTTGCCTCTTTTATTGACGCGACGACTTTTGTTTGCCTCCTGCTTTTGCCGCTGAAAGGCTTGCGACCGCAGTTTCCTTAAAGGGAAATGCAATGGTACTTTGGCTAATGGATACCTAGTAGTCGGTATTTGGTATTCGGGGAAGTATCTGAAAATGCCTGCTAAAATAAAAACCAGTAAAAAAATACTATAAAACATTTCAGAAGTAAACAGGAAAAAGTCTTTTTTTTTCTAAATTCTGAGCTACTGCAATGCTTTAGATACTTAGATCTTCCCACCGCTGTTGCATACATCTAAACGACTACAATATACCCTAGAATTCTGCATAGTACCAGGGTATAATTGGAAAAGTTTCCCTCAGACGAAACCGCAATTCTGGTGACTATTGTGGCGCTGCCTTTTGGCCTGTGTAAATATTTCTGCAACGTAAACCCTTTGTTCATTGTGCGGCTCCAAGTCCTTACACTTACCCTAACCCCTCTCATTCTTGGCACTCCGCCTCTCCCTTTATAGTTCTATAGTTGCAGAGAGTGCTCTTGAATGTAGTTCTATAGTTGACTTTTATTTATTGTTACCCCATAAAAAGCGTGGCAGCAAACGAGAAACAAGAACACTTCGAAAGAAAAAACCCAAAAAATAAGGAAACTAGAGCACAAAATGCAAATGTATCGCCAGTTCTTCGGTTTGTTTCGCATTTGTTTGAGCACTTCGTGGAGATGTACTTTACTGTTTGTTTCCTGCCCCTCGTGGCTGTGGGGGGGTTTCCTTGTTTTCCTCGCATTATCACTGGAAAATTCAAATTTTATTAGCGGTCCCCACAGTGTAACACTCTTTTTACGGCTCGAATGAAATAATTCTTGTTTGCTTTTGTGGTATTTCCATTTCCATTTCCATCTCCATCGCCATTTCAATTCTCTTTTTATTGACAGAAACATATAGATTTAAACAAGATGTGCTCTTTGTGGCTGTATGTCTCAGGTTATTCTCGGTTTGTGTGTTGGAAAACTGCTCCCCAGTCGCTAGTTGTCGGTCTTCCGATTGCACTTCTGTCTGTGTCCATGTATACATACATACATAGATAGATCATAAAAATGCTACATCAAATTTATGGCCAAGAGAAGACCAAGAAAGAAAAGGAGAGCCAAAAGTTATACCAAAAGTATGACAAGGCAAAGATCTGTAAAGTTTTGTTAAGACACTTAACGGCGGGTGGCTTACGCTCTTTTGCTGGAATTAATTGCAAAAGTTTTTCCGAAATCAGAGATGAGAAAGGAGCAGAACAGAGCAGAGCAGGGCAGGGCGGGGCAGGGCAGAGAAAGGGCTGAATGGCTGAATGGGTGACAGGGTGGGATTTTCTGAATATCAATTAAGAAAATAGTTTCAATTATTCATTAACTTTGGCCGGCGAATGCTCTCTCAATCTCAAGTCTGTTGTTCCCTCATAAATATTTGCTTTAAAAATTAAAAACCAAGGCAAGGAGGGTCCTTAAACTCATTTGAAATTTATTAGACTCCTGTTTGACGTACCCCCAACCGTTCCTTAATCTTTTGTTAACTTTTTTGTTGCTCTGTTCCACAATTATTCCTTGGCAGAGGTAGGACCTACATCAATCTTGACGATTACGCACAGATACAATTTGCAGAACATTAAGCAGCAGCAGCAGCAGCAGCAGCAGCAGTGTTTTCCCAATGGAGAACCAGAACCAGAACAAGAACAAGAACCATTATGGACATTATGCTAATCGGATAAACCTTTTTCTGCCTGATTCTCTGGGACATAAATGAAATATAACTTTGGGTCCCCACAGGCAGCAGCCAAGCAGCAGCAGATGTTAGATTGCGTGAAAAATGGGCAGAAAATCTCCTTTGCTGGCTGGCCATTCCCCAAGTTCATTGACCAAAAGAAAATGATTTTCCACTTACCGAAATATGTCTGAAGATGTCCAAAAATTAGAAAGCATCAAAATTCACTTTTAAGCCATTGAATGCTTTCGATTTTGAATCGAATAAAACTCAGTTATTTCGAACATTTCGAAACATACATTGTTTCGGCCAGGAATTGCATTTGGCATCCATTTGTGGCCTGTGGCGGCAGTCAGTGGCGCATCCGTACTTTCACAAATACAAAAAACACAGTGGAAAAGCAACAGTGAATTTCCAAGTAACCAAAAAATATCGAGAAAATTCCGAGAAAAGCGTGCGTGCGGCGCAGCTATGGAAAAGCAACTGAAAAACTGCGAAAAACTTATGCCGCTGTGGCGGCAGCTGACGATTGTCGCTGCTTGGGGCACGGCGACGGGGCACGGGGGCACGGGGGCACGGGGTGCGGGGTGGAACTTTCGTTGCTCGGAATTTCCTGCGCGCCTGTCGAAAGTGTTGCTAGCTTTGTGGCGTCGGCGGTGGAGTCGATCAGCTGTTTCGTCGCTTCGTGCCGGGTTCCACAACAGAATGAAGCAACTGGTGCAGAACAGCATCCACTGCGAATAGCATCCACACAGCATCCACAGCATATGGGCGGCAGCAACAGCTGGTCGGTGGACTTGTTGAGGGTTTTGCAGATTTTGCAAAAGAGAGCGACCACAAAACGAAGAGAGACCTCTAAGAGAGAGCAAAGAGAGAACTTCTGTGCAGAATTGTCTTTGGCCATTGCCTTTGCAAAGACATTCGCCGTGGATCCCATTCGAAACGGATTCTTATGAATGAAAAACCCCTAATGGAAGTCCCACTGGTTTGGGGCCGTCTCTGGTCCTGAGCGCGCCAAAAAGTTGTCTGTCTGCCACTTGCCTCATATTCGGAGTCTATTTGTGCCACAACAACATTTTTGCTGGTCAAATTTATGGTAGAGCCCCTCCCCCCGTCCCCCAACATATGGCAGTTTAACCTTTTTTTTTGGGTTGGTTGCGGGGCGTATGGGCAATAAATCATCCAATGATAAACCTACTTTTCCTCACTTTCCCTCTTTTTTGTTGTTGTTTGTTCTTTATTTAAGCCAACTACAACGGAATTTTAATAGACTCTCCCGTTTCTGCGGGGCGTGGAGGGAGAGGTAGGGTGAAAATGTATCTAAAAGTACCCGTTCGAGCGGTCGTAAAACTCGTATCTTCTGTTGAGGGATTTGAATTTATTTATTTTCTCCTTATTTTTGTGCATTTTTCAAGTGCTACATTGTTGGAGATTTATGTGTGTGCAAGAGAGACAGAGGGAAAGAGTGGGAGAGAGACAGAGGGGGACAGAGCCACAAATGAGGATTTATTTGTGGAAATTTATGTTTGCATTTCAATTTACTTTCTCTCCCATCCCCATAGCTATATCTATTTTCAGCATATGTTGATTAAGTTAAGCTACAATTTATGGCAGGATTTTCGTCACTTTTTCCAGAGATTTTCACACGAAAATGTCGTAAAGAGTATGGAGATTGATAGAGTTTGAAATGGAGAGGGAAAATTCGTAAAGAAAATTAAACAAAAGTGAATTTATGCACGAAAATCGAAAAGAAAACTAAATGCAGGATGTTATGGGTAGAAAAATTATATGTAAATGAGAGAGAGGAAAAGTCTTTAAAGAATCAAATCTAATTTAAGCAGAAAATATTATAGTTTTAAATTTTCTGCACATTATTTTATATATTTGTAATTTTTGATGGATTTTTCAAGCTTTTTGGCATATTTTATTTAAAATTCAAAGTAAACGAAAATTTATGCCACATTTAAGCCACTGTTTTCATACTTCTGCTTGATTGACGTGCCCCCAGGAGGTGGCACTACCAAAAATGCCACCAGCCGCAAAGGAAAACACATAATCTCTCTTTTCCCCGCCCAATAAAAAATCATCCTTCAATTTATGTCACATTTCGTACAAGATTCTGACATTTCAATCTCACACCTCTCCGGCCCGACGCCAGCCCCCCCCCCCCCATGTGGCGGTAGGGGGTAGTACGGGAGGAGCCCTCAATTATGTGCCTCTAAGTGCCGTTAAAACCAAATCAATAGCTTTCCCTTTTTCCCAGGAGCCAGCGCAGCAGCAGCAGCGCCAACAACGTGCAAAGAATGGGAAATGTGTGGAATGGGAGTGGAAATGGGGAATGTTGACAATGTGGAAATTCCTATGGAATGAGGGGGGACACCCTCCCATTAGAGATGCAGGGTATACGCCTCCTGCCACACTCATATCGTCGCAGCTCTATGAATTTTGAAATGACATTCAATAAGCATTCGAACATTCAAACATTCGTACATTCGAGGGATGTTCAATTATTTTTCAATTGCATCGATTTGCAGATCGAATACGAATCGTATTTTGCAGTCTAACAAAAGGGAAATTTGATTATCCCCCCGGCCCAGGGAAAATGCAAAGTTTGGGGATTGGAAGATTCGCCTTTGCACGTGACCCATTGAAAAATAAGCCTGAAAGGCGGAAGTCGGAAGTCGTTTGGCAGTCACTTTTGCGGCTGTCTCTCTGTCTTTGCCGACCAAATGTTTTAGACATTTTCCACACCCACATTTCACATGCCTCACATACACACACATACATATGTACATATGTATGTATTGTGAGGCTGTGGCTGTCAGATGGTTAGCTACTTTGCATTAAAGCTGCCTCAGAGAGAAGCAGCAGAAGAGCAGCGTTGAGAACTACAATATCCAAGCCGATGGCTGTCCAGCCATGAGGCTCGGCTCTGACTCTCAATGGAAATGTGTGTTAGCGCGGGTAATGGCCACAAGTTAAGAGAGGGAGAGGGAGTGGAAGTGGAAGAGACAGGAAATGGCCAAACGGATGTGTGTGTGTGTGTGTGTTTGGGGTTTGGGAAATGCTGACTTGACAGCGGACACAGCCCCAAAAATCGTAGCATAGACAGCCAGAGAGAAGCGTAAGCCCCAGGAGCGCTATAATCTCTAACCAATTCACATGGAAACGAATGGGAAATGTGGTAGAATGAGAGGTGTATTTGCACTTAGACGGTATACGGTAGGTGGCAGCCAGGAGTACATACAAACATACATACAAATCTCCGGAACCATTATCTTCAAAGACTTTTAAAGAGCCGCCACAAAGTGCGCCACAGAGTGAGATCTCTGGGAAATTCCAGCTAACTATTTTTATCTTTAAAGTGTTCTCCCCGCTCTGTTCTGTTCTGTTTTGTCGTGTTTGGCTATATTTTGTTAACAAATTTATTTGCAGAACATTTTCATGGTTCCATTTGGCATTCGCCTATTCCTATTCCAATTCCTTTAGAGTAGAGCCTTTCGATTAACCAGAAAAGTGCTTCGAATGTTTTGTTCAGCTTTCGAACACAAAAGAAATCAAAGCATTCTCTAAAATGTTGCCATTCCCTTCCCTACCTCCCCTCCTCCTGTCAAAACCCATTTCAAGTGGGCGCCAAAGTGTAGTGTCTTCCCTACTGCCACCAAACCGCAGGATAAACATCCCCTACACCTAACCTATGGATGAACTTCCCCGCATTCCCCACATTACAGTAGTCCCTCCTCCTGAGGGGGAGTCCTGGGGCTGACAGCCTACGTTTTCTGACAGTCCCAAGTCCCAGTCGCTTTTCGGTGAGGAGATTGGAAAAGAATGTTTGGCCAAGAAGAGAGAGTACTGCTGGTGCTCTTGCTGCTGGTGCTGTCAATCTCTCGTGTGGATTGAAGTTGATTCAGCCACTGGGATAGGGCCTTAAAAGTGTATCCAACTGTCAGATTGAGTAGCATTTGGACATCATTCGAGTGTCGGGGGAAATGTGGCACAAGATGGGGGGGAATATTTTCACTTAAATTGAGTTTTCTGTCGCTGTTTAAGCTGTGTAACTTTTCATGATTTTCATAGCAACGATGCCTCGAGAAGCCTTGAGAAGAGAAAGAGACGCCTCCAGTGAGGAGAGGATTTTGGTCCCCAAATGGACTTTGTCTTTGAGCTCCTGCTCAAAGTGCAGGAAAACGCCAGCTGCTCCTCCTGCTCAAAGTGCAGGAAAAATTAAAATGTGCACGTCTTTTCACGGCTTCTGGGCGTGGCTTTTGGCATTAATTTAATTACAGTATGTGTTTTTTTGGTGCTGTGCAGCGGAAAATCATTTGTCAGTCCTTGTCCTGTGCTGCTGCTGCTGTCATCTCCTGTCAGATGCTCCTTTGACGTCCTTGATGCTACGTTTGCCTGCAATTTTTACTATTGCTTTTTCCGTTTCTTAGGCAGAGAGAGAGAGAGGGATAGACTGTCTGTCTGTCGTGTCTGCGGTTTTTGCAAACGAAACGATTTTCTTTTTACAACATTTATTTGTAATTTTATTTTATTCATCCGCTTTTGTCACATCAAAGGGCAACCAGCCAGCCTTTTGGGAAAACACTTTCTTTTGCGAAAGAAGTTTTTCTTTTCTGTTCAGCATTGTTCGCTTTTGGTGATCATTAACCTCTGGGGAAAAGTTATTTAAAGGTGATTTCATTTGACAAATCAAGTTTCAATGAACTCTCAATAATAACAAAACAACACAATATTTTCATACAAGTGGAAGATATTTTTACTTTTACAATTATGGGTATTATATTTTCTGTTCTAAAAACAGTCTCCAAATGTAATTATGGGTTTTTCTTTTATACATATATATTTTGCTAATGAAATGCGAGTCATGTTTATTGAACTCTGAAGACTTAAAAAAGAGTGTCGTCTCCTCATTTATTTCGCATTTTAATTCAATCAAAAAGTTACAAAGCCCTCCTCGAAACTCTCCATAATAATTCCCCCACCAGCCCTTTTTTTTACTTAAAAAATACCTAATTAAGCAAAATATTTGCAAATTATTTTCTTCCCTTTTTTTTGTACTTTTTTCTGCAGCTGCAATCGAAATTCGGTTTTTTTGTTTTTGCTGTTTTGACCGGACACTTGTGTTTGCTTTTTTTGATGGAAACTTTTTTGGGTGCCACGCCCACGCCCACGTTTTTTGGGTTTGTAAATCAAGCGAGAGACAAGTTTATCATCGCCTTTGTTGCAGTCAGCCAGCAGCTGCTTCCAGTCCCAGAGAGACAGAGAGAGACCGTAATTTGGGGGAACAGTAGAGGTTCTATCTATCTATCTATCTATTTATGTACATATCTCCCTGTTGCTTTCGGGGAATAAAGGGTGTATAATATTTGTGGAATGCAAAAACAATAGCTTTTGGAACAACTATTATAGCGGTTATGGTGTGTGTTTGCCATAGTCGATATTATAATCACGAAATATCAACGAAATATCTACTTTTAGCATGTGATATGTATTTTTGGGGCAGGGAGTTTAGTGTGTCTGTCTAGTATTCCCAGTTGTGATTGCTCAGTGGAGACCTTTGGACCCTTGGACCCTACCCACTCCCTCCGCTGAGTGTGAAAAATGCGTTCTTTGCAACATTGTGGCCCACCCGGTTGCGAGATCGGGCGTAATTAACACGCCACGAAGCCATAGCGAAAATCCAAAGGACAAAGGTCGCAGAAGAGGGCAACAGAGACAGAGACAGAGAAAGGAGAGATAGGAGGAAGAGAGGGAAAAACAAGAGCTGCTGATTAATTGATTTTTTATTGAGGAAACATCTCTATCGACGCCTTTCGGCTGTTTCCCCAAAACTGAATCGGAAGCCACTGCAACGCTGACACAAGTGGAGAAACTGAGAACTCGGTGGGAGGATGGATTGCAGGAGAGAGGGAGAGAGGGAGGGAGCTCCCTCCTGATAGTCGCCGTGCCAGTGTCTGTGCCAGTGTCTGTGCCATTGTCTGTGCCAGTGTCTGTGCCAGTGTCTGTGTCCGTGTCCCGTTTCCGTGTCGGTGTCGTGCAATTTATCAGCCAACTTGCCAATTAGTGGAAGCGTTAAAGATGAACAGAGTCGAGTCGAGTCGCGCCACTCGCATCTCCGGGGCAATTACGTTTCCAACTTCATTGCGGAATTACCAGAGGAATGAATGGTTGAAGCAAGTGGAAGAGAGTAAGTTTCCATTGCGGGAAAAACGATATGGAAATGGAGCAATGCAATCAGGGAAGGGAACCCAATCGTCCTCCTGTGAGTGAGGGAGGAGGCAATTGGCAATTTGCTTGGCATTGTACCTACCTCTGGTGACAGATCGGACAGATCCAGTGATAGGTCATCCTTCAATTTGCATTATTCATTTCAGTGTTTTTTTCCATCTCTTCTCCTGCAGTGGAAAGTTGAGGAAATTAAGGAAATAAAAGAGTTTTTCCAAGGTAACCTAGGAAGACTAAGAAAGTTTTCAGAATCCAAGGGCAGTTATGGTCAAGTAAAGACTTTTCCTAGAGAAGCGATCAATTATAGAAGAACATTCTCGAATATATGACAACGATTTATAGAGATCTATAGAGATATTCAGTTATTATTCATTCTTTCCTTAGGTAATAGACATACTCTATGCTTGGTTTCTTCTAAAATCTGTGATAACTTGTTCTCTCTTTCTCTCTATCGAATTTCTCTTATGTTTTGTCAGTAAACTGTAAGCATTTAAAGGCTTTTGTTTGCCTTTAAGCAAATACTGCCATCAAGCTAATTATATGTGCAAGAGTCTTGACCTCCACGAATGCGAGTGTCGTATTCCATGGTCAATCGAATCGAAGCTTAATCCAAACTGTAACTGCAACTGTAACTGTAACTGACTTTGACTTTGACTCTGAAACTGAAACTGGAGCTAATGGTCGCGTCGCACAAAAGTTGAATAAACTGCAGACCAGACCGCCAGCTGAAAAGCCAAATACAAATACGAGTATTCCTTGGATATTTATTTACTTTGCTCCTCTCTCCCCCCCCCCCCCCCCCCCCTCCCTGTGTGTGTGTCTGTTTGAAGAGCAATCAAATGTTTATTTGCTTAACTTAGATAACAACAACAATGAAAAACAGTGACCAAAAGTCGTTTAGTTTATGTACAAAAAAAAAGCAACTGCATTCAAGAGCGCCCGAAAAAAAAAGGAATTCGATTCTCATTCTCCGGCGCATTGCAAACTGCATTTCCCAGTGGCTTTCTATTTGCTATAAAGCCTTGGGGGCGGGAGATGCTATTCTGTGTGTGTGTGGGTGTGTGTGGGTGTGTGTGTCTGGTATGTCTGTGTCGGTGTATCTATATGTATGCATGTGTGCAAATATGGTGTCTGTATCTATAAATGCTCTACCAACATCCCTGCATGAGACCCAATTGCTGTATGGCACCACAGCCCACACGATTCTGCATATAGTCGGGGAAATTGCTCTGCAACACACGCATCGTATTCCGTTTATAATCGGGCACCGCATGTGTCACCAACTGACACGTTTGGCTCCTGTACACAGGCTTAAAGTTGGCCTCCGCAAAGGTGGAATTTGTGTCCCAGCGATACACCTCGGCGTCGCCTTCATTCCGGAAGAATATCGCCGAACCATTGTCGGTGCCAATGATGACCATGCGAGTGGGTTTCTTGCCAAGATCTATAATCAGGGATAGAGTACAGGATTATTACAGGAAAGAGAGAAAGAGAGAGATGGGGGACTCACCTAAGATACGTCCATCGGCAACGCCACTGCGAAGATACTCAGATTTCAAGGAGAAGAGCTTGCTGGTGCTTAAATAGGTAAAGTACAGCTCGGTGGTGCCACAGTCCCTTCGGATGAGAGCAATGTACAGGACATCCCTCGAACGACAGCCGGCAGAGACAGCCTTTGGGAGCACCACACGGAAGCCGCGGTCCGCTTGCAGATTATAGACGATAATGGCACGATTGGCGGCATCGCTGACGTACACAAAGCAGCCTCCATCGGGGGCATAGTCCACCACCAGATACTGCAGCCGAGAGCTGCTCGATGTGAGGCCCTCCAGGGAGACTGTCTTGAGGACCTTGCCCGTCTTCACGGACATGGCCACCACCTTGGGAGCGCACTTGCGGACGGGGGTTTCGAGGGTGTTGACAATGCCCGTGTCCAGGACCCACAGCACCTCGTTCTGATCCACCACCAGATCCACAACGGACTGGAGAGCCTTGCAGTTGCCCTCCTCCTGGAGGTCCCAGCAGGGATACGGCTTAAAGGTCGTAGAGCAGGTGCCTGGCTTCACGCTCGTCTTGACCAGCGTGGCGGGCACACCCTTCCTGTAGCGTGGCAGCGCCAAGTAGATGGTGTCGCCAATGAGCTGTGCCCGCGTGGCAATCACATTCTTGGAGATGAACTTGCCCGAGCTCTTGAACAGCGACTTGGTGCTGGCGCAGGGGAACTCAAACTGTCCGCCCGTCCACTGGATGGGCTGCGCATCGGAATGGGCACGATCCGGTGTCCACAGACCATACTTTGTCCCCTGCGAGTGGCACAGATCTGCCGCCCAAAGGACGAGCAGTGCGGACAGCCAAGGGAGCCTCATCTTGATTGCCATTCTGTGGTGTGATGCTGGGGCTATTGGCTATTGGTGCTGACTGCAGACGTGCGCGACTATGCTCTCAGACTCCATTAAGTGTCGTGCTTTTATAACCATAGTTCAACTACCAGAAACGGGGCAAGGCATCATGCAACGTGCTTCGCCGCCGATTCTCAATTTCAAAACTAGCAAAAAAGCAACAACAAAAAACAGTGGAGAACCTTGGCCGAAAGTTTACACAACGCAAAGTGGAAAGAAATCTGTTTCTGCTGGAGAATGATTGCTGGCTTCTGTGGATAGTGGTGGAACATGGAAATAATTGAAATAGTTTAGGAGGAGCAGTAGCACTGGTGGGCGAATGTCCTTCAAGGAGGATGTCCTCCAGCTGCGATAGGCAGCCAATGAAGTGATTGCAATTACTGTTTGATGGCTCCGACAAAGCCCCACAAGTGTCGCCGTCGGTCGGTGGTCGCCGGTCGCCAATCGTCTGTGATTGTCCTGATTGCCGGCAGTATTTTTAGCTAATTGATTATGTGCACATGCACAATCTTTGCGAAATTGACCCTCTCGCACTCTGAGATTTAACGAGCTGTAATTTTCCAAGCCGCAGGATGACTGCATGCTTCGATAGTCGAGTGGAGTGTGGAGTGGAGAGCGGTCTCCTTGCCTCAACACAACCATACACGTAATTACCCTCTGAATAGGGTTTAAGCTCTCTCTGTCTCTGTCTCTCTCTCTCTATGCCATTCAAGCATTCAACCCGGAATCATGCCATGCCACACAGACATGGCCCATGGCTTCAACGTGTTTGGCATGTCAAATTGTCAGCCAAAGACCCGCATTCCCCCTCAATAGCTCAATGATTTATATGCCACCAGCAGCAGTAAGCAGCAAGCAGTCAGCTACCCCACATGGCTCCACAAATTTACCCGCAAGAAAAACAAAAAAAAAAAGCAGAAAAAAACAGAAAAAGAATTGATGACAAGCATTTCCGGGATAGCCGCTCATCTGACACATAATTTATGTAAACCCCACACCCAATGGGGGGTTTTGAGGGCGATAAGAGATAGCCTCTACCACTGACCCCCATTAGGTCCCACCAACCACCCAACCACCCTACCAGTTGGCACCTTTAGGCCACACACACACACACACACACATTAGTTGACAGGTCTTTTTATTGCCGGTTTAACGAGGCGTATACGTCATGAGAGCGGGAGAACAAGGGAGCGAACTGAGAGCGAGATACAAACATACATATATGCAAACGCCAACAAAATTATTCTTTAAAACTCTCTTTACCTCACCCTCAGCCTCACCCCCACTCTGCTTCTCCCACAGCCCATGGATGAACTTTTATATATGCCAATGCTCGTAAAATTCCAATTGAAAACGCAAATAAGCCAATAATTTGTCCGGCCATTGTTTCGCGGCTGGAAAAGGAAAAAAAAGACAAATACTATAAAATGAATTCTCTGCAGACCATGAGATACCTTCGCTTTTGCGAAGTAAGGAAAATATTACACAGAGAACAAAATCTAAATAAAAGAAAGAAAATATATACTTATGCAGGAGATAAACGATTTACTGGGAACTTGTAACAAATTCCATGTGGTACATTCCTATAGCGACTAATTGTGGGGTCTTAGTAGATAATATTTACGTAAGTATTCCTTTCAATTTCTTGCTATACTTTTTATAATGAATCTGCATTTGGTACACACTAAACACACTAAGTAAGGTTTTCCTATACCTTAAAGAGAGTCAAGAGCTTCTACAATACAAGCAGGATAGATTCCGGTCATGTATATACATACATATGTATGTACAAATGTTTCCTAAATCAACCTTCTACTGCCTGTCACATACGTACCCACAAATACAGTATACCCTTTCATATACCCCGAGTCCCAACTACAAAACGAACAATAAATATTGTCTGTGGTCACGTTTGAATTTCTTTGGTAAATGGGCCGCGACATTTATTTAATTTTCCGATTATTTATGCAAAGTCAAGCGATTTCAGCGACAAAAATCACATAAATTACTTTCATACGAAAGTTTATGCTATATTTTGTGTTTGGGGAGGGGGGTGTACAAGAATTAGAAGAACTTAAGTAAACTTTCGTGAAGCTTAAGCCGAAGTTCCAAGAAAATCGTTCAACTTTTCGGGGAATGACCCCCATTAATCACAGAATATATGCAAATGATGGAGCGGACTTAAAGTTTTAGCCAACTGGCTATTAAAACGGCATCAAATTGAGAAGGGTATTAATCCGCACATCCAATCCAGTTGAACCCAGTTGAATCCAGTTGAATGCTTCCCTGAATCTCTTTGGATTTTTGCTGATTTCTGCTTATTCGTCACTCGATTTCTACCATAAATTGCAATAAATTCTGCTTATATCGAGTGGCCACATCTTTGGTTAATTGAAATTCGTTTTTCTCTGCTTTCCGACGGGAGTGCATTTGTGGATCCATTCATATTGAATACTTATTCGTTTTGTTTATGTTTTCGTATTTATGATTGAGAGCAAATGCTCTCTGTCTCTCTCTCTCTCTCTCTTGAATGACAACATTTTAAACATTCTTTTATTTATATTTACGCATCTGGCGAATACAACAAGTAGAATAACATTTTTTCGAGTAAATGCCCTGCATTTTGGCTGTCGATTTGGAGAGGGGGGAATACACTCTACTGGCGAGGGTGGATTGATTTGTTAGTTCGATTTGTTAGAACTTCATATTTAGACATAAACCTTGCCGTAGATATTTTTGTATATTTTTATTTGAAAACTTTAATCGCGGAAACATTAGATGATTCCTTCTAGAATTTTCTTCATTTTCATGCTTTTCTATTCTCTATAGAGTATTTATTGTTTTGCTTGCTTTTCGCATAAGTTTAAATTTCTTTGATATTTCTTTGATATTTTTGCTGTTATTATTTATATTGAAACGCATAAATATTTATCTACAGCTCTGGCTTCAGCTTTAGCTTCAACATTCGGCTGATGGCTGCTACTGATGGCATCGTTAGACAGAGAAAAAAGCTTTAAAAGCATCAGAAAGAGAGAGACAGAGTATGTCCGCCAGATTGGCAGACAGTCCGCCCACATCGCCACACACACACAAACACACCCACAACCAAACACACCCACCCACATACACGCACACCCACACACACACTTGTGTAGCAGGGGGAGTGTGCGTCTGTGGCAGAAATTTGGAAATGACCATCTAAGGAAACAGAGAAGAGCAGAGGGGCAGCAGCAGCGGCAGAGGCAGTGGCAGAGTCAGTGGCAGAGGCAACTTATGGCAGTTTATTAAAACGAATTTCACACAAATTCAATCTGCATGTAATTTGGAATTATGGACAGAGCATCCGAGACAGCTCTCCCCCTCTCTCTCTCTCTCTCTCTCCACTATCTCTATCCCGCTCTTTCCCATATCCATCGACACGGAAGCCCAATGTTTGACCCCGTCCGAAAAAGGGTTCAACATTTCTGTTATTCTTTCGTTTATGAAAATATTGACCAGCCGGCGGACGACACTCTGGTTTTTTGTCGAAGATTAAATTTTTGTGTGCGAAATTTAATGGAGGGGCAGGTCATAATTCAATGCACGTGCTGGCTGCGACGACGGCGACTGCCACTCCACGAGGCACAGACAAAGGCGAAGGATGAACAATGGGTGGCGCCTCCCCCCCCCAGTATGTCAACGCGTTTTATTTGCTATTATTTGATGCGTGGGCGTTCAAGGGCTATCGATGGGGGGGGAGCTGTTTCATGAATAGCATGACCACGTCGATGTACATATTCTTCTTTAAGAAAGGATAGGTCATTGTCCCAGGAGGCATGGACACCTTCAATGGGTGCCATAATCCCAGGGCAACAACAAAAATACAACAAAAAAGTTGTGTACCAGGGGGCACCCGGATTTGAACCGGGGACCTCTCGATCTGCAGTCGAATGCTCTACCCTGAGCTATACCCCCAACTTGAAAGCTGGCGACACTGAGATGTATTTCAAAACCGAATCCGAAACCGAATTCTAGATAAAAAGTATCTTAAAGTATGTGGCTGCGGCGGAGTGGCATCAATATCTGGCAGATTGTTTATCAATTTGCAGAGCTTGGGGACTGGAGTTGAATGGCACGACAGTAGTTTAGTGTTTCCAGTTCATTCCACATTCCACAGGGGGCAGAGGAGTGCCGAAGGATCTAATGTGTGGGAGAAATTATTTTTGTATCTTTGCTACGTGCCTCAATGGGAACGTCAATCATTAGCAGCCTCGTTCTCTGTGTGTTTGTGTGTGATTCATACTTTTCCATTGAGTCTTTTGCCTCTCCATTGATTCTTTTGCCTTCTTTGATTCCGATTCTTGGGAAATCTTATCACAGAACAAGTCTCAACTGTCACCCCCCATCCCCCTGTCTCTGTGGCTGTGGGGGTGGCTATCTCTTGCTCAACTGATAACTGCAGAGCCGCAAACAGATGTTTCTTTTCTCTGAAATCGAAACTTTCTCGTTCCAAAGATGCAGGTCAAAAAGGCAGCACTCTTTTGGGGCAACACTTTGGCAATAGTTTCCACATGAGTCCTGAACTTCAAATGGAGAGAGAGAGAGAGTAAAAGGGAACGTCCAGCAGTGCATAAATCGGTCGATCGATGGCCGGACAAAAAGCCAGCCACATCCACATACACAATTTTCAACAATTTTAAATTTGAAACCAATGCCAGCTTCCGCATTGCATAGAAACAGAGCCAGCAGAGAGATAGAGTGAGCAGAGAGAGAGGGTGTCCGGGGGGCGGAGAGGGTGCTGGATGCTAGATGCATGTGTGGTCTATTCAATTTCCGGGCGTATGATGCGGCCAGACGTGCAGACACATGTTTCCCCCCATGTTTACCAAGCAGCCAGCGGCCTTGCCACAGAACACGCACCAACACGAACGATGCATGCAAATCTGCAGCATTTATATTTAAAAGCAGAACGCAGAAGCCCCTCTTCAGACAGTTCAGACAGTTTTCATCTTCACTGTGGCTCGGCGCTCGAACTTGGCCAAAAAACGGCTTGACGTGTTAACCGATATTGCAATATGGCCTCCCAGCTGCTGCCCCATCTACTGCTGGTGGTCCCCACCATCCTTCTGCTCTCCTCGAGGGTGCATGCCGGCTATAGTTCCTCGGGGGGCGATGAGTCCTCCAGCGGCAGTGCCTCCAACTCGATTGGGACTAGCAAGTGCGACAAGAATCCGCTGGCGGAGCTCACCTTTCAGCTGAGTGGCAGCAACCTCCACTGGCCCTGCGACTCCACCAAGAACATCTACGTGCAGTCCGGTCGCTATGTGCCCCGCAATGTGATCGTGACGCGAGCCCAGCTCCAAAGAGATTCGGCATTTGTGGCACTGCCCCGCTACAAGCAGGGTGTGCCCTTCACCCTGGGCAAGGTGAATCTGAAGAAGGGCGAGTGCCTCACCAAAATTGCACCCTATCCGTGCTGGGCCATACAGGAGGAGGGCAACTGCCAGGCGCTGCAGTCCGTCGTGGATGTGGCTGTCGATCAGAATGTGAGTGCAATTTACACTGTTCCAGTGGAGAAAGTGGAGAGGTGACACTGAAGAGCGTCTCCCATCCCATCTCATCTCATCTCGTCTCATCGGAAACTGCCATTTGTTTCATTAATTCAGCATTGCCACGTTGACACTTTGTGCGCCTCCCTGATGGCTTTAAAAATGTGTGTGCTTCATGCATTTTTTGTGGGCCAAAGAAGAGGGTGTCAAAGGGTATATAGGCCTGCCAGCAGAAGAAGTTGTTACATTGGGAAAGAACTTTTCTTCTTTGTGAAACCAAGAAAACTCCTGTTGCTTTATTGTTCATCCTCTCATTCTGTCTGTCAGATACGAGTACAGGGTACCTGTTGAGCCTCCGACTCCCACTTAAATTCCATTTTTTTTATCGTCTTTCTTCAGCGAAAATTGCTTTTTTAATCAAATAAACGGGTCGACAACACGAAAAGCTTCGAATAAAATTCATGTCGGGCAATCGGTGCCGAAAAAGTCAACGAAAAGAAATAAACGCCAAGGAATGACAAAAACCCCTCCGCGATAAAAAATGGAACTGCAGTGTAAATGGAATATTATAAAAGGGCAAAAGGTCGTCCCACCAGCCCCCCGTCGTCCCGTCCTGTAAACTACAAACTGCCAACTGCGAACTGCAGCTGAAGCACCATGTAAATGCGATGCAAAAAAGTTCTGGGAATTAATTTTTGAAGTATTATGCCAGTGCCAGAGCAAGTGCCACAGCCAGGGCCAGGGCCAAGCGCCTGCCGCCTGCCATTTTGATGAGCCATTGGCCAAAGCTCTTTTTGCGATTTCAATTAACAAACAATCTGCTATTGCTGCTGCTGCCACTGCAGCTAAAATTGTTGACAGCTTTAAATTTGTAGTGTTTTTTTTTAAATGCTTAAATTATGGCAAAGACAGTAAGAGATGTGATCGATTACTGTATACCCTGCGTTCCCAGAGTTTAAGTTGTAAAATCATATTGGATGTACTATACTTAAAGAGGTTCTTGAGCAGATTTCTACCTCCTATGGCTGCCATGGGAATGATCCATCAAATACTTTGAAGCATCGTGACCTACAATCCATTGATCTAGTGCCCTCATCCAGGGTATTCATTGGTTTCTGCATTTCCTTATGTAACCCCTCTTCTCGTGTCTACCATTCAATTCTCATCTCATTTAAATGCCATCCACAGAATTTCAATTGCAATTCTCGCTTCAGCTTTTCGTGTATGCAAAAACATTTCATTATTTTATTTACCCAAAAGTCACAAAAGCCAAAAACAACACAAACAACAACAACAACAAAAACAACAGCATTCAACAACAATTGAAATGTGTGCGAAGTGTTGCAATCAACAATAAGAATAACAACAACAATTGAAATGTGAGATGAGCAGATGTAAAACAACAATAAGAATAGCAATAGCTGGCAAACAATAGCAACAATTGGAAGGCCTGGCATACGAATTTATCTATTTACATATTTATTTATTTGCGCACACAAAATGCACCAGAAATTTGATTAATTTGATTGTCATTCAGCGACGATGAAGGCATTCCAATGATGAGAATGCAAACATGATTTAAAGAGACATTTTTGACTGATTTGGTGATATTGATTATTGGCAGGGTCTGCTCTGGGCACTGGATGTGGGCATCGTCAACACGCTGGAGCAGCCGATCCGTCGCTGTGCACCAAAAATAGTGGCCATCAATACGGCCAACCACAAGGTGGTGAAGAGCATCGATCTGAGCGATCTGGTGACCTCCGAGAGTCGATTGCAGTTCATAGTCGTGGATTATTCGAAGGATAACAAACCGTTTGTGTGAGTCTGGCAATACTTTAGGAATACACTTAAGGAATATAATCTGAACCTGAATCCATGTAATCCCAATAGCTATGTGGCCGATGCTGGTGCTCGCAGCATTCTCGTCTATGACATCACTGGGAACAAGTCCTATCGCATTGTCCTGCCAAAGGCAACGGCCCCCACCAGCGATGTGCTGTACGTGGCACTCACCTCCAAGACGGATGGCACCTCCACGCTATTCTTCAGCTACCTGAGCTCCTCGCGACTGTACTCGATCAAGGGCGAGTACTTGCGTGTGGGCCAGGGAGCGGGCTCCATCATCGATGTGGGACCCAAACCGTACGGCAAGCAGGCAGTGCTCCTGGGAGCCGATGGCGGCACATCCCTGTTCTTCCGCTACAAGGGGGAGAACGACATTTATCTGTGGGACTCGGAGACGTGCTTCAAGGCCTCCAATCTGCAGGAGGTGCAACGCGGCGGTGACTGCCGCCTGTCCACCCAGGTGCTGCCCGGACACAAGCGCTTCATGTGGGCACTGGAAAGTAATTTCCATGACTTTATCTCGGATCGGACTGGATGCAATGGTGCCTCCATTGTCCTACATCCAGTGGTGAAGGAATGTGATGATTGATCATCGAAATTGATTGCATGATTGCTGATGCAGACTGCAGACTGCTTTTTATTTATGGTTAAGAATCTGCTCGTACTGTTTTTTGTTATTTGGGAGAGTAAAACCTTTTTTTGTTCAACAAGTTCCTGCCTCGCAGGTGAATTTCGTGAGACTGAAAATCATTCCGGTGGGGCACTGGGAGCGCTTCATCATTGCCCCAACGGCATCGCAATGATAGAATGCCGAGCAATCGGCCAAATCGGCAACCATTCCCGCGCGCTGACAGATGTTGGATCCAGTAATGGTCCCAGAATCAGAGGGTACTTCAACCTCCGGACTTATGGTTCCTACGCGGCACACCAGTTTCTGGGTATCAAAGTACGAGCCTTCGGGGCACTGCTGCGTCTCCAGCACTCCATTGATGCACAGGCAGTACTCGTTGCTGGCCGTCGAATCAGGACACTTGGAGATGGCATAATTCGAGCAGGACCTGGCCATCCTTGTGGGCATCAAACTCCTGGCGGGAGTCACACAGCTGTAACCATTGAAGACATATCCCTCGGAACAACGCATCAATAGGGGGAAGAAGGTGACATCCGTGGCGGTCGTATCCTTTTGGCAGACATAGTAGAATCGACTGTCCGCCGGCCAGGCGCCCGTCTCTCCCTGACGACTGCAGGTGTACTGGACGTCCGAGCACTGGTCGCTGTCCTTCGGCAGGGTGCAGCTGTCGGTGAGTGTGGAGTACGCAACTCCATTCGCACACTGGTGCGGGGTGTCTCCGTTCTGGGCGCTGCACTCGTGGTATTTGCGGCAGTCGTACGGATCTGGGAACATTCCCGGCTGCTGGCAGTAGAACTTTCCGCGCTTGGGGACGTGGCACTTGGACTGCCACGTGCAGCCAAAGGAGCCCTCGTCCGTGCAGAAGAAACTGTGCTCCGACTGGCACGTCATCACCTTTTCCGTCTGCCACTGGTCGTTGCCATCGTGCAGGCAGTAGCCCAATGTGGAGCAGTCCACGCAGGTGAAGCCGGCCACTCGCAAATCCTGACATGGATTGTCCGCTGCTCTAGCTCCCAAATCGAACGGATGCACTGCCAATGTGCTCGCCAGGCACTGCCCCATGAGCAGAAATAGTAGTTGAAAGGATGGCCTCATCTTGAAGACTGTGATGCGGGACTCGTTTGGCAAGGTCTTATATAGCGCCTGATCATCGCTGGCGAGAGTGTGTTACAATTAATTGAAAAATGATAAACCTGGAGAACTTTGGGAGAATAATGATGAAATTCTTCTTCAGTTCAAGATACCTACGGCCTTGGCTTCATCTTCATTCAAAACAGTAGTGAAACACACTCTTATCTGAGGTTAGATACACTTAAATTCCTTCTTTATTGTTTTTTGAAAATGACAACCGTTTCAAGCAAATACAAAACAAAGGTACCCAACCACCTTCAGGGCTCAACATGTGCCCAAAACACAGGACGACTGCTCGGGTCGGTAGTAGGTGCCCTCGGGACACTGCATGTGCCGGAGGCTGCCATTCAAGGCCGAGCAGTAGTAGTACTTCCTGCAGTCATCCATGTCCGCCATGAGACCCACATGCTGGCAGCTTTGGGGCATCACCGAGAAGTCATTGTCATTGGGATCGACGGTCTCATCTGGCTGCGATGGAATTTGGGGCAACGTATTGGTGGTCGAGCGGCAAACAAAGTCCACAAAGGTCTCGCCGTCGTTGCAGCGATGGAGCGAGGGATAGATGACGGTCGTGTCGTTCAGATTCTGATTCACCGTCGACTTGCAAACGTAGAAGATGTTAGAATTGGTGGGCCATGGAGCCACGTAGCCGGCATGGGGACAGTGGTACTGGGTCTGCAGACAGACGGGATCTTGGAGCGTGAGAGTGCATTGTCCGGTGCTGGCATCGAAGGCCTTATCGTTGCCACAGTCGACGGCAGCAGCCACCAGGGTGGCGCCCACAAAGTAGCACATGTGATACTTCTGGCAGTCGTACGGATCCGGAAAGATGCCCTGCGACGTGCACTGGAAGTTCCCCTCGATGCCGAACGGATGGCAGGGTCCCGTATCGTTGGTGCAGCTGCCCTGTCGGGCATTGCAGTAGTAGCCATTGGCCACATCACACGACTCTACGGGAATGTTCACCCAACCATTCGAATGGCGGACGCAGGTGGCCAGAAGCTCGCAGGACTCGCAGATGGGACCAGGCGTCTGACGGCCCTCGCAGGAATTCGCCTCCCGGGGCTGAACGCGTCGTGTGGTTACCACTGTGGCAGCAGTCAGCAGAGCCAGAAGATTGAGCAGGAGCTAGAGTACAAAATATGATTAGGAAAGCTCTCATGTTGAAGTTTGAAGAGATTTTACCATGCTCGAAAGTAATTTTCTGTGGAACATGATGACGTTTTCTCTTGGCTCTTTCACGTGTGCGCGTCTAGCTTCAATGAGTCTCTCGGGTTGTCTGTGCAGATAGGGCCCCAAGTAGCAGCAATAAAAGAGGAACACAGAAATATCAGGCCTTAAGATAGCAAGCAGAGAGACTTCTTTATATCTGCGATTCGATGTGTGTTTTTGTTTGCCTATCAACTTTCGAAAGTTAACAGAAGTTGGGCAAAGTACCAACCCAATCACAGCAGCAACAACTACCGAAAACTGGAACTGAAACTGGAACTGGAACGCCGCAATGATGAGTAAATGATCCATATTTACCTCAAAAAAACAAATGTGACAACTTCTGAACCCTATCTTCTATCTTCGGTCGCGAGAAGTGTTTTTTTAAAATGTAAATAATACTATAATTGCTTTAAAAACAGCTAAAGGCAGAGATACTCAATGTAAGGCACTTAGAAATTGTTTGCATGCTAATATTTGCCTTAATTTCTACGAAAACACAATCGCTTGAAATAAAACAAACCAATTTCAAATTCAAATATTATCGAATCGAATTATTGAAATTTTTGTAAATCCCGATATGTTGGGTTCCAATCGCAAACAAGGTTTTTTTTTGCATTTTATCGTTTCCATACGAATATTCGGCTCCGGCTTTCACTCTTTCGTTTTACTTTTTCAACCAAAACGTTTAGTTTTCATTTGAAGGTGCTCCCGTCTACACAAATTCTTGTTATCAGTATATTTAATTTGATCATCGTTTCTGACAAACAAAAACAGCTCACCTGGTTGTTTCGTAACAATAGAGCGTGATTTTTTTCCAATTACTCGTTTTGAAGCAGAAAGTGTATGATTTGAGGAGTTCACAACATCTTTATACCCGGTACTCGAAAATAAAGGGGTATATTATACTTGTGGCTATAGTGAATGTCTGTAACACCCAGAAGGAAGCGTTTACCACCCCATAAAGTATGTACATATGGACTTATATTCGTGATCAGCATCAATGGACGAGTCGATACAGCCATGTCTGCCCGTCGGTCCGTCTTCATTAGCGCCTATATCTTAGAGACTATAAGAGCTAGAACAACCAAATGTTGTATGCAGACTTCTGTGAATTCACACTGTTACAAGTGCTTTTCGCCCACACAAAGGACTAAAATCTGTAGCATCCACAATTTTTAAGATACGAGAAAACTAAAAGTGCAGTTTTCGTGTTATTGCACATGAGTTGATCGGAGCAAAGCTAGAGTTTTTTTTCCAGATTTAGTTTTTATACCCGGTACTCGAAGAGTATAGGGGTATATTAGATTTATGGTGATAACGGTTGTGTGTAACGCCCAGAAGGTTACGTTTCCGACCCCATAATGTATATACATATATTCTTGATCAGCATCAATAGCCGAGTCGATATAGCCATGTCTGTCTGTCCGTCCGTCCGTCTGTCCGTCCGTCTTCATTAGGGCCTAGATCTCAGAGACTATAAAAGCTAGAGCAACCAAATTTTGTATCCAGTCTCCTGTGTGATCACACTACTCCAAATGTGTTGCAAAATTTCGCCTCGCCCGCACAATGAACGAAAGTCTGTGACGTACACAATTTTGAAGATACCAGATACCATCTGATCTTGCTGCCTTACACAACTTAAAGCATGGGCTTGCCGAAAATCAACTGAAGAAAACAAGAAGAAAGAACGTAAAGCAAATACCGCCAAAATGTACAGCCAGCCAAGCAAAGGGGAACCGACAACTTCCGGCGTCGGATCTACTCATTTTAAACTTTCATTGGGAAAAAACGGATTTGATGCCGGGGAAAAAAATTTGTCCGTATGACAGCAGTCACAAAATTTAACTTCCCTAAACAATTCGCCATGAAGTGAAGAGAGACTTTTCTCCGGCCGTCCATCCATTAAAACTAATTCGTTTACAGAACAATGGAGGAAATATGCATTGAGGATGCAGTGAGTGCATATCAACTGAAGAAAAAAGAGCGTAAAGCAAATACCGCCAAAATGTACAGCCAGCCAAGAAAAGGGGAACCGACAGCTTCCGCCGTCGGATGGGCGGCGTCTACGCACTAAGGAAGTGCCCGAATTTCTACCGGCGCTACCTGGAGCACTTACGTAATTGAAAGCGAGTGATCCATTTGAAAAGACGTATTTAAGTGTAAAGGGAAATTTTAACAAATTTCTGGGAAACCTACAGATCTAGAATTGTCCTGAAATATGAACACATTTCGAGGAAGCATTGGGCAAGAACATTAAGTAAGTAAGTGAGTTAATAAAGTTCACCACTGCAATACTATAAGGAAAAAAAACGGTGGCGGGCCGGCGGCTTAAACGTCTACTTTGGTCTCGGGACTCAGCCAAAGTATAAAAGCTACGAGACAGAAGGGAAAGCTTTAGGTATGAATAATAATAAATATAATATTCAGTAGAGTACATGTTATCAGTTCAAAATATAGAAATAAAGTCGCCAGGCTTTGGCTTCGCTCGCCTTTATATAGTATTGGACAGGCTCGCCATTTTCGAAAATGAGTGAGCAGCGCAGCCGCTTCGCCCGAATTCGGCAGTGCAAGAGTGAGAGAGATATATCGGTTGTCGCTGATGCTCGTGTTGTTGCTGCGTAGAAACAAATTCGTCAGACGACAGCGCAGTCGCCACAGTTGGCGTTGGCTGTTTTCTGTTTTCTCTATCTCCTTTTGCGAGGTAGCAAGGGTGGGTTTTGTATTATAAATTATTATACTATACATATGTACATATGCATATATGTATTTATGTTCCGACATGTATATTACATTAATATATAGTGTAATAATATTATTAATCATATATACGTATGAAAGAGATTTGGGCTTCAAAAATGATATTATACATATGTATGTAATTTAATTTAATTTATCACACGGCAGGGACCTTGTTTTGTTTGTCTCACGGAACAATGAATTATTGAAATGACCACAAAATTGCAAGGTGAAGCTTCAGCCGCCGGCCACTGAGGTCGCGACTGCGCTGTTGCTATTTCGCCGACGCCGACTGCGCTGTTGCTATGTCGCCCTTTTTCGTCGTTTCGAAAATCACACACATGTCGGCTTATATATATATGTATGTATGCATATATCCATATGTACATATGTATATGAACGTTCTTGCATCTACACTAGAGATGGGCATGCATTGCAAATTTTCGGCAAGACCCAGCACGCACGGTTAAATATTTTCCGAACACGGTTCACACTGTAATATTTTAATTTTTACAAAATGTATTTAATAATATTTAACTTCAACAATGCATTCCAATTTCGTTATGATCGGTTATGGACTTCATGTTATTTTTTAATTAATATTGACGTATCCCATAAACAAAAGTGGTTTTTGGTGCCGTGGTTTTTGTGCTGAACAAAAAAGCACGCCTATGAAAAATATCACTATTCACGTAGTATATAGAATCTATATTATAGATGTTTGTTTATACAATAATCTTGACCCAAACGATCTTTTGGATTACCTAGTCAATCTTACCTTGCATGCGTTCCATTCAGAACCGTTTTTCCTGTTTTCCGTATCCTCTTTTTCCTCAGCAATTTCCCAGCGGGGAAATTTTATAAACTTCCTTCATTGTTTGTTAGGCCGAAGGGGATTAATGAAATTCTTGTCATCCAGGCTACAATGTTCTTTTTTGTATATCCAGTATTGAGTAGAATCAATTTTGAAACTATCTCAACGGAATTTTGCCGTTTATGGTATTTGTGTAGATACCGAGAATATGTATCGGGATCGAGAAGTATATACAGGAATCTAATTTAATCCATAAATAGCTCAAAAATATGCCATTAAGAGAAAATGTCCTTTCAGAGCAGCTTGGAAAACAGAATTTTAACATCGGAAATAGGGTGACCCTTACTCCATAAATACATATGTATACATATTGTTGATACGTAGCAACTGTGTAGTTACCATGTAAAAAGGGACATTTTTGTTGACCTTCTTTGTTTAAACCTTATTTTATAAACAATCTAATAAAAAGGAGTCATTAAAGTTAGCTAGTCTTGTAAGAAATTGGTTAACCAATCGGATTATATTATATGTTTAACGCTGAGGGTCCTTGTTAGCTGGTAACATTAGACCGAATATAAAAATTGAAGAATATGATGTCCGAACATTCACAGCGAACGATTAGCCCATTGTCGACCAGTGGGTATACACCCGTAAATTGAAGAATTCTACTGCTGGTCAGGTTTATCTTTCACCTGTTTTTTTCGTTTTTTGTTTTGAAGAATTTACAAACAGTATTATTTTCCGCGGTTGACCGCAAGTTGTTCACATGCTTAAATATTGGGTGCTTAAGTGGGTTAAGCTCGTTTGTTCAACAACTTTTCCTTTTTCGAATAATAAAGAAATCGGCTTGAAAAAAAAGGAATTTAGACAATAACTGCCAACAATTACTTATTCGGTAATCACCGCATCACGATTTGCCTTAGGGGACAGACAGCGGACAGCGCCCCATCAGTCGCTAAGGATATACACATCCATCGGCACACGCGTTGCCTAAAATCTGAGTCACAACACAAAGGAAGAGCAGGCACATTGGGTGCAGCAGCAGCAACAGACTAGACTTGACAGGCTAGAGATGACTACAAAGAACACAAAGCCAGTCCCCAAGTACAGGAAGCCGGGCAATTTGGAATTTGTGCGCGAGGATGACTACGTGGAGTATTATATATTCCCGAAGATGCCCGAGGATCTCACGGAAGAGTCGGAAGTGAAGGAGAAATTAATGCAAATCAAAACGGAGATCATGGAGATTGTCAAAGAGCTGGTCGTTCAGCGAAGCTACATTTGGCACAAGGATGAGTTTCAACTGCAAGTGCGAACTGGCAGTCCCTTAGAACGACTTCTAAATGATGAAACCAATGTAGCGGAAGACGACGAAGATGGTATGAAAGGCCCCTGCCCATTGAATTCTATAAATAGCGACTAATATCAATCCGAATGTGCTTCTTTCTCTTCAGAGACTCTGCCGCCCCATTTACACGGGGTTACCCACTACGGCGACAATATTGGCGACGAATGGTTTATTGTGTACCTTCTGTTGGAAATATCGCAGGCCCGTGGTGAATACATTGCCCGGGTCTGCGATTCCGATGGGGAATTTGTGCTAATCGAGGCTGCCGATGTCCTGCCCGACTGGGCCTCTCCCGACACCTGTGAACAACGTGCCTACTTAGTCAACGGTGCCCTCCAGCTGCTCCAGAACTCGCCATCCACCAACCCTGATAAGCCCATGCCCGTGCCCAGTGCCTTACAGCGTATACGTCTCAATCCCACCCTGTATCGCTGCTCCACCGAAGTTCAGAACGTAATTAAGACCCGGCTCAAGGAGTTCCTGATTGCCATGCCCCACTATGCCATCCATCGCCAGATCGTGGAGTTGCCACACAGTGCAGCGCAGCTGCTGAAAGCCCACCCCCAGCTGGTGGCATCAGCGGTGAGGGCGTTCTGTGATCGCGACCACGAGGACATCAAGGCACTGAGAACCATGAAGTTTTTCCCACCGGAGGCAGCTCGTGTCCGCACTAATGTCCGATTCACCCGCTGTCTGTACGCCATGGTGATGCACAACCAGTACACGCCGGAAAGGCGACTCGGCTGGAAGATTGCCGACGAAGTGAGCCAGCCAGAGATTTACAAGGAACAGATTCTGGGCGTTAAATTGTCGTGTGGCCTGGAAATCCTTGCCACACAAGCACAGCGGGCAGGAGATCCAAAACTGGAGGATCTGCCTGCCTGGCGGGCGTATCTGAGGAGTCTCGAGGACAAAGGTTACTTCCGGGACAACATTGAGGGCAGTGCGGAGCACACAGATCTGCTTAGCAAGGCCAAAGAGTACTTCAAGGGAAACCAGGATCGTTTCCGCACTACCTTGCGCGTGGGAGCCGAGGTTCTGGCGCTAATGCTGCACCCGTCCGATACGGCTTCAGTGGCCCTGCGCGATGAGCAGAACAATCTTCTGCCAAGCGATAAGGATGATTGGCTCAGTATTACTGCCGACGATCTCGATTCTCTGCTCCAGGATCGCTACGGACCGAACAAACTCTACAAACCAAATGGCGATATGGACGCCGATGAATTCACAAAACAACTGAGCGACTTCCTGGACCGGCAGTCAAACTTTGAGGGCATTGAACACAGCGAATACATAGAGCCCGACTTGGACTCCGACGATGACGAGCCGCCGCCACGGCAACCAAAATCATCCACGTCCAATGGAACGCAGCTCAGAAAGAATCAATCCATGCGCAAGGCCTGCAACCGCAACTCTCTGCTTCAATCGGAGGAGGCGGACAGCACCCACGTGAAGAACTTCCTCGACTTTGTTATCCCAGAGGACAACTGGGATTCCAACTCCGAGATGAGTGACTATGCGGATGATGACGATATCGAGCGGAATTTCGATGCACTGTCCAGTTCAAGCGCCGGCTTCCCGCTGGATCGCAGCATCCAGGCGTATATGAAGAAAATGGATCGGGAATTGTCGCAGACCACCATTGGCAAGTCCTTTCAGGGCAAGAAAGCAACCACCAAGGCAGATGAGGATGATTTCGATGACATTGAGGACTTTGAGCCCATCAATATTAATGTCAATACGCTGAAGAACATGATGGACAGCTACAAATCGCAGGCGGGTGGCGCAGGCCCGGTCTCCAATCTGCTCAGTGCGATGGGTGTGGGCATGTCGGCAGCAGCGGTAGCAGCAGCAGCACCCGAAAACGATGTCACTGATCTATCAGAGTCAGCCGTGTAAAAGGGTAATAGGATGGATGCATACAGGTATCTTTTATCATTATGTCGTTAAGCAAAATGCATTCAATATATGTATAATTGATCAAACATCAAACATTGAACTTATTCTAATTTCGATTGCTACTCCTTGGATGCAGGCACAAAGTTACCATAGTCCCGTCTAACCTTGATAGGTGGCTGATCTCTTCCCTGCGAATCGTTGCGCGAGGATCGTTGATCGAAGAAACGTTTGTGGCCACCACCACCACCATGGTGACGGTCATCCCCACCGCCACCGCTGCGGTCATATCCCCCGCCGCCGCTGCGTTCATATCCCCCGCCGCCATCTCTACTACCGCCTCCATGATGATGGCCACGATCTCTGCGCTGAAGTGGATCGTATCTGTTTCGATTGCGATTTTGATGGTCTAAAAGTAAAGGATACATCTACAATATATATACAAAAGAAAAAACTTTTCGAATTGACGTACCTCTGTATCCCCCCCTATCATGGTTATTGTGATGATATCCGCCGCCTCCGTCACGTCTTTGCCAGCCCCGATCTCCGCCACCTCTGCGATGGCCATTGTATCGATTGTTACCAGAGTATCCTCCGCCGCCGCCACCACCGCCGCCTCCTCCTCCTCCGCCGCCGCTCACCCAGTTCTCGACAATTGGCGGCCCGGCCACTGGCTTGCTGCAGTGTGCCATAAACTCGTCATCGTCTTCTGTGTAGCGCGAGCCAAACTCCGCTTCGCATTCCTCCAGGAAGTTCAGATCCTTTTCGGGCAGACGATTGATTTTCCGATTCGGATCGACCATATTACCTCCTAATTATAGTTTTCGAGCATCAATTCAATCAAATGTAATTTGTGTGTGCTGTTTCTTGAAAGAATTAACAGACTAGCATACATGCCGCGGTTGCGCCTAACAGCACCAGCTCTGGAATTAACAGTGCAAGTTCTGCGCCTAACAGCACACTGTGGTATAGAGGAAGGAAAAACACGATAAATATTGCATGGTTGCGGGTTGCGGGGGCGTGTTTATTAAGGAAAAATGCCATTAATTAGTCAAATGTACATATCTAAATGCACCGACGTCCAGCAATAAGCAGTGTATCATGCCGCCGCATCGTGGCCACAGTCAAACGAAAAGAAATAGCAACGCACACAACTTGTACGACACCACGCGAAGGAGCAGGCGACTTCACTAGTCATGGAGCAATCGGTGTCCGCACGCTTGCTGCGACGATATCGGGCCTTTTTCATCATCTTACTCCTCATCATTGGCATCCAACTGTTCCTGGCCTACAAGTCCGTGGATATAGCCGGTGGCAGCGGCTCTGGACTGGACGTGGACATCGCGCAGCGCTCGCAGCGTGATCTAGCCTCGAATCCGGTGATAGCAGAGCCGCCAGAGAGCCTCCCCCGTCCTGCTAGGCTAACCGCCAATCAACTTGGCTTTCAGCCCGAATGTGATATCCAAGCCAAGGAAGCAATATCGGCGCTGCAGCGCGCCAAAACGAAAGACTGTCGCCAACATATCGCACAAATCGCCTGCTCCATACAGGCGGGTCGCTTCTATGCCATCCAGCTGAAAAGCAGCTGCCCCTCGGGCAACCACACGGCCAACGTGTCGCTCGGCTGCTATCGTGATGAGAAGGATCGTCGCCTGCTCGGCGGCTACTACACCAGCTTCAAATACTCCAATTCCCCCAATATCTGCCTGGAGCTCTGCCTGCAGAGCGGCTATCCCTATGCCGGTGTGCAGTATGGTCGCGAGTGCTTCTGCGGCTTCGATACTCCGCCCAAGGCCGCCAAGCTGCCCGATTCCAGTTGCAATATCAAATGTCTGGGTAATGCCAAAGAAATCTGCGGAGGCTTCTATGCGATGAACATCTACGAAACGGGCATTGCCAGTGAGTAGAATCGATTGATAGTATTTTTACTGGATTAAACATTGACAAGCGTAATTTCTTGCAGAATTCACTGCCCAACTGGCGACGAGTACCCCACCGACGGGGGCCAAGCGCGTGCGGATTGCATTTCTGCTGACGATCAATGGCAGAGCGCTGCGTCAGGTGCATCGACTGCTGAAAGCTCTGTATGCACCCGAGCATGTCTATTACATACATGTGGACGAGGTAATTCCGAGTTCAAAGTCAATGACCGGATTCCAGTAATTAAAACGTGCTCTCGCTCGCTCGCTCGCTCAGCGGTTCGATTCTGCCAATTTGCACAATTTAATGCTGGAAATTTGTTGTTGTAGCGGAAGGCTGGCCTGAATAGTTCTTAAATACTCAAATGAATGGGGTTGGGGTGTGCTTTATCTTTTTAGCGACAGGATTATCTGTACCGCAAACTACTGGAGCTGGAACAGAAGTTCCCCAACATCCGCTTGGCCCGCAAACGCTTCTCCACCATCTGGGGCGGTGCCTCACTGTTGACCATGCTGCTCCAGTGCATGCAGGATCTGCTAAGGTCCAAGTGGCAATGGGATTTCGTTATAAACTTAAGCGAGAGCGATTTTCCCGTAAAGACGCTGGACAAACTGGTCGATTTCTTGAGTGCCAATCGGGGCATGAACTTTGTGAAGGGCCATGGCCGTGAGACGCAAAAGTTCATCCAGAAACAGGGACTGGACAGGACCTTTGTGGAGTGTGACACGCACATGTGGAGGATCGGAGACCGCAAGCTGCCCGCCGGCATTCAGGTGGATGGAGGAAGCGATTGGGTGGCCCTCTCCCGGCCCTTTGTTGCCTACGTCACGCATCCCAAGAAGGAGGATGAGCTGCTGCAAGAACTGCTTAAGCTATTCCGACACACGCTGCTTCCAGCGGAATCGTTCTTCCACACGGTCCTACGGAACACCCACCACTGTCACACTTATGTGGACAACAACCTCCATGTGACCAACTGGAAGAGGAAGCAGGGATGCAAGTGTCAGTACAAGCACGTGGTTGACTGGTGTGGCTGCAGCCCGAACGACTTCGTGCCCGACGACTGGCCCCGGCTGCTGGCTACGGAACAGAAATCTCTGTTCTTTGCCCGCAAATTCGAGCCGATTATCAACCAGGCAGTGCTCCTGCAGCTGGAGGAGTGGCTGTTTGGGCCCTATACCAGCGAATATCTAAACCTCCATGGGTACTGGCAGTCGCTCTACCATCACGAAGATGTGCACGGATCTGCAGATGACCTCGCCAGATCTGTGGGCGACAGCCTAATGCGCCTGGCTGGCAGTCAGGCCAGGGTCGATCCTCTAGAGTTACTGGAGCTCACGCACTACCTCCACCGGGATCAGTACAAGGGATTCCTAGTGCGCTATAGGGCCAGAAGAGCCACCGGCCAGGATGTGCAATTGGAAACGCGAGTACGACCCGTCCAGCATGGAAAGCTGGCGCGAAATGCTCGTTTTAGCAAGAAACTACGCAACTTCGAGGTCTCCACGGACTTTGACCAGAAGGAGCAGGTGGCCCGCAACTTTGGGAAGCTATTGGGCCCACAGAGTGACTTGGTACTCAGCTACACGTATCAGGGATCGACGGACTCCGGTGCTGCCTCGCACTCGTACAACCTCACGCTGCTGTGGATCGATCCCCTGGGTCGCCTGCAGGACTTTAATGAGCTGCATGTGGAGGACTCGTCCATCGATGTAATCAATCACTCAAAAACCCTGCTCAGTCATCCCATCACACCTGGGGTATGGACAGCGAAGCTGATTGGACGCAGCTCCATCTACGCACAGCTCAAATTCCTGATTTCGCCCATGGCCTATGGGAATGGTGAGCCCCTGGAGACCACATCAGAGGCGGAGAAACGAAACGGTGGCCTGGGCGTAGCCCTGCCGGACGATTTTGAGCTGCCAGTAGAGTGGCAGCAGCATCTCCACACCGACGACGAGCAGTTCTCTCTGCGCGAGGAAGCCTTGGCCAATGGAAAACTCACCGGACAGTCGCTGCACAGGTGGATTGACGTCCTGGTGGGTAAATTCTTTCAGCTCAGGGAAAGCTGTGTAGTGGATGACGGCACAGAACTGTCGCTGCCACTGTGCAGCGACTCCCCCTGGAGCTCGCTGACCGCCGATCCGAAGAGCGATGTGGATGCCCTACTCAAATGAGGGAAAGGCAGCTACTACACCCTGCTTTTACACTCTGCTTTTATTAGGTCCATTGTATTTCCATTAATCCATTTTGTTATTAATTTTCTAGTGTAAATAACTTTTCATGTCTCTGTGTGTGTATATCTCAAAGTGCAAGGAAGAATCTATACATTCAGATTCAAACTCAAAGAATTACTCAATTCTTATGCTCAATGCACCACCTACCAGTAGGGTTCACAAGGTTTTTTCTTCACAAAGTTTGTGATAAATGTGTAAACGTTAAACTAATCGCCATCTTGACTCGGATCCTCGCCTTGGAGAAACAGCAGCCATTTCCAAGTGCAAATCCAGCCTTTTGTTTTTGCTTTTTAGAGCATTTTGCAATATTAAATAGCCATTAGATTAGGTTAATGACGAAACAAAGGCCGAAAAACGCCTGCTTTGTGAATATGCCGCAGCGCGCTGGAAAGGACAGAGACAGAGACTCTCTTCCCCATCCACCAACTCGTAGCGTAGGGAGCTTGCAACCAAAAATTCGAGGTATAAATAAGGTTTAGCTAGATCAAATTCCGCAACTAAGTCATAAGATAGGATCGACACTATTAAACTCTTTAAGCTCTGTGTATTCATATAAAGTTTCTTCAATTTTTTGATTCACATATCAATATGCAACGCCAACAAGTTATCCAAAATAAATGAGCAATTCTACATGTACTAAAGTGTTCGGTCGGTCAATCGGTTTTTCGGCAACAATTTGTGTAACCAGCACCAGAAAAGTGGGTTGGTTCATCGTAATCCATCTTTATCTGTTTTGTTTTTTGGGGCGGAATTCTGGACCGGACCTTGCTCCTTGCAGGTATTCTATGTGTTAAGTAGGTTTAGACTTAAATAGACTTAAAGCCAAGGCTATTTGTACTGCCGTTTGCTGCTGGAGCGCACATTAGATGCACAGATCCTCATCGGGATCCTCGTCATCGAAGTCATCATCGGCATCGGGTGTGTAAATGATGTTGCCCTCAGCAGGCTCGCTGGTGCTGAAATGGAAACATGGTTTAGTTGAAAGATAGACATAACTTCGATGATGCCTCACCGTTCGTATGGCAATGTGAGAGCGTTACGCGCCACTACTTCATCCTCGTCCAGTTCTATTTTGAAGGTGCTGCTGGCCGGTTCTGCTGTCTGATCAGCCTCCGGCGATGGCTGCTTGGGCGAACCAGCTGTTGCTGGACCGTCCAGAGGCGTCACTTGAAACTCCGTTTTGGTGACCCGGCACGCGTAGCGTTTGTTGGACACCCCGCCGCCGGGCTTGCGCGATATCAAAGATAGCAGAGTCTCCGTCTCCAGGCGGAGAATCAGCTCGGCCAGATACTCGCAGCCGGCGAGGATGTACTGCGCATGGTGATGCTGCAAGTGCTGGGGCGAGGCCCAGACGAACACACGTCTCACGTGCTCCGAGCGACGCAGCCGGTTGATGAAGCTGAAGATGTACGCGGGTGTCTGGTAGCACAGAAGGTCCGCCAATGTGGGCAGTATGATATTGTACTCGGTTTTCGTGCTGCTGGTCCCCGTAACCGTGGCAGGAGCGGATTTAAAATCCTCGGCATCTCCAGACTGGTTGTTGTTGTTATTGTTGTTGTTGTTGCCGCACTCATTCAGCAGCGCCTCGTAGCTGGAAACGTGCCTCAGATTGCCAATTGGCAGCGTTTTGATTGTGCCCGCCTCCTGCCCCTGCTCTTGCAGCAGGCTGTCAATGAACCTAAGGGCAATGCGCTCCCGATTTAGTTCATCTGCAACGAGGGAAACGAAAAGGGAATGCGGCGGCACTGCTTATGCACTTGTCACACTTCATTTGTTGGTTGGGGCTCACCTATTATGAGAACCACCTTTTGTTTGGTTACCAGCAGGTTGGAGAGCATTATATGTGCATTTATTTATAACTATTTATGTGAGAAATCGTACAAAAATTTGTACACTTTTGCTTTGTTGTTGTTGAAGGCGATGCGATTTCTGTTAGCCAAGAGGCGTTAGTGTGTTTTGTTCGCTGCGGTGTTTTCAGAGTCAATACAAGCAAGATAAGCCAGAAATAGCTGAAACCGAAAAAGAATGTGTAAAAATGAAAATGGACGATGGGGCCAGTGGGAATCGGAGTGGAAGCATCATAACAGATATTTCAAATATAGCTTTAAATGTGCTAAGATAGCAGCACTGATGCTGCACAAAATACCAGAAACCAAGGGTCACATTAATTCTGACTTGTCAAATCAGGGCTGGAAAATATTCGTTCTTAAATATCTGATTGGAAAATGTTAATTTAATCTTGTCAAATTTTTTAATTTTAACTCCTTCAGAACTCAAAAACTCATCATGTAACCACTTTTCGATGAAATGTTGTCTTTCGCAAACCCCCGCTTTTTGCCTGCGTTCCAGCCCTAGTGTGTCTGTGTCCCGCTTTTTTCCAAATGAGTGAACCGCAGAAACAAAAGAAGGCACTTGTGCGAGCATTTAGACCATGAGTGGATCGATTTGTAATTCGACACCCTTCGAGAGTGAAAGCCACCTGACCTTGCACTTGATTCGATAAAGTAAATAGCCGGTCAATGAATTCATGACGTTGTCGTAGCCACTGCGGACGTCACTAGTTTGTTTTTTTTGTTTTTTGTTTTTTGGCCGCATCATCTAGTGTTGTTTTGATTCTTTTGTCGCGTGTGGTCCAGCAAAACGTTTACAAAGTTAGCCTAAGTTAAGTACATATTGGACGCTGAAAAAGCTTGAACTGTAAGTAATGCTCTACATATATTTTTCTTAGCCACGTTTAATTACTAAATGTACGAAAGTAGAACGTTGTCTTTCGGTATCTTTCATATCCAACAAGTGGTTGGCAAGAGTAGCTGTATTGCTGTGTGTGTTGTATTACTGTTAGAAAGCGTTTGCGTTGCGTGTGCGCTTGCATGAGTGTTGAATGCTTGAGCTTTCAAACAAAAGCTCTATTATTGTGGCTTGCAGCCTGCCAACATGGAAGGGTGGGCTCAACAGCGGGTGTAGGGTGCTGCCGCCCACGCAGCAGCCTTTGCAGACATTTTCACTGTTTTTCCTCCCATATGGCAGCGACAGTCATCAGAACGCAATTCGTTCAACAAGTAAAGAGTGTCGCAGCAGGAAAAATCGTACATTTGCCATTGTTTGCCTACAGCTTAAAATCTTTGTGGAGTAGAGTGCTAAAAAGATAAGAAGAGTTTATAAATTTACACCAAAAGTATTATCTGAAACGAAAAGAAAGTAATAAGCATACGCAATGTTGTTCTCCCTGGGTAAGTGTCCCATCATCAGACATGAGTCAGTGGCACGCGGACGCGGACGCGGTTTGTGTGTACTCGTATTAAAGATGGAACTTTAGATGTATATCACATTATTATGCAGAGAACATTATAGTCAAAGTCGCAATTGAAATGCAACTCAGTGACGGACGGGGCATCAATAGAGTAAAAGGAATGCAAAAGGTGCCCCCACCACCACCACCACCCTTCACCCCCTTTCGAACAGCCATATCTGGTCTGGTGTGGCATACTAACCAGAGTTTTTCCCCCTCACTCTTTTACCCTCACCCGTATTCTCCCGCCACCCTCTCATATCCATTTAAATCCGCACTAGCACAAACTAAACAATTAGCTACGCTTTAATAGCACCAATAGCAACACATATTGCCAGGCGGGCCAGACAGAAAAAGCTCTTCTGGTGTACAAGGGTATGTACAAAGATACCATAGGGCACATCGCATAGAACACTGAAGGAAAAATCTCCGCAATCTGATTCGATATAAGGGAAAGGTAAAGGAACTCGAACTACGCTATCATAAAGTTGTCATGGGAAAAAACATAGATGGTTAGGGGCTGCTTGCAGCCTAACACAAAGACCGTTAGAAGAGTCGTCTAATTTCAAGGGTATACAAACTTCGGCGCGCCGAAGTTGGCTTCGCTGCCGTTTTTTAAGCTCCGGCGGGCGGCGGCTGGAAAACTTTAAATTCACTTGCGCATTGCACGTTGAGGCGTTCGGTTGTATACACTCCCCGTCGTACCATATCGTATCGTAGGTCGTGTCGCTGATCCCAGTATTGTAGTACCATAGTGCTGTATTTTTTTAGTAGTGCTGATGTAAAGTTGCTGTTGTAGTGTTGTGTATTGTGGCAATTAACTAACGGTTCACGGCGTTGCATGCCATTTGTTGAACTATTGATTAATCAGTGCCCCCCCCGAACCACAAACCACATACCACCAATCCAGAGTCCACCCACGCCAGAGTCCAACAGCTATGTCAAAGGATTCGGACATAGAGCAGGCGGCGGTGCCCGCCAATGAAGCCAAAGTGGAGCCATTAGCCGTCACGCCAGAGGAGCAGCTAACATCCTCCGGGACGACCACTGGAACGACAGCCACTACCGTGATCTCCGTGACGAATGGGGGAGGAGAGAAGGCGACGTCGGGTGCGGCGGCTGTGGCGGAGAAGCCTCCCCAGCAGATGACTACCGTGGAAGTGGCCGCTGTGACCGCTGTGGCCGCTGTGGCAGCAGAACAAGTGCAGCCAGCAACAACCATTGGAGGCATTGAATTGGCAGCCAGCGGAAAAGGTACAACAACCAGCAGCAGGCCAGACCAGACCAGACGAGGCCTGAGTCAGGGGCAGACAGGTGCAGACAGTGAATGGCTTTGCAATTCGGCTGCAAGTTTGATTAGTGCAAAGTAAAATCAACAACCTGCCAGTGGCAGTGCTAGTGCTAGTGCTACTGCCACTGCCACTGCCAGCAACAACCACAAGAGTTTAGTTTAGTAAAAGTTATAACAAAACGCACAGACAAACACATAGAGAGAGAGAGACCGTTAAAAACTGCATTGCCATTGGCACACCTCCCAACATGCACCCGCCACGATCATGATCATCATGATGACGATGAGCACGACTCGACTTCAAGTTGAATTTCACTTTAGTTTTTCAACAGACACACTCGTACTCGCACAACGTATACGATTTATGTTTACCTACCTACATACATATATATATGTACATACATCTCTGCTTTTCTTTGACTCGCTTTATTTATTTTACTTTTGCTGTCTTCAACATTTTTTGTACGCTTTTCCAAAGTCGTCATCGGCGGGGAGGTTTTACTTTTCATCTTTTACGAGTATGTAGATTGTTTCTTTCAAATTTTGCGCACGATCTGCTGCAACGGTTTGCTGATCAGCCCAGACAGACGCCCTGGCACGCCCACTTAACCGTCATAATTAACAATCATAATCATTAATTAATATGCCAATTAATTTCACTTCTGTCCGAAAGGCCAAAACCGAAACCAACAACAACAACAAAAAAAAAACTGAAATCTGGAGCATCGTATTCAAATTTATTGGATAACTGGGGGACTAGCGTGGCATGTGCAACAGCGTAATGTCTCTGCCCCATACAGCAGCAAGGGGCAATTTACGGCAGTTTACATCTAACAATTATCCTCACTTTTGATTGAGTTGTCATTTGCATAACGAGTATGACAGAGTTCAACATCTTCTGATAAAAGGCCTTTATCGAGCTGCACGAATACATATGAACATTTGAATACATAGGTACATATGTATGTGTGTGTGCAGATAGAAGTATTTCCTAAACACACATCCAGTTGCCAAATTTCAAGAGGAATTTTTAATTTATTTGCCAGTTTTATGAAGATACAAGATACTCGAACCACGATGCTATTTAAAGCAATATCATTTGATATCATTTCGTTGTAGGGAGGGTGTACTAGAGGCTATCTCCCTAGAACATATGAATATTTACAGAGAATGTTCGTGCGTTTGCGATAACATAAAGTTTACTTTCTTTAAGGCTACTGGCAGACACAAATTTTGACTTCGATGGCATAAACAATTTTTGAATAAACATCATAAATGTTTACGTGAGTCTTTTAGGAGAATTTAACCAGATAGGGGATTGTAAGTGCAAGAACCACTCGGGGTTCCAATTCATCTTTGTTTTTCTAATGTCTAGATCCCATTCGGGGTATTTATTTATCAGAATCTCAGATTGCTGGCGACAAAGTCTTTGCTTTGTTTCTAACAATGATCCGCGGCTACTGATGATGCCCCAGATCGAATATCTGTCTGGCTGTCGGGGAAAGTGGCATATTACAGGGGCTATGCCGCCAATTCCAAACAACCTGTGGGCTGTAATCATTGTTTATGGATTATATAAAAACAGCAGCTGATTTGTAATCAACCAACGTTGTTATCAGCCCACTTCCAAAACCCCCTTCCCCCCCAGCAAAGGCCAGAAGTAAAGTAAAATCGAATAATTTACGAGTTAAAAAGAAGGGAAAAGTTTATGGCCACTAAACAACAAAAATGGTTTTCAATGCGAATATGGGAAATGCTTTAAGAAGCATAGTGGGGATGGATGGAATGCGTGCGTGTGCTCGTTTGTTCAATGATTAGATCGGATCGCATAAAAGCGTGGAAAAGAATGCTTGGAATGCTGAGGCATATGGTAAATAGGGTTCTTGAAATCTATTTTTAAGAAACACTCTCTCTATCCCTCCCTCCAGGCGGCACCAAACCCAACATGGATCCGGCGCTGATCAACTTCAAGGTGCTGTACGTACTGACGCAGCTGTGCGGCCTGACGATGATCGTGCTGGTGGGCACCTGGATAGGGCAACACTTTGGCGGACTGGGTGGGAGCTCCAATCCCAAGCTGGAGTTTAACTGGCATCCGCTGTTCATGACCATTGGCTTCATATATCTGTATGGCAACTGTGAGTAGAGCTGCAGGCGGAAGAGGTGCAGACCGCGGACTAAACTCCACTCCCATTACAGCCATTCTGGTGTACCGCGGCTTCCGCACCACGCGCAAGAAGACCCTGAAGCTCACCCACGCCGGCATCCATATGGCCGCCTTCGTTCTAACAGTCATCGCCCTGAAGACGGTCTTCGATTCGCACAACCTGAACAGCCCGCCCATACCCAACCTGTACTCGCTGCACTCTTGGCTGGGCCTTTCCGCGGTGATCATATTCGCGCTGCAGTACGTGGCCGGGTTCGTGGCATTCCTCGCTCCGGGCATAAGAGAGAACTACAAGATTGCCATGATGCCGCTGCACATCTACTTTGGTCTGTTTGGCTTCGTCCTGGCTATTGCCAGTGCCGTCATGGGCCTCACAGAGAAGGCAATTTTTGCAATGTGAGTGGATCCTTAGTATGGTATTGTCTGACAATGTCTAATATATTCTCCCCCATCTGCAGTACTTCTCCACCGTACTCCACCTTGCCACCAGCTGGTATCCTGGCCAATTTAATTGGAGTCTTGTATGTGGTATTTGGTGCTCTTGTGGTTTACCTGGCCACAGAGCCGTCGTACAAGCGCAAGCCCATACCCGAGGACACCGCTCTGCTGAGCTCCGGCTCTGCCAATGAGTAAGGCACTCCTACTCGTCCGGTACACACCCCAAACCAGCTGCTATGCTTATATTTATGCTCGAAACTGTGCACAAAACCCAAACGAAATGGAAACCTGATACGATGTGGTGCTCTATTGACGATTCATGCTGTTTATTTTCGTTGAGATGCATGTTTTACCCCATAGTATCTACATATAATACATATACTTAATGTGACTATGTGTATTGGAAAGCTATCCACACACTTATACACAGATTACCAGTTGTGAAAAGACAAGACGTCTGCGAGTGCTCAAATCTAACGTATTTAACCTCATATAGAACATTTGCTTATATGAATTATCTATGTGTGTTATATATTCTTAATAAATATATATTAATACTAAATGAAAAGTTTAGGATCCCTCGTCTTCCTCCTCTCCTTCCTCGTCCTCTTCCTCCTCTTTCTCTTCCTTCTCCTCCTCCCCTTCTGTGTCATCGTTGATAACATCGAAATAATCGATCGAAACTAATTCTTCTGTGCTATATGAGGATCTCTCGTTCTCCCACTCCCTCTGACCCTTCACCTCCCCCTGACTCTCCACCTCCCCATCCCCTTCAGGTTCATCGTTGGTAACAGAGAAATCATCGAACGAAACTGTTTTTTCAGTGCTATTTGAGGATGTATCTCTGTTCTCTTCGTTGGTATGCTGAAGCTCCAAAGAGTCATCCAGTTCCACCAGATATGTGGGATGGTTGCCCATGTCCCTGAGTAAATGTTGCCCATGATAGGCGCACTTGATGTCGGAGCGACGCAACACTTCGGCAGTGGCCTCGGACACATGGATAGCCCCCTGTAGTCCTGTGCTTGTCAGGCGGGATGCCATGTTAACGGTGCTTCCCCAAATGTCAAAGTGGGGCCTCGAGAGGCCCACAACTCCAGCCATTACAGGACCATGAGCGATGCCTACGGCGATGTGAGACTGAGGTAAGAACAACGCCTCATCCCATAAGGGGTGCGATCTTACCGATTTTCAGGCACCCCCGCGAGCTTTTCGGCAGATCCAGCTCATAGAAGATATCCTTCACCTGGATCTGGTTCATAATGCTCAAAAGATTGATAGCAAATTCGGTCATAGCCACAACGACGCCGTCCATCAATAAGTTTTCGGAAATGACACTATCTGTGAATGTAAACTGTTTAAGAGCCTGTGGTGGTAAGCGGATGGATATGCTCACTTGATCTACTGATTCCCTCTGAGTCATTCTCCTTTTTGAAAGTGGAATGTTCCACTTCCAGACCACAGGCAGCCAAGTACGTCCAGCCCATTACTTTGATCTTCTCGATCTTATATTTGCTGTCGAAGTGCACCAGCAGATCGTCAAAGTAGCAGATGATCTCGTGCAGCATTCGTATGCCAGCCCGGTCAGCTTCGTAGTTCTCGATGGAGGCGAACATCACGGCGACGTTCGTGAAGTTTTCGTAATAAAGCTGGTCGATACGCCGTAGCTCAAGGAAGATTTCGGCCACATGCGAGGGCAACATGTTGACCATAATAATCTTCATGGACTTTGTTGCGTTCTCTGTCTGCTTTCGCTTCTCCTCGTAGCGCTCTCGGATGCTGCAAAGAAGGTATTTTGGATTTTGGATAGTGAATACATGTGGATGCTTACAAGAAGATCGACCTGTAGATATAGGTGGAATGTCGTTGCTTGATCGAGAGGGCTATAAAGAAGGCAATCAGATACCAGCTGTGGGCCCAATCCGCCTTCAGGTTCATATTTATGGTGTCCGATCGCTCGAAAGCGAATCCATAGTGAGCGTGGATGGTGAACAGGTGGCAGCAGACGATGAGCAGACCCAGGCCAATCTTGATGTCCAGCGCCATGGCACCGAAGAAGAACAGCAGGCTGAGCACAATGATCACAGAATGAGTAAGTACCCAGGGAAGGAAGCACATCATCTGAGGATCCTTGTTGGCCAAATTTGACTCGATTAATTCAAACTCAAACTCGGCCCTGTTGCACAATAGCTGTGAAAAGAAGAGAGCCATTAGGTTTGACTATTTTTAAAGTCAAAGCGAGTGGAGGAGGATGCCAATGCGTACCACCCCGGCCATGGAGATTAGGTAGACAAGAAGAATGACGAATATGGAGAGTGGTCTGCCGACAAATATCGACTGCTGTTCGATACACTCCGACATCCGGATGAGCCAACGGGTCAGGAAGAAGGAGGGTTGCGTCGTGGGCGTCAGCAGGTGGTGCTGGATCCACAACTTCTTAAAGCAGGCGGTCAGGCAGATCAGAACAAGAACAAGAAGCATCACAAGCCTCGCATAGAAGACCACGGAGCTGCAAATGTGGAGGATTATATGGTGATCGAATCAGATCTCTCAGCTAATTCTGCATACAAAGCCACTAAAGTATTCAGGACGGTGACCACCATTGCAGCGACAAGCGCAAGGACCAGATTGTATTTTATGAGAAGGTCCGGCATTTTCCTGAAGGCCCATTCCCTCCTCGCGTCGTGGAAGTTCAGCAAACAAAAGGAGATCTGGTAATCGAACAGTTGACCCTCGTAGAGGTCCTCTCCGTGCATTCTCGGGGCTCGCCAGACGAGGATGCGTCTACGGGAGGTATCTTTAATACAAAAAGGAAAGGGATAAGCTGTGAAGGCAGAGTCTGCTCACTGTCCAACCGGCATGTGCTGCATCTCGTTTACCATGGTTTTCTGGGTCATCGTCTCAACCTCTTCGTAGATATTGCTAAAGCTCGTGCGGAACGAGGTGGTACCACTTATATCCTGCGCCGGATCGTCGGGCAACATCAAATCGGACTTTCGACCACTGACCAAATACGTGGTGACCTCCGCCCTCTGCAGTATTGGGTCCTTCTTGGCGTTATCCGTGCCATCCTCGTAGACATATTCGTTGTTCAGAAGGCTGAGAGTGCGATTGGATATGTGCACCTTGCCCGGCACACCCCACATTTCCAGGCGGTTGGTGATTTCCACGTCCCTCGACCAGATTTCGTAATGCAACTTGATGTGGCCAATGAAACCAGCAAACACCTCTCCCGAGTGCACGCCGATGCGCATGTCGATGTCCAGCTTCCGTTGCTCGCGGACCTCCTGAATGCTGCTGATCATGTCGAGGGCCTGGTCCACGCAGCAGCTGGCGTGATCGCGGTTGTATTCTGGAATGCCGGAGACACAAATGTAAGCATCCCCGAGGAACTTCATCCGCAGCGCGTTGTTCCGCTTGGCGGCCAGATCGTATTTGACGAACAGCTCGTGTAGGATTTCGACCAGACTCTGTACATCCAAGGTGCTGGTCAGGTCCGTGTAGTGCACCATGTCGGCTACCAGTATGGACACAACCGGATAGGGTTCCACGACGAGTTTGCTGCAGGCGGATCATCAGGAAGGGCAGGGAAGGGAGTGCTTAGCGTACCGTAAAATCGGGATCTCTTTACCCAGCCGTTCATCCGCAATCCGCATGCGAATGTCCTCCTGCACTGCATGGGACACCTTGGCTGGCATAATGGACTCCAGCAGGGTTTTCTCGTTCTTCGAAACCACCTTGAGCACATTGCCTTCGTAGATCAACTGATGGCGACAGAGAACGATGCGTCGCACATGGAATATACGCATAGTGAAAAAGAACGACATGACGAGATTTAGGTAAAGGAGATAAATCGCATAGCAGACGAGGGTAGAACTGAACACGCCCAGCCTCCTGTACGAGCAAAAAGAGTACACCAGGGAAACGGTCAGCCCCAGGATATAGGGCCTGCCTTTCTCTAAGAACGCTACCGGCAGATAAAAGTAAACAGCAACCAGGACAATGTGATCGTAGCAGGCCATCAGCGGATTGTGGCTCCCATGAAAAATTGGCACAAATGTGTCTGAGTGGAGGCAAACCATGAATCTAACCAAACACTGAATCAGTTTCCTACCCATAATTGCTAGCAAAAAAGCCATCACCCAGCTGGCTATCATGTTGTAGACGTAGTAGTTTCGTTTGAGACCATCCTTCAGGCAAACCAATAGGACCAGTGGCGTCAGAAGCATTACCAACACGTAGGGAATCAATGCGTAAAGGTGTACTTTCTGAAATCATAGAATCTTGTCATTTCAGATCCAGTGCAGAGGACCAATGGTGTCCTACCGTGACCACGGTCAGCAGCAGTATAACGTGAACCGCCATCAGAAATTCTATGACCACAATAAGATGAGCCGCATTGTTGGCGGCCAAACGCCTCATGTAATGCCACGCAGCCTTCCATTTGCAGCGCCCGACTCTTCGCCTGCAATGTACGAGTAGATAGATTGACCCATACCCATTTCGAACCCATTTCCTCAAAGAATTTACCTTCAAGTACACCCATTCTAGGGTCCGAACGTTGCTCAGCCAGCGGCTGTCTCCCACATCCTCATTAAAACTCGGTTTTAGAGAATCCATTTCGATTGTTATAATGAAATGAGTCAATTTGCACTATTTTAGAATTATGTATATATATTTCCGCTAACAAAAAGGGCATGGCACGCCCAGATCGCCCTAAAAATGGAGTTGTTCTTTTGGGCTGGGCTGGCATGAAACTGTCTTAAAATATCAGGCATACTTTTAGGCGGAACACAACCGAATGGTTTCGAGGAAAAAGACAGCAACAAAAGAACTAGTGTAGGTCTCTTCGGACCACGGCCCGTAAATAGACGAGATATAGTCAAACAAAAAATGCAAATTAGATCAGACGTCAAATGTGGGAAACGGTGAAATTTCAAATTTGATGGAGTCAAGTTTGTTTAGTCAAGTTTATTTAGCTTTTTTTTTGGGTATTATTAAGTACGTTTTTATATACATGGATGCTTAAAATCGAATATCTATTAAATTCAGCTAGTCTTCTTTGTGTTGGGGCTTGGGTCGATGGGGCAGGAACTCGTATTCGCTGTCGGTGCCTATGATGTAGGTGGGAATGTTACCACGCCCCTTGACGAAGGTCATGCCCCGATAGTTGCATTGTATGTTGAACTCCCGAAGCTTGATGGCAGTGTTCTCGGTGACCTGGATCTGGCCAGGCACTCCCGTGGAGTCCATGCGCGAGGCCATGTTGACCGGGTTGCCCCAGATGTCGTAGTGGGGCTTCGATATTCCCACCACCCCGGCCATGGCCCGGCCGTGGGAGATGCCGATCCTCAGCATGCCATAGTCGGTGCTGCCCTCGTACTCTGACTGCATGTTCTCGGCATTGAAGCGGCGCATGGCCCGCATCAGATCCAGGGCGAACCGTGCCATAACCAGGACAACTTCATTGCAACTGTTGCCGGCTAGCTGCCCAGCGCTGCTAGTGCGCGGGGCACTAGCTATCACATTGCCCTCGTACTGCCCCCGCTCCAGGTCAAGGTCCAGAGCAATGTTGCTACCATTGCCGTAGGGGACGCGGTGGATTCCGTCGGAGTCAGAGTTGCGCGCCCCGTCGTAGCGACTGCGACGACCGTTGGGCATCAGCGAGACGTTGCGGAACCTTATCTGGGGGGCATTTACCTGCTCGGAGCGGGACACGTCCAGGCCGCAGGCAGCCATGTAAGTCCAGTTGGCCACCTTGATCTTCTCCACCCGCAGGCACTGCGCATATTTGTTCAGCTAAGGGAGGATCGTGTACTTAGAGTTAGTGGAGTAATGAATCAGTATGATGGCCGAGCGACATACCACATCATCAAAGTCGCAGATGATCTCGTTCAGTACCCGTAGTCCAATCTTGTCCGTGTCAAAGTTCTTGATGGAGGCAAACATCACGGCCACGTTGTCGTACTCCTCGTAGTAGAGCTCGTTCTGCAGCTGCGTCGACAAATAGAAGTCAGCTGGAATGGAAGCCCTAAAGATCAATGCAAGTTTCTAAGGTTGACTCCACCGTGAAGGACTCACCCACGTGCGAGGGCAATATGTTGGTTAGCAGCACCTTGATGGTGTCGTTGGTGATCAGGGCATCCTCCTGCTTCTTCATCAGTTGTCGCTTCCAGCTAAAGGGGACAGGAAGAAGTTTTGGTAGGTCAAAGTTCTGAGACATGACTTATCCATCCTTAAACTCACTTGTAGTCCACCTTGGCGATGAACTCCGTCTGCCGCTCCATCAAGTGGAAGATGCCTAGCGTGATGATCATCAGGAGAATGTGCGAGTACTTGGCGTTGAAGTTGACATTGGTGGACGGGCTGTTGGAGTAGATGTGGTTGAATTCGAATATCACCAGAGCTGCATAAGCTATCGTGATGATGGTGGAGAAGCAGGCCTTGATGATGAATGGTATCCGTGTAAAAAGGAAGGACATGCCAATGACCAGAGTCATGCAGTTGGTGAGGATCTGCGACAGAAAGGGACAAAAATGTAACAAAAGAATTCCTGAGCGAATGGGTCAAGACTTACCCAGGGATGGAAGCAGAGAATCCGGTCCTCTATGGTGGGTTCGCTATCCTCGTAGTCCTCGTCGTTGCTGCAGCCCAGGACTTGCATGGCGGCCACAGCGCAGTAGGAGAAAATGATGAGGAAGTAGATGACGATGCGGAGGACGACGTTGCGCTGCATCACATCCGACATGTTGAAGAGGCAGCTGCTGAGGCGACTCGTGGGGACGGACACCTCCGCATCGGACATGTACATTATCCAGAGCTTCTTGTACCAGGAGACGATCAGCAGCATGGTGAGCAGGATAATGGTGGTGCCATCGATGTACCAGTAATGGTATCTCGCACTGAAATAGGACTATTGATTACCCTGGCATTACTGGGAAGAGTGTATAAGAGTATAGCTCACTCCTTGCTTAATAGTTGGATGGTAAGGAGTCCAATGTAAATCACCCAGGCGAGGGCAATGCTGTACTTAAGCATGACATCCGGCTCCTGCATGTACTGCATCTCCCAGTTGCGGATGCGAAAGAAAAGACAGAACGAGCTGATGTTGCGCCGGAAGGTCTCCTCCTCGATCTCGTCCTGGGTGAGACGAGTGCTGCGCCGGAACACCTTGGTGAGCCTAGACGAGAGACCAATTATGCTGTATGAGGGGCTAGTTGATGCACTGGCGTGAGGGTAAGAGCATACTTTATCCGACCGATGGGCATCTTGTCCAGCTCCCGGCACATCTCCAGCTTGGCCTGGTTGCGCACCTGGTTGTACTGGTGCAGGGTGGAGTTGTGCATAAAGTTCGACTTGTTGGCCTCGCTCAGCTTCTTGGCCTGGCGCTCGCGCTGCACGCGTCTCGGATCGTGCATGGGGGCCTACAACTTTCGATTCGATGTAAGTGTGCGTGTGGGATCGCAGTACCCCCAAAACCCTAAACTCGTACTCACGCGCAGTGACTTGATCAGGAAGGTGCGAATGCCATGCTTCTGCAGCACGGGATCCTCGCGAGCCTTCTCCGTTCCGTCCTCGAAGAAATACTCGCCGTCCAGCAGGGACAGCGTCTTCTGGCTGACATGCACACGACCCGTGGCCCCAGTAGCCTCCAATCTGTTGGCAATGTCCACATCCTTGGACCAAATGTCGAACTGCCATTTCGCGGCTCCAATCACCCCGGACAGCACATCGCCAGAGTGCACACCGATGCGCATGTCGATGTTGAGGTGCCGCTTCTCTCTGCAAGTAGGGGAGAATCAGTAGCAATTCGTTGGGAGACAATAGTACAGCGTTTGACGCACCTGACATCGCGAATATCCTTGATCATGCGCAGGCCCAAGTCCACGCAGCACTTGGCATGATCCGCATTGGGACTGACCAGTCCCGCCACGCAGTAGTAGCAATCCCCCAGGAACTTAATTCTCAGCACATTGTACTCCTCGCTGGCAATGTCGAAGCGCACGAAGAGATCGTGCAGCGCCTCCACCAGCTTCTTCACATCCAGAGTGGTGGTCAGGTGCGTGTAGTTGACCACATCGGCGTACAGAACCGTGACATCTTCGTGGGGCTCAATGAAGAGGGTTCTGTGGAGAGGAGAGATTGATTATACGAGTAGCAGAATATGACAAAAAGGGACGGCGGAAGGACGGCGTTGACTGACCCGTGATCCGGCTGTCGCCATCGCTTAAGGTTCTGACTATCAGTAGTCCGCTGCGTATCTACGTGAGATCGCTGTTGGTGCTGCTGCTTGGAGCGTTCGATGCGGTTCTTGACATCCTCCTGCAGACGATCGGCGATCTGGTTAGGCAGGATGCTGAGCAGAAGGCTCCGTTCTTGGTCGCGAGCGTAGCGCAAGAGGAGATTCTCCTCCACGTACTGCCGCCGATCGAGGAATGTGGTGCGCAACGCAATGTCCCGCATGAGGCGGAAGAAGATGCCCAGCAGATTGACGCAACTCAGGTAGATGGCTTCGTTGAGGATGCTATGCATCTGGTTGTCCTCCTTGGAGGTGATCACGAATACGTAGTTGATGATGTAGCACAGAGTGACGGCGGATCCGAGCACAAACGGCTGCAGCAGATACGGCACCGGCATGAACATGTAGATGGCGTAAAGTGTGTAGGCGTCGTAGATGGGATTCAGGATGAAGTTGTGGCTGGTGGCATGGTACACGTTCAGGCCGATGTCCATCAGCACCATTACGCAAACGGCCAGCCAGGAGGAGACGTACACCACCCAGCCGTGCTTGCTGACCAGCTCGTTGCGGAAGTTAATCGAGAGGATTAGCCAGATGACCACGCCGGATGCTATGTAGGCGGCCATATCCACGTACACGAAGGTGATGTCCGGCGTCGTCAGCAGCAGCAGGGTGTGCGTGATGGTCACCTGTAGATGGATGAAGATGAACAGCGAGAGGTAGCCCACCCGCAGGCGACGCATGTATAGGTCGTACGACTCCTCCAGCTCCAGGTTGCGGCATTTGCGCTAAAAAGACATGGAATCGGTAAATATAGTGCAGGAAATAGGCAGTTTGATCAGGCAGTTGTCCTACCACCAGATACGACCATTCCCAGTTCTTTTCATTGGAGGAACTCTGCGATTGCTCGTTAGAGTGCGCCAGGCTAATGGTGTTCGTTCGATTGTATTCGATGGCCGAATCAAAGTAGGAATTCATGATTGCATTCGTAGTCGTCTGGGGCTGAGCATTTCGTCTATCCCCGGCAGCTATCCACAATCCACAATCGGATTCCAGTCGGATCTATGGGTATTATCAGATCAAAAATTAAACACCACACGCCAGAGGTATGTACATAAAAGCAATAACAACAATAACAATCAAATCACTAAATGGCTGGGGGCTTATCGAGGGTCTACAGGTGAGAGAGTAGCTAAAGTTACGAGAACCAACTCTCTCCATCGATCGATCGATCGATCGCTCGCTCACTCTCTTTCCGCCTATCTGTGTCTCAGCACGGGATTTGGGTCTCCCTCCCGAATAAAACAACATTTTGTTGCCTTTTTTTCTACTGCAAAAACAGCAGCTAATTTAGCAATTTGTCTAATGTGTTGTTGATTGTGTGCTAATGATTTGTAAATCACACTCACAAGCACACACACACTTGCAGACAGAACGCAGACGTTCCGTGTCCATTATCAGCTGCAGTTGGTCGAGAAGACCGCAACACGACCACTGTGATCAGACAAGTTTATGGCTTTGTAATTCGTTTATTGCCTTTCGCACGGACGGACGGACACACGGCACTTGAGGGAGCGGAGGGTGTTCGTTCCACTTCACTTTCGTTCGGCAATAAATACAGTAATAATTACTGAAAAATTAACACCACTTAAGCGCGCTGCGCTCGGAACAAGCCAATATACAAGGCGGACAGGTATCACAAATTACTCTTTGGCAAGCGCTGATAAGCGGTCGATTGTTGCTCGTTGAGGCTTACGCCAGTGGCTACGCTGCGGGTGATATGTACCAGTACGCGTAACCCGTACCCGTATTCTCTTTATAAGAACCGCACGACCAATACGCCTGAACTGCTGCGACCAAGTGAGCTGCACACCTCTCCTGAGCACACACCTGTCGATGAGTGCTGAGTGGAGAGTGACGAGAGCCATTGGCTTATCAGTGTGAAAAGTTTTTGGGTTGTTGATTGATGGGCTCTGATGGATGATGCATCCATACATTCGCCTATTGAATTAAGCAGATAAGCAGTTGACTTTACGTCATATAAACAAGTCTTAATTGTCTGCCACTCTTACTGCGACATAGATAAAATAGATAAAACTAATCATTACAGATTCGAATTTGAACTGCGCGCGCACTTTAAGCGCGCCAACGCAAGTATGAGCAAATACAACCCTGTGCCAGAAACATTTTCGTTTTTTCATCGGTTAAGCCCTATTCCAATAAACCTACAGTATATGCAGCAAAAACAGTGAAATATAAAAAGTTGAGGACTGCGAAATATAAAATTTAAAAGAATCCGAAAATTCCGGACTGTTGCTGGGTAAACTAATTTTTAAATATATTTTTGTTTTCTTTATTTTTAATTTTGCTGCTTATGAAATATATTTAAAGTTTATATTTACAGATGCCATAACTGTAAAGGAAAAGAAGAGTATAATTTTTGGGGCAACATATTGTTAAAAGCGTAATGTACAAAATCAAACTAGTTTTAAAGTTATTTAATTACTTGTGTACATAAAATATGATATACTTATCAAACAACATAAATAACTAAATTTAGAAAATAAAAAAAAAACCAAATGAAATACATAATGTTAAGGGGTGCAAGAATGGGTGCACTACCTACTAGTAGTGAACTACATTTGGTGGACATATAAAGAATGCATCGAATGATCATTAATAAATTAAGGTAAATGCTAGGCAAAATGCCAACTAAGGTGTGCAACTCATGAGATGCATGGGGTAGGTGTGGTGCAGCGAACTGAGAGAGTAGCTCCTCTAGTGGCTTCTTCCTCTGATCTATGCTTAAGGTTTTGACGTGGCCCTGTAGCGTTCCAAATTGAACTCAAACTTCACATGCTTCTTCGAAATGTGTTCATATTTAAGGACAATCCGGTAGGCGTCCAATTATGGGAGGATCACTTGCTTCCGAGTGCACATGCAAGTGCTAAAGGTAGAGCCCGTAGGCGCTTATCCGCGTTCCGCATTCAGTTGTGGCACTTCCTTAGTGCGTAGACGCCGCGGCAGATCCGACAGCGGAAGCTGTTGGTTTCCCTTTGCTTGGCAGGCTGTAAATTGGAAAATGTATATATTTTTAGCATATTTTTAGTTTATTATTAAATATTTTATTTTTTATTGGCTCTATTCTTACATTAAATTACGTTATTAATCTTTTCTATCTTCACTTCATAACGAGTTTTTTTTAGGTAAGTTCAATTTTGTGACTGCTGTGATACGGACAACTTAAAAGGTAATTTTGTTTCCCGACATTTTTAAAAATTTCCTTTTACACTTAAATAATAATTTTTTTTTAATGGTTGCAATTCATTACTATGACTTATAAAATATATCACAACATAATAATAAATAAATATTGTTTGCTGTTACTTAATAGTTACTTTTTCAATAGTGAATGCCACCATTTTCCCATGTACAGCCAAACTAAAGGAAACCAACCGCTTCCACTGCCACTATAGGTCAAAACGACAATTTTCTGATATAAATTAATAACTCGAAGGTTTTTCAAGTTTTTCCTGAAAAGTTTTTTGGATACCATTAAAGATCTCATTTGGAAATGGGTTTTGAAAAAAATGGGCGTGGCACTGCCCATCAACGCCCCTAAAAAAATATATAAAAAAAAATTTGTTTTTCAAAAATTTTGTTTTTTAAATAAATATTAAATGAATGTTTTAATATTCATTCTAGGTATATTTTATATTTCATATATGTATTAATGCAACATTAGGAATACATCATGCACTGTGGAGTACCTGTTGTGGCGAAAAGACATGAATCGGAACCACTCGATATTTCATCCGCATTTCCCTGGTTATAATTTTCCTGACCAGTACTTCAATCGAACCGTAGTTAAGAATAAGATCGGCTAACAGAAAATCAGTATTCTGACAAGTCATCACGTGCAATATAACTTCTTTTTGCAAAGCAACAAGTTTTCCTGCGGTATGGTTCAGAAGATTTTGTAGACTGACTTTAGCTATTGTTTCTGAAACATCATCGGGGGGTCTGCATTCCTTCTTTCTTTCAGCCACTTCGTTATAGTGAGGATCAATATCACAATTTCTTTTTTTTTATCTTCTCTTATGGCTACGTATTGGTCTTTTGTAAGCCCTTGCTCTAATATTAAAGTTAATGAATCGTCTGGTGGAGTTTGTGCAGGCTTCTCATTTGGCTTCTTCACAGATTGCCTGAAATGCTTTGCCTTGCCTGGGCAAAAAACAAGTAGCTTTAGAACAAATGCAAGGTCAGCCTGACCACTTTTGCGAACAGCCGCCCTTGATGCTTGAATCAGCAAACGAACATTTCCACTAGCAAATTTTGAAAGGGCACATGCCTGCTGTCTCTGTCGGGATGTCCAGGTGGGTTGGTGCGTCGACACTTTTTTAAACGAAAATTTAAGCAAGAGCTTCCTTTTAGCCAAGCAGCATGCTTTTTTTTGAAAATTATTTAGATGGTATCTACATTTTTTCCATCTCACGGATAAATTCAGACAAAATACGTCTTTTTTCATGTAAATACTGATCAATATATGATCAAAATACGACGGACACATTTACATCGATATACGATCTAAAGTAACGGAGACCAGCATCCACTCCATCAGTTCTTTCTTTAGTTTTCCCCCTTTTTTAAGCAGACAGGCATTGCTTAGATATAGGTTATGTTCTACAAAATATTACATTTCGGGAGAAGTGGACAAAAGGGGGAATCAGGCTTAACTGTTCTGGATTAACAAAAGATTACTCTACAATATGTATATAGTCACTTGGCTAACATGTGCTAACATTTTTTTAAAAGCCTTCCCAAAGATAACGTTTCGTGTTAAAAAAAGTTTTCTTTGGGACGTCTCTTTACTAACACATACTACAGACAACACGAACAATACGAACAACACAGATGTACCAACATAAAGTAAAAACCCCACTGCTCACTATTCATCATAATTTGTATTAACAAATTTGAATAAAAAAAAAATGGAGCCACTTGAATTTCGACAAAAATTTTTGCACAAATTATGATTACATGCTGTTAGATTGAATCTGCTGTTTTAACAGCTGTTAACTTAGCATCAGAACATAATGTTAACATTTCTGGTATGCAACATTACGGTTTGATTTATTCCTAATAGGCACATAACAAAAGATAGATATTTTGAATACTTTTGAAAAATGAATTTATATCAGAAAATCGGCCATTTGACCTATAGTGCATTGTCGGGTCTGCCGTGGCGTGAATTTTGTAAGTAAGTAAATAAATAACGGCTTGTATAAACGAGGCATCGAGCTGCCATCCAGATAATTTTCGCTTCTCCTACACTCAGTGAACCACACTCGCAATTTGGTTACAGGGTCAGAGCCGTAGACTAAAAACCCAAGTGTTTTAGTTCAATTTTCCACCTTTCCAGCTGCTTTTCTACCTGCTGTGTGGCTGTATTGTAGTACTACTCTGTGCTTGGGCCAGTAATTTGTCTATTTAAGTCGCCTTGACCAAGGTTTAGGCGCTGCACTTATTGATTAAAACGAGGGAGAACGTTGTGAGCCGCTGCTCCTACTCTTTAGACTTTGGATTACTTGGATACTTAAATCGTTATAATAATTTAATAGCATCCAGCAGTAAGAAGTGAAGACAGAAAATAAGTGAACCTGTTCATCTCACTCACTGAAGAGAACAACTCTTTTTGCCCACTCAATCATGAGCAACCCAGAACAAATGGAGGACATAATTTGTACACTGCTGGCGGCAGAAAAAGAAGTGAAGATTATCATTAAAAATAAAACATTTAAAAAAAACAAAAAATATCAAGACTAGTCTCAAACTAATTTCTCGATCACACTGCATCCCTTTTTTTCTGGACTTGCAGTTTCAAACCACATAAAGCACGATCTTGCCGAAAATCAACTGACGAAGAAAAGAAAAAATGGCGAAGACGAAAAATGCCGCCATTTTTCCCATGTGCAGCCAGCCAAGCAAAGGGGAACCGACAGCTTCCGCCGTCGGATGGGACGCGGCGTCTACGCACTAAGAAAGTGCCCGAATTTCTACGGGCGCTACCTGGAGCACTTACGTAATGGAAAGCGAGTGATCCATTTGAAAAGACGTATTTAAGTGTAAAGGGAAATTTTAAAAAATGTCGGGGAGTAAAATTTGTCCATACACCAGTAGTCACAAAATTTAACTTCCCTAAGCAATTCGCCATGAAGTGAAGAGACTTTTCTCCGGCCGTCCATTCATTAAAACTAATTCGTTAACAGAACAATGGAGGAAATATGCATTGAGGATGCAGTGAGTGCATTCAATGTTAAGAAAAACTGCGAGAAGAGCCATAAACTCGATCACAATGTAATGAAGGAGGATAAAGAGGAAGATCTCTGTGGTAATCTCGAGCTGAATACGAATACGGGAGAGCGGCAGCATAATGTAATAATGGAGTTTTTATCTGATCTAGCTGCCAACTTACAGCATGGGCTTGCCGAATATCAACTGAAGAAAACAAGAAAAAAGAACGTAAAGCAAATACCGCCAAAATGTACAGCCAGCCAAGCAAAGGGGAACCGACAGCTTCCGGCGTCGGATCCACTCATTTTAAACTTTCATTGGGAAAAAACGGATTTGATGCCGGGGAAAAAAATTTGTCCATACGACAGCAGTCACAAAATTTAACTTCCCTAAACAATTCGCCATGAAGTGAAGAGACTTTTCTCCGGCCGTCCATTCATTAAAACTAATTCGTTAACAGAACAATGGAGGAAATATGCATTGAGGATGCAGTGAGTGCATTCAATGTTAAGAAAAACTGCGAGAAGAGCCATAAACTCGATCACAATGTAATGAAGGAGGATAAAGAGGAAGATCTCTGTGGTAATCTCGAGCTGAATACGAATACGGGAGAGCGGCAGCATAATGTAATAATGGAGTTTTTATCTGATCTAGCTGCCAACTTACAGCATGGGCTTGCCGAATATCAACTGAAGAAAAACAAGAAAAAAGAACGTAAAGCAAATACCGCCAAAATGTACAGCCAGCCAAGCAAAGGGGAACCGACAGCTTCCGGCGTCGGATCCACTCATTTTAAACTTTCATTGGGAAAAGACGGATTTGATGCCGGGGAAAAAAATTTGTCCATACGACAGCAGTCACAAAATTTAACTTCCCTAAACAATTCGCCATGAAGTGAAGAGAGACTTTTCTCCGGCCGTCCATCCACTAAAACTAATTCGTTTACAGAACAATGGAGGAAATATGCATTGAGGATGCAGTGAGTGCATATCAACTGAAGAAAAAAGAGCGTAAAGCAAATACCGCCAAAATGTACAGCCAGCCAAGAAAAGAGGAACCGACAGCTTCCGCCGTCGGATGGGACGCGGCGTCTACGCACTAAGGAAGTGCCCGAATTTCTACGGGCGCTACCTGGAGCACTTACGTAATTGAAAGCGAGTGATCCATTTGAAAAGACGTATTTAAGTGTAAAGGGAAATTTTAAAAAATTTCTGGGAAACCTACAGATCTAGAATTGTCCTGAAATATGAACACATTTCGAGGAAGCATTTGGCAAGAACATTAAGTAAGTAAGTGAGTTAATAAAGTTCACCACTGCAATACTATAAGGAAAAAAACGGCGGCGGGGCGGCGGCTTAAACGTCTACTTTGGTCCCGGGACTCAGCCAAAGTATAAAAGCTACGAGACAGAAGGGAAAGCTTTAGGTATGAATAATAATAAATATAATATTCAGTAGAGTACATGTTATCAGTTCAAAATATAGAAATAAAGTCGCCAGGCTTTGGCTTCGCTCGCCTTTATATAGTAATGGACAGGCTCGCCATTTTCGAAAATGAGTGAGCAGCGCAGCCGCTTCGCCCGAATTCGGCAGTGCAATATCGGTTGTCGCTGTATGCTCGTGTTGTTGCTGCGTAGAAACAAATTCGTCAGACGACAGCGCAGTCGCCACAGTTGGCGTTGGCTGTTTTCTGTTTTCTCTATCTCCTTTTGCGAGGTAGCAAGGGTGGGTTTTGTATTATAAATTATTATATTATACATATGTACATATGCATATATGTATTTATGTTCCGACATGTATATTACATTAATATATAGTGTAATAATATTATTAATCATACATACGTATGAAAGAGATTTGGGCTGCAAAAATGATATTATACATATGTATGTAATTTAATTTAATTTATCACACGGCAGGGACCTTGTTTTGTTTGTCTCACGGAACAATGAATTATTGAAATGACCACAAAATTGCAAGGTGAAGCTTCAGCCGCCGGCGACTGAGGTCGCGACTGCGCTGTTGCTATTTCGCCGACGCCTACTGCGCTGTTGCTATGTCGCCCTTTTTCGTCGTTTCGAAAATCACACACATGTCGGCTTATATACATATGTATGTATGCATATATCCATATGTACATATATGAACGTTCTTGCATCTACACTAGAGATGGGCATGCATTGCAAATTTTCGGCAAGACCCAGCACGCACGGTTAAATATTTTCCGAACACGGTTCACACTGTAATATTTTAATTTTTACAAAATGTATTTAATAATATTTAACTTCAACAATGCATTCCAATTTCGTTATGATCGGTTATGGACTTCATGTTATTTTTTAATTAATATTGACGTATCCCATAAACAAAAGTGGTTTTTGGTGCCGTGGTTTTTGTGCTGAACAAAAAAGCACGCCTATGAAAAATATCACTATTCACGTAGTATACAGAATCTATATTATAGATGTCTGTTTATACAATAATCTGGACCCAAACGATCTTTTGGATTACCTAGTCAATCTTACTTTGCATGCGTTCCATTTAGGACCGTTTTTCCTGTTTTCCGTACCCTCTTTTTCCTCAGCAATTTCCCAGCGGGGAAATTTTATAAACTTCCTTCATTGTTTGTTAGGCCGAAGGGGATTAATGAAATTCTTGTCATCCAGGCTACAATGTTCTTTTTTTGTATATTCAGTATTGAGTAGAATCAATTTTGAAACTATCTCAACGGAATTTTGCCGTTTATGGTATTTGTGTAGATATCGAGAATATGTATCGGGATCGAGAAGTATATACAGGAATCTAATTTAATCCATAAATAGGTCAAAAATATGCCATTAAGAGAAAATGTCCTTTCAGAGCAGCTTGGAAAACAGAATTTTAACATCGGAAATAGGGTGACCCTTACTCCATAAATACATATGTATACATATTGTTGATACGTAGCAACTGTAAAAATTTACATTTTTGTCGACCTTCTTTGTTTAAACCTTATTTTATAAACAATCTAATAAAAGGAGTCATTAAAGTTAGCTAGTCTTGTAAGAAATTGGTTAATCAATCGGATTATATTATATGTTTAACGCTGAGGGTTAATTGCTTAATTTCAAAATTTGTTCACTTTTTCCACCAATCGTGTTCTCTCCCTCAAAATCGAGGAATATGTTATATTTTTGGTATATTGCGGTATATTTTGAGGTCAGACCGTATATTTTATTGGGACTTTTTGGAGGAGATTTTTTGAGGGATTTGGCTGCGGCAGCATCATCCCAACAATTACCTTTTTCACCGCAACAATTTCCTTTTTTGTATTTCCCTATTTTGTTGTAATGGGCCAGCAGCAATTGTCCCGATATTAGCGACATTGCTCCACAACATTTTCAGAGAATTAGCAACATTTTCATACCTCTTAGGACCTGGATATTATAGAATTCAAGAAAAGTTTGTTTTACTAGGCACCAATTATTGCAGAAACTAGTCAGTCTCTATTTTAAAAAAATTTGACGTTTTGTGGTATTTTTATAAAGACTGAAAATGGGGTTCGGGATCGATAATAATAAATTCATGAAATGCATTATTGGGTCAAAAATTGTAAATATTTGCCAAATACAATATTAATTACGTTTTAAAGCATCTGGAAAAAAGAATTTTAACATCAATCACATGAAAAAGTGGTATACATATATCCATACCACCGGTTGAGTTTCCGAAACGACGTGACAATTCATGCTCACTTACGTTTTCTTACGTCGCATTTCATGCTCACTTAAGTTTTATAAACGTTTTTTATAATCAATCCAACCAAACGAAGTCCTTAAAATTAGTCTGTCTTGTAGAAAATTGTTTTATCTATTGTATAAATTTATGTGTTCAGGCCTGAGGGTCCTAGTAAGCTAGTAATATTAAACGGAATATCAAATTGGAAAAAATTTAATATTTATGGGTGTCTGGCAAAAAAATCGATGTTTAAAAACACTATCGATGTCTGCAGCTAGGACGATTATATCGATGCTAACATCTACTAGAATGTAAATTTTGTGAGAATTATTTTTGTTTTTCCGTGCGACGTGCGTGTTTTTCTCTTCCCATCTCGAGAAATCCCTTTTATAGATATTTAAGAGTTTGCAGATTGGACAGAAGTCGCAGCTGCAATGTCGGCCTTTACGGAGACCGCGCTAATAAAGAAACTGGCGGAGCTCAACAGCAGCCAGCAGAGGTGCACCATTGAAAATAATCATCGCAATAAATGTGTATAGCAAATTCTGATACCCTCTTCTTTCAGCATTCAGACCCTGTCCTTGTGGCTGATTCACCATCGCAAGCATAGTGCAACTATTGTGAAGACCTGGCAGCGGGAGCTGGAGAGTGGTGAGTAGAATCCCATTCCCACACATGCAGAACATTCTTATATCATTGTCCCATTTCAGTGCCGGAACCGAAGAAGCTGACCTTCATGTACCTGGCTAACGATGTCATCCAGAACAGCAAAAAGAAGGGTCCCGAGTACGGTAGGGAGTACAGCAATGTCTTGGGAAAGGTTTTTGCCCACATCGGAGAGAAGTGCAGCTCCGACAAGCTCCTGGGAAGTCTGGGACGTATCCTCAACATTTGGCTGGAGCGCGGTGTCTACGATGCCAAGGCAATAAGCGAGTATCGTGCCCGCCTGCACCGAGAGTCGGGAAGCAGCAAAAATGGCAGCAAATCGAACGACGTTGAAGCAGGGGAGCGAGATAAAGATCACAGCAGTAGTGCTGGCGGCAGCGGTAACGGCGGTAGCAGCGGCAGCAGGTCAGAAAAGCCAGAGCGCAGAGAGAAGCGTAAGCATGAGGAGCGCCACTCAAAGTCGAAAAAACCTCGACACCATCACCAGAGCAGCAGCGCTCCAGCCCCAGCAGAAGAACCGGCTGTAGAGCCGGAAAACGGGCACACTCCCCTACCTACCACTGGGTGAGCCGCCCGAGCCAGAGGAGCTGATCAAGGCTCTCACGAGCATAGAGAACTCGGCCTCTAGCGATGCCGAGGTACGGGAACGCATTGCGAAGCTTCCGCAGGAGATTTCAGAGATCAGTTGCATCAGCAAGCTGGAGGATAAGGACAAGGCGAAGGCCTTGGCCACTCAAGTGCGTCTTATGGAATACAATATACGAGTACTTGGAGGAAACCTAAACGTGTCTTTTTTATTTGTAGGTCAATGAGGCCGTGGATTTGCTCAACGATTACAATTCTCGGCTGTCGGCCGAGATGGAGGAGCGCACCAAATTGGCCGCGATGCTGCGGGACTTTCAGGCGGAACAGAAGGAGCTGCTGGCCCAGGCCGAGACTCGACTCGATGTACGTTTCCTCAATTGGGGGTTATATAAAGGGGTGGAACTTGGTGGCAATATAGGAGATTACAGCAAAGAAACACTTAAAATAAGATAAACTGTTTACGTTCGACATTTTACTGACTTGTCGAACAGGATCGTGTGCGCCGAGTCAGTCATTTGCTACCAGTACCTCCAGATTATCCTGCCAGCATGCTACACATAAACCACCAGTCATTGGCCGTCCCCATGTTCTATTTGTTTTGGGTTATCATTTCGATTCTGTACAAATTATATATCGTTTGCTTTGCATTAAACAAAATTCAAATTAAATCCCATCATCAAAATGTAGTGTTGTTTAGTTGCAAACAGCAAATGTCAAGCGTCGTCGCCTAATGCTCCGTTTCTCTATTTGCAGGAACACAAGAAGAAGCTGGCCAAGATGTTGGGCCTGCAGAAGGAGATACACGATCACCTCTCCAATTTGCCGGATCTGACACAGCTGCCAGATGTCACGGGCGGACTGGCACCCCTGCCCTCCGCCGGCGATCTCTTCAACGCTCTGCATTGATCGAATGATTGATTGATCGATTACCGTGGAGTCCGAGTCACTTAACCAGCAACTACTTAAAGAAATCTTAAAGTCTTAAATTGTACACAAAAACACACACAGCTCCATATATTATATTTACATATAATCGTCGTAGTTGTCCCCGTACCGAATCCCACTCCAGCACGCCCCCAAGATTATTGCCCAGATTATTATAATCCACATATTATATTGACGGTTAAATACAGAATTTAATTACGAGTAACTTGCCAAAAATTCCACCAATCTTTTCAGTGGGTTCCAGTGGCATTAGTGCATCACGTAGTTGGCGGCTCCCTGCCACTTCTCCGTGAAGCCAATGATGTCGGCTATGCCACTGCCCGGCGACATTTTCACGGCCACCGAGAACTTGCTCCAGACGTCGCGATTAACCTGATTGCTTGATGACTGAAAGGTCACAGGCTGACGGCCACGCACTGGGAATCCACTCAGCAGGCAGGGCACATCGTTCGGGCCCAGGCTGGACTCATACAAGCCACGATCGTCTGTGGGCAGCTGCTGATCCACCTGCTGGTCCATGCTGACGGCCAGGACCCATTCGCGCACCTCCTCATGGAGGCTGGGCTCGTTCTTCAGGTGAATGTCCTCGGGCAAGGGCACGGAGCTGGGGAAATCAGTGCTGGTCAAATCGGAGTGATCCACCAAGTTACCAGAGCCCTCCTCAATGGCTTCGCACACGTCCAGATAGTGGTTGAGCATGACGAAAGCCTCAGCCTCCCGTCCAGCCTGCCGCAGATCCATGCCAGCTTCGTAGAAACCCTTATCCACCGGCAGGATATCCGTGTGCCGCAGCAGTGCCAAAGACAGCCGCAGCGCCACTGGTTGGAGCGCCTGCACCTCCTTGCAGGCGGCTCTGGTGGCATAGTAGTGTGCAATCAGAAGGAACTGGCTCACGCTGGCCGCAAACTGGGTCTGGGCCTGCTCCTGAGAGCCCCTCAGCGATTGCAGCAGGCGCTGGAGAAAGTCTCGCAACTGTCGCCACAGGGAACCACCCTCGGACTGCTCCTCCCTCAGGGCCAGACAATCAAGGGCGATCCTCGTGTAGATGTTGAAGTGCGCCTCGATGGGAGGCGCCCCATAGCTAAGATACAGACCTAAGGCGTTGCTGCAGTTGCCCTCGCGGATGAGCTGGGCCGCGTACACAGCCACGTACTTCTGCAGCACCGAGGGATTCAGCTGCTTGGCCTTCTCCAGGCAGCGCTGCCACTGGCCCTGTTCCGCCAGTAGATCCAGAGCCGAGATGATGTCAATGTCGGCCAGCTGCTCGATATTTCCCTCGTGCTTAAGGCACGATTTCTGCTGCTGCTCCACGTAGGCGAGCAGCTGGAGATCAGCATCAATTTCCTTGGCCAGTCGCCGCGCCTTGCTCCACTGCTCTGTTTTGATAAAGACATCCACCGCCTGTTTGGGCATGTCCGCGGCCAGATAGAGCTGCGCCGCAGGGCCAATCTGCTTGATGGCTAGCAGCCGTGGCCCCAAGGCTGTGGCCAATTCCTGGGCATCCTGACCCTCCAGAAACTGGTTGCAGATCTCGGCGGCTCGCAGGAGGGCCCGCTCCAGCGTGGCCGCATCTTCGGCATTGGAAGCATCTATCTGCATAAGGCACTCGGCGGCTTTGCGAAATTGTTCCCGCTTGGCGAATTCCGCCGCTCTCTGCAGATAGGCACGGGAATCGGTGACGGATTCCTCTCCTGTCTGGGCTAGTCCCCTTTGCAGCTGCGCCTGCAAGCGCCTCAAGTCATTGAGGGCCGAGGGAAAGTGCTCCTCGGCTATCCGCAGTGCATCATCGTACAAGGACTCCTGCTTGTAGTGCTCCACGATGAGGTCCGGCCGCTGGGCACGGAGCAACAAAGCCTCGTACTCCTTGTAGTTGCGGGTCTCTAGAGCGGCCGCCGCCTGGCCGATTAGTACTTCGCCGACGACATCCGGCAGATGCTGTTCGGCCACGTTGAGAGCTGCTCGCCAGTCGCCGGCGTGCTGATACATGAGGATCGCCTCTTTGGGCTTGTGGGCCTTGAGGAACTCCACTTCGGCCTCCTCGAACTTTCCCTCATCCTCGAGGGACATGGCGATCTTCAGGTGCACCTCGTCCGTGGGCTTGCCCGCAAAGCGGCACAGCTCCATGGCGAACTCGAACTGGCCCGAGTCGCAGGCGAATCCCACGGCGGTGTCCAGCAGTCCCAGTTTGCTCAGCAGTCGCACCGCGCTCTCCAGGGGCATGGACTTGGCCCACATGTAGGCAACCTGCTGGCTGGCCCCATCTGTCCCCTTCTGCTTGGCCACGCGATAGCCATCCTCCCACCTGCCCGAGGAGCAGTACATGTGTACGGCCGATTTCCAGTCGCCCGAGGCGATGAAGTGCACCTCGGCATTCTTCAGCTTGCCGCGCGATTCCAGCTGCCGCGCCAAATGCAGGTGTGTGCTGTCCAGCAGATCCTTGTGGTAGCGTTCGACCAGCCGGATCATCGAGTCGTACAGCTCCCGGCGCTTGTACATGGCGATGGCCAGATCGGGCTCATTGACAGCGATAAGAACCTTCTCCGCATCCCGGTATTTGCCCTGCTCCTCCAGGGTGCCTGCCATCTGGACGAACAGCTCGCGCAAATGCTCCGGTTTCAGGTACTTCTCCCCGATCACGTACGCCCGCTCCCACTTTCCGTGGCGGTTCAGCAACTCGATGGCATCCTTGTGCAGGTTGGCTCTCACCAGCATGTCCTCGGCTCCATCCAAGTCCCCGGCAAAGGCCAGGTGCTTTGACAGATCTAGGGCATAGCGTTGTATCAGCTCCGGCTCGTCCAGGACCTTGGCTATCTGAACAGCCTTCCGCCATTGCTTGGCGCCCACCGCCGCCTCCAGGGCCTTCTGCGTGGCGCCCGCTTCGATGTAGTGGTTGATGGAGGCGTCCAGCTGCTTGCGGCCCACCAGCCAGTCGCCCCACTCCTCCTCCAGGGCCGTCACTTCCTGCGGCTCCACGACGCGTGCGAGTTCCAGGGCCCTGGCATACGCCCCTCCCTTCCGGTAGAGAGCCAAAGCAGCCTCTGGCCGGGACAGGCGATGGGCAATGTCGCCGGCCAGTTCGTAGAGCTCACAGTGCACCAGGCCCTCGGTCACCTGCAGCATCAGCTGCTCGTCCTGCAGTAGCTGTGGTGTCTTCAGCGCCAATCGAGCAGCTTTGGCCGGCTTATTCGCCTTGAGGAACAGTCCCATGGCCTGCTGCAGCTCGCCCTGATCCTCGAGGACTTGGCCGGCCTTCTCCGGCTGCTCGCTGCTCAGCAGAAAGTCCATGTGCTGCTGCTTCAGCTCCGACAATCGCGCATATCCCCGCCTCTCGGCCAGGGCCACTGCCTCGTCCCACATCCGTAGCTGCTGGTACATCCTCAGGGCCGCCTCGATGTCGCCCTGCTCCAGATATATGCGTTCTGCGGTGCGCAGATCGGATCCCAAGAGAGCCAACTTGGCCCGCACCTCGGGGCAGAGGATTCCCGGCGAATCCGTGGCCGCCTCGAAAGCGTCCGCCTGCTGGATCATCTCGGCCAGGTAGAATGCCTTGGACACGTTTCCTAGAGCGGCATAGCAGCGCTGGGCCACTCGCAGATTGCCGTCTTCCAGGGAGATTATCGCCAGGTTGTGCCACATGGCCTTGGCCGCCGGCTTGTCCCCAAGAGACTCCAGAAAGTGAACCGCTCGTCCAAAGTCGCTGTCATTGACGGCGGTGCCGAACTCCACAAGTCCCTCGTCCAACTGGTAGCTGTGCTCGCTGGGGCCATCCTGCGACCGTACCACAGTGCGACCCTTTGGGGAAAACATAACATCCGGGAATACATAAGAAAGTGTGAATCGAATGGAAAGGATACTTACATTCTCGCGCACCACTTCGATGGCCTCGCCACGGATGGTCTGCATGGTCACGTGCTCCGGCAGATCGATGTTGTACCAAATGGCCAGGTTGGTGTGGCTCTGGGCCACCACCACGTCGCTCTGGGGAACCCACTGGACAAAGGAGATGTTGCTGAGGAGGGTCTGCTTCTTGCCCGTGTAGTTGTCCACCAGCACGAGGCGCAGCTTCTTGTCGCGAAACAGAAGCTTGTGGGCCGTCTCGCTGAGCTCCAGCCAATCGATTTTGGTCTCGTGGTTGATCTGGCCGCTGGTAAGGCGACTCACCAGATCCACCACGCAAATGGTCTTGGCGTCGAGGAGGAATGCCAGCTTCTTGTTATCCCGGGCATTGCCGCGCTCATTGAGGCGCACGGAGATCACATGTGGATTGACAAACTCCGTGCGCACGGAGCCCAGGATGCAGTTGTCGCCGTACTCCACGAGACTCAGCTCGCCCACGTTGAACACGAGACAGACAGTGGGGTTCTCGAAGTAGAAGCGCTCGTGGTGGCCGGAGGCTGTCCAGGGCACTTCGCTGGCCAGGTTGCGCGTCAGATCGCAGAGGATCAGGGACTCTTCGGTGCGGGCGACAAGGTAGTTGTCCTTGCCCATGATCCGCACATCGTCGATCTCCAGCCCGAGCTGCGACTCGATGGTCAGCTGCTGCGTGGGCTCGGCCAGCGATCGCACCAGCAGCTGGCTGGGCGCCACAAAGATCAGCTCAAACTTGTCCTGCCAGATGGTGCGCTTCAGCACGGACTCGAACAGCAGGACAGCACCGCTGACGGAGCCGAGAGCGAGACGGGCACCGTCCCGACGCCAGAGCAGGGCGCTCAGCGTGTACAGGCAGGAGACCTCCTTGCTGGCACTCTCGCTCCAGGCTCCCTGACGTGGACTCCAGGCATAGATGCGTATGCGATCGTAGCTGCCGAAGGCCACCGCCTGCCCGTTGGGACTGCAGGCGGCCACCGTAAACTCGCGTTCTCCCTCGGTTCGGGAGTAGTCGAATGTTCGGAGCTGGCGACCCTGAAAGTGAAGAATATAATATGATATGATATAATGGCATGCACAGATGACTCCAGAATCTCTTACCATCGTGTCGTAGAAGACAATCCGCTGATCGCAGCCACCGACACAGAAGCCCCCTGCGGCCAGGCCAGAGCGAACGGCGGTACCGGATGCTGGACCACTCTTCCCAGAGGTTCATTGGCCTCGTCCGTCAGAAAGTAGCGGATGATGGTCCCATCGTTGTGGCCGCTGAGGAAGCCGGTGCCCTTGGTGTTGGCCGCCAGAGAGATGCAGATGCTATCGCCACCGTACAGACTCTGCGATTTGTTGCTCTTACTGTGCAGGGCACGAATCTTTCCATCTTCGAGGCCTTATCGTATGATAAATACTTGATTAACGATGGGTTCCATGCAAAGGTCAAAGGTAATCCTCACCTGCTATGATGGCGCCAGAGGAGAGCCAAAGGAGAGACGTGACGGCACTGGCCTGCGGGAACTTATTGCAGATAACCTTCTTGTCGTTCCAGAACTCTCCCAGCTTGTACACGTAAACGATGCAGTCGCTCTGTCCCACGGCCAGGCGGGTGGAATCGGGACTGAAGGCCAGGCCACGGATAACATAGGAGTTCTTGCCATTTGCCGGATTGGCGGGCTTCGTGCTGAACTTGTCGCGTCGCTCTCCGGCATCATCATAGAGCAGGATGTGTCGATCGGCGGTCGCGATGGCCAGCTTCTGCTGGTTAGGCGACCAGGCCAGGCCAGCAATGCGCTGGATCTGCTCCTGTGGGACAACAAGTGTGAGAATATGTTTGGTTTTTCCCCCTTAAATGTGGCTTACCTGACCCTCCAGCAACGTTCGCAGATATTTCAATTGCATTTTCGAGCTGGATTTTAAAATAATTTGCCTATCGGATCGGATCGGGGTTTGCTTGTGAAATGCTGTGAATTTTCCAGCAAATGTTTCTTCTTGTTGTGACTCATGTCAGTTGTTGTGGCAACCAGGAACCCAGCTACCCAGCAACCCAGCCACCAATTCACCCCCCTCCTGTACGGCCGTAGCGTGTTGTAGTCTATTTTCTTGGCGCTTCCGTTTTGCGCTTACCATTCTAAATAAATGGCCTTTGTTCGGGAATGCAGCAGGTGCCGGGCCTGCCTGCCACAGGACAGGATGTACGACAGGCGCACCGAAATGGGGGTGGTGCTTCTGCTCTTTGTTTCTGCTCCTCCTGCTGCTGCTGCTTCTCTTCTCGTCAGGGCAAACGGACAAAGCTGTTGCTGCCTCTGCAGACATCGCTGCTGCTGCTGCTTCTGCTGCGTTGTCCTAGTCCTGGCAGCAGAGCGAGCCCTCACCACCTGTGTGCGCAGGCCTCTCACGGGAGAGCAGCCAGAGAGAGAGCCAAATTCATACAGGTGTGCTCGAAACTGAACAGCAACTGAGGGCGCATGTCCTTGGGGGTGGTGGGAGTGAAAATGGTATAAATTTTATAGACATCACATGGTATAAATAAGCCCTCTAGCGAGAAATTTTCGTGTTTTTTAAGGGGATGAATGTCGAGCAGAGTATAGAAAAAAGTATACCTCCTAGTAGTTAGCTAGTATAACACTATTTTATGGCTACTTTGAGAGTGAAAGTTGTGCCAGAAAACGGAGAAACTTTTAAATGAATGAAAAGTAGAGTTATTATAATAAAGATGATTAATAAACGGAAAGGAAACACAGAAAAGGTGAAAACTAAAGTGCGATTTTGAAAGATACTAAAAAAGGCATTTCCACTGACCCGTCGCACTGCTTGAAATGTGCTGCCCCACCGCTAGTTGTCAACTGCTTGTCTTCCTTAAGCTTTCGCACTGCTTTTGCACTGCTTTGTAACTGATTTCTAGTGCTTTTGACTGCTTTCTTTCTCCTAATTGAGCTTTTCGGAGTTTTGTCCGAAAACTTTACCACACCATTTCCCCAACTTTCACGTTTCTCGCTCGCCCACGCTATTTGGCAAGACTCTCTCTCTCTGTCGCTCGTGCCTCCCATTCGGCAGTTCGTGAAATTCGTGAAATTCACAGCTCGTGGACGCTCATGGGCTCGTCGATTCATCGCCTTCTGTCGTCGTCGTGGGGCAACATCGTTTGCGTTGGCCAAAGTTAGAGGCAGGATAATGCCGCCGTCGCTGGCCTGCTGCCGTTCCTGCTGCTGCTGCTGCTGATTATATTCTTCTGTGGCATAGTCTCTCCACTCAGGGCCCAGGAGCAGAGGCCACAGCCAAAGCCAAAGCCAAGCCAAGCCAGCAAGCGCCATCCTGGCTAATGTATGGCAACGCATTGTGGCAGGTCGCAGCAAGCGCTTCTGTCTGGCTTTTTACACCGAGCCGCACCGAGCAGCCGGGTTCTTGTTTCTTTTTGGCTTGGGCTTGGGGCTTGGGCTTGCTGCTGCTGCTCTTTGTGTTGGCATCCCTTTAATGAGTTTCATTAATTAAAGCTACTTTGTTGCCACTGCTTGTTCTTTACGCTCTTCTGATGTATGTATGTGCGTGTACGTGTACGTGTGTGTGTCTGTATTTGAGTGTGTGAGTGTGTGTGTGCATGAGTAAACATGCAACATGAATTTTGTCCTTGACTTTTAATGGGTTTATGACAAAAGCGTTACCCAACCCAAACCAACCAACCCACACCCAAACCCAAACCCCCCCGCCATAATATAACATGGCTAATGTGCAGGGCGTTCTCATCTGTTTCTATGTGTGTGTGTGTATGTGTGCGTGTCCTCCTCCTCCTTCTTCCTGTATGTGTGTGGGTAAAAGAGTTGTTAAAGCGGACGTCTGCCGGAAGCTCTTGTGGGTGCCATTTTGGTTCATGTTCCATGCGACGCATGCCGTTTTTTTTTTATCTCTGTTCCTTTTGCCTTAAACCATTGCCAGACTTTTGTCTCTAAAACTTGGCTACTGCCGCTTTCGCCCCTTAAGGTTTCCTATCCCAGTGTCCATCCCCCCTCCTCTGCTTTCTGGTCTTGTCTGGTCTGGTCTGTCATTGTTTCCACGGTTTTCCTTCCTTTGAGATGGCGGTCGTGTGGCGGTTGCCAGCAGCGTTTGTCTTTGCCGTTGCCGTTGCCGCTTTGTCGCTTCTCTTTGTCTGCCACTGCCACTGCCGCTGGCGTTGCATTTTTAGCCACTTCCGTATCCGTTTGATGCTCGGTCCTGCTTTTGGCCAGCTTAATTTGTCGACTCATAATTTATAGCATCTCCTCGAGCAGTCGAGCAGTCGAGCAGCCGAGGAGCCGAGCCGCCTCTCAAGATGCTCTCAATTAGGGCGTTTATCAGGTGCCAGGCTAAAAGGGAATTGAAATGCCTCTCGCCACTCGTCGTTTCTCTAAAAGTTGCCATCTTCTACCCTCCCTCTCGCCTTCTCTCTCTCTCTGTCGTTCGCTGGTGAAACTATTTAAGCCAACTTTCAGCCCAGCCACAGGAACTGTTGGCGAGCCATAGAGCTGTTGGCGAGCTAATTCGGCTTTAAGGCAGCAATCTGGTTAAAACTCTCTCATAGCCGCAACTCAACTCAACTCAAATCTGGGCATTAGTCCTTGGCGCACTTTCCCTGCCATGCCATGCCATGCCGTGGCATGCAATGCGAAAGGCGAAAAACCAAAACTTTTTCCTTCAACTTTAGGTCACACACACACACACACACACACACAAATATACTGCTACACATTCCCATTCTCGTTCAGTCACTCACACAGTCCCACAGTCACTCAGGGGATGCCGCCTGCCCCAGACCGTGCGTAGAAAATTGCAACAAACTCGCGAACAGAACAGAGCAGAGCAGAGCAGTGCAGAACAGCGAAAGTGCGCGAAAAATAACAGCAGCAACAGCGGCAACAGCGGCAGCAGCGGCAGCAGCAGTGCCAGTCGAGTGGAGTGGAGTCCGTCCGTGGAGGGGCATAAGAGAGTAGCAAAGGGAGAGCAGCAGCATGGATACCAGTACGGGGTAGCGGGGGTACGGGGTAACGGGGGAACGAGTGCGAGTACGAGTGCTATGCATAATGAATAACATTTTCAAATTAGTTTCCGGTCAGTGGAGATTTTAACGCAGTTTGTCAAGCGCATAAAAGAAAGCCAGCCAGCCCCCCACCTCCCCCGCAGGGTGATTTGACTGAAAACAAGATGAAAGGGAACACCACGTGACGGAAAGGTCGAATTTGGAAATGCGTACTCGTACTCGTAATAGCATTCCTACCACCCCCACCCCCCCAAAGCCATCTGCTTCAATTAAATGTAATCTGATCGGATCGGTTCGCATCGGTTCGGATCGGAGTCTAAATCTGGAAACCTATGGCATTTAAGCTCTTCGAAATAATAGGCTCGCCGCCCCCCTCTCTGAGCGTATAATTAAATGCTCCTCTAACGTGCAATCAAAGCGATTTCCATAACAATAATTCCCGGCAATGGAAAGGGGGCAGGGATTGGGGGCAGGGAGTGGGGGAGGGCATGGGTCAATCATTTAACAAGCCCCCGCAGAACGGAAGGGAGCAGAGAGGGTCTCTCCGCTCTGTGTAAGCAAGCATAAAGTGAAAATAGAAAGAAATAAAAATATGGAAAGTAAAAGCGGAATAATAATGTACATAAATGTCTATACATCTGGCCATTAGGATGGGGGATAGCAACGGAATCATGAACTGGAAATATTCCGCCTGCTGGCGTAATGAAATCAAAATACGAGAATGTCTCCCCACATTCCCCGTCTCCCGGACTCCCGACAACTCCCACGTTTATGACCGTATTCCCATCCACGTCCAAGCTTTTCTCTGTGTGTGTGTGTGTCTGGCAACAATTTGCGTTAAAAATTGGCACAACAATTGCAAAATAATCACCTTGGAGAGCTGGAGAATTGTGTGCAGATAGATGGACTAGTTTGCCTAGTTCCGCTTTACTGCCTCCAAGTTTTGGCCCCGGAGAAGGAGCTGGAGAAGGAGGAGGAGCCGTAGCCGGAGCAGAATTGGAAGCCAACCGAGTGCAACCAGCCAGCCAGCCACCCAGCCAGCCAGCCAACCAGCCATCAGTGGAAGCAGCTACAGCGTATTCCCTTTTGGTTAGCAGCTTAAAAGCATTAAAACTGCACTCATGGCCAGTCGGGGATGGAATAGGAATAGCAATACGGATTGTATTATGTAATATGATGGGTATACTGGTATACTGGAGTATCCCCCAACGTATCTGGCATCTATTCAATCGCAAAAAAAGTGAGGCAATCGTTTTGATGGCTCACGGGCATCATTTGCAGAAGCCAGAGCAGCAGACCATGCCACAGGCACTTTTAGCCAAATGAAATGTGGCACAATGAACTTTTCTGGCCAAGTCCTTTGGCCCTTTTCGGCTCCCGACTCAAGTCATAATTTTGTAACGACGCAAGATAGATGGTTTGTCCGCGATACGGGCCAAGCGTTTGCTTTGTTTCCCCTCGCCTTATCTCCTCCTCTCCTCTGTGGAGTGGAGGAGCTGCAACATTTTCACGATTCCCTGGACAAAGTGTAAGCCAATGCCAATGCCAAACTTTGGCCAATTACGTGATTAACAAATGCTTTGGGGGCCAAGTCCTCCATCCTCCACAATCCACCCTCCACCATCCATTTCACTCCCCACTTCTCGATGCCGTTCTACCAATTAAAGATGTAATTAAAAGGGCCCCCGAAATGTTTATCCGAGTGCCCGTTTGCAGTTCATCTGATCATCTGAGATGGCCATAACTTATTCATAACCACATTGCGGCCTGCCCGGAAATGAACGATGCTGGCCAGAAGCACAACCGACAACCGACAACCAACAACAAAACCAGAAACAGAACCAGAACATATCGCACATAAAAACTAAGCCAAAGCCAATGTCTGGACACAATTGGATAACCTTTTTGTGCCGCCCCTTTCAGGAGGGTATTAGGATTTTGAGTACTATTACATACATGTTTAGAGTGCGAAAAGGGGAAGCATTTTGGAAAATATTCGGAATATTTTATAAATGTTTGAACAGCATTGGGAGACGAGTAAGCATGGGACATTTCTGGTTAAAAATTAACACAAGTGCGGGCGTAATCCTTACTAATTTCACTTTTGATCAGTTGATCAAAATCGGACCACACAATATCCCAAGGATATGCGATAGATCGGCGTGGTAAGGGTATGTAAGCCCTCGGCCCTTTCGAAGCAATCCTTTCTTTCCTGTTTTGGATTGTCACTGCGAAACGTATCCCTTCGAGAGGAGAGGGGAGAGTCTTGCCCACACACATATATGCACACACACAGTCCCACACAGTCACATGCATGAATGGCCTTTGTGCGCTTTATTGGTAGCCTGGCCTGGCCTGGCCTGCCATTTCTGCCCTGCTGCTTCGGACAAACAGCCATCCAGCCGACCAGCCAACAAAAGCGTTAGCGGGCGAGAGGGTGTGCTATTAGCCAAAAGGCCTGCCAAATAAAAGGGAAACAGTTGTACGAAAACACACACACACCAACATACACACGTACATACATACATATATGTATGTATATATTCATACATATACATGTATGTACTTTATGTCGCGATGTCAGCATGAACACTTTACGTTTCATATTTGCCAGGCCACTGAGCACACTCCCACACACACACACACATCCGGAAAATATGGAAAGCGAGAGAGAGAGGTAGGGGTGTGGGTGTCGGTGGTGGGGGGATAAAAATGCCAGCGAGATAGAGCGTTACATTCGAGTTTCGTTTGTCGTTTTCCTTATGCAAATTAGCCTTCAGTCAGTTGACTTTTTCCCTCCTCCTCCTCCTCGTCCTCCTCCCCCTCCTACTTGCTTGCCCCGTCTGACTGCCACCGACGCCTGCTTCTGTTGCTTTTTGCATAAATTTTAAATTTCTTTCCTTATGCCTGCTTTCTTCTTGTTTTTCTCTGCTTTTTTACTCTTTGCATCAGCATCAGCCGTATTTATTCCGAAACATACTTTTATGGGCGCTGGCTGTGACAACTCCTGATATGTCTGTCGCTGTCGCTGTACCCCGTGACCCCCACCCCCACCACCAGCCCCTCTCTGTTTCAGTCTTATTTATGCACTAACATTAAGAATTATTAACTTTGATAAGTTATTGCACTACGACCTCTCTTTCTCTCTCTCTCTGTCTCTCTGTCTTCCACCCGATTTCTTTTCATTTTGATTCCGTACATGTGCGGAAATTTTATGTGACACTTGAGAGATTTATGTTCGGGGCTGCTGCCGTCGAACAGTAGGCGAACAGTCGGCTTGGCCTGGGGGCGTGGCACATTGTTGAATTTTCAAAAGTGCCAGCAGAAAAATGCCAAACACGTGCGCGACCTGCCACTGGCACTGGCACTGTCCCTGCCCCTTGAAGCCAAAGGCGCAGTCTTTGAAAATAGTCACCAACTGAAATCCTTAGCCATATTAATCATACGCACCGCTGGCCAACAAACAGTGCTCTCCGCAGGAAAGAAAATTTTAATTAATTTTCCAACCTATCGCTGGCAATTTCGCTATATTTGACATTTCATTTGAGTGTCAACTTAGGAGAAATTCGCGCACGCCCCAACCCCCTGCATCTCCGCATTCCCCGCAAATAAATGCCCAATGAAATGAAATTAATTTCTAGATTTGTTTGTCTCATCATCTGTTCTGTCTGTTCATGTCTGTCTGTCTGACTGTTCTGCTTGTCCTTTGACATTTATTTGGCGGAGAGCTGACAAAAAACACCTTGGCGACAGGCAAATGAATGTCGTCGTGCTGGAAAATACGTTTACGGGCTGCGGGTGGGGTTTGGGCCCGGGAGGGAAAGCCAATTTGCAGCTAGCGAATTCTGAAATGAGTTACAGTCCGTAGTCCGTAGTCCGCATTTCGCAGTTTGCGTGTTGTTTATTAATTAATCTCGCAACTGGCAATCCTCGGAACCCCCTTTGAGCCCCTCTCCTCTTCTCCCATGCAGTGGATAGAGCAATCAATCTAAATCGCTTGTCAGCGGCCCGCCATAAATTAAATGTCCGACTATTTTGTGCATTTGCTGGTTGAAAGCACTCCATGTCCTGCCGCGGTCTCTCCCCGCTCCCCGCTCTCATTGCCGTCGGTCAAAGGGATGTCCGCGCTCCAATTAAATACCAATTGACTTTGACGGACGCGGGGCCTAAAATTGTCAGGGTTTTAGTTAATTAATAAATAATTGTGTTTATGAAAATGCACAGCACATTCTGTTCGGCCAGGTGATAATTATAGCGATGTCAGAGCAGAGCCGAGCAGGGCAGAATAGGGGCAGAGCGTACCGACCTGGTTGGATCCCCATCACGCATACGCCGCATGGCCACGCCTGGACAAAACAATTTCGGTCCGGAGGCTGCTGTCGTGGAGGGAGAGGGGACAATTTTCGGTACGCCCCGTTTGTCAGTGGACGACGACTCCCGACTCCCCCGTTTTGATTGATGGTTGGTTATGTCGGTTTGTTCCATCAGATCCAGCCCCCCTTCAGCCCTTCAGCCCTCCAGCCCCCCAGCTCCCTCCAGCCCTGATCTCCATCCCATTCTCATCGCAATCTCCCAAAGCCATGTCCCAGCGGGCGCTGCATATTGTTTTTTTTTTGTTGGTTTGGTTTGGTTTTGCTGGTTATTTGGCCAAAGGGTCATGAATTCGTGATGTGGTCGCCGGGGCAACAAATTGAAGTGGCTTTGGCACAATGTGTGCTCAATGATGGCATTGTGAGTGGCACAAACAACAAGAGGGGCAGGACAGGGCAGGCACAATGCAGTTGCGGTTTCCCAGGCAGGCCCTTCTCCCATCCTCCTCCACCACCACTTGGAGGAGTCTGAGGAAGACATGGGCTTGGTTGGTGTCCCAGCCAGATTTGAGGTATTCTATTAGGGGCTTTGAGCATGATTACAACGCCTTTCTTTTGTGCGGGTCGACATCTGATTGATAAAGCCAGCAGGAGCAGTGGCAGGTGCAGTAGCAGGAGCAGCAAGCAGCAGACACAAAAAGTGGTTGTCTGGATCCACAATAACACGAATCTCATTAATCATACGTATGCATAATGGCTCTTGTCGTACAAGGGACAAGGAGCAGCAGCAGCAGCAGTGGCAGAAGGATATGGAGAAGGAGGGGAAGTGGAGGTGGACCGGGTCATGCCACATGGCCATTGGCGAAAGGCGAACACGGGCCAGGGCCAAGACTAATGTAATGGGCCGCAATATGTTGCAGGTGGGTGGTCAGGGGGCTGGTGTCCCAACCCCAACTAGGTATCGGTCAGGTCAAAGGTGGCAGCAGAAGCTCTATGCGCCACCTCCTTCTCCCTCTCCCCCTCCACCGCCCGTTCCTGGCTAAACATAATCATGTGTCATTGTCGCCTGTCCGGCTCCTCTCTCTCTCTCTCTCTGATGTCCACCTTGGTTCGGTTTTTGTACCATCTCTCGCTCTGCTTATTTATTTATCCTCCCTATACCCACCATCTCCCCCTGCCCAAACCAACATGCCTAACAACCATATCGTGTTTCCCCTTTCCCACATATGCGTACGTGTGTGTGTACGAGTGTGCGGGGGATAATTAAAGGGAGTTGTCAGCTGTGGCCTTGCCTGTATACTTCATCAGGATCATCCACATCCACCACCAATTACTTTTGGGTTAGCAAATTTAATTATATGCAGAGCACACACCTTTTTTGGGGCATCGGCTTTGAAAAATTCATTGGGCCATGAATTATGCGTTTTTAATTGCTGACCCCCGACCCCCCCTACACTTCAGACGGCACAATCGAATGGAACGTGCAAGAGTGTGGGGTGTACGTGGCCGTGGTTCGGTGGGGGTCGGTGGAGGAAAAGTGATCATCGTTTGATTCATTCGAGGCCAGCCAGCACCCAGCCTGACCCAACGATTCATCTTCCAAGGGTCGCTCCAGGGACAGCCACTGGTTACTGGTACTGGCCCTGGGGACTGGAAGCCGGGACTTCATTAAAAACAGCTCAAGTGGCGCTCTGGCTAAAGCCAGAGCCAGAGCCAGAAATGTGGAGCGCACTTTAAATACCTCGCAAATCGTTCAACATTTTAGTTTTTGTGCATTTTTCTGGTTTCTGTTTAGTCCGGCCACAGAATGCCGAGCATCCATCATTCAGACACTTCCGCCTGGCCGGGAATACTGGAAGGATAGTTGGGTGGGTGGATGGAGGGGTGACATTTGCCTTGCATGTTGCAACATTTCGTGCATGCCGTCGATTTTTGTTTGCCTTCTCGCAATGTCAATTTATTTGGACTGCAAAACGCCAAGCGGCGATGCAAATTTAAATGTTCGAAAAATACAACCCAGCAGCAACCCGGCAGCGGCAGCGGCAGCAGTGAGAATTTTTTTTTTTCAACTGTCGTTTGTTTTGTGTTTGTGGTCTTTTGGGGATTTGCTGTAGGTATTTGTGTCGAATCCATTGGGAGCCCAGCTCGACTGGGCTCTGCCCTGTGGCATGTGGAATCAATGCAAAACAGATTAGAATAGAATGGAGCAGGTTAATCGTGCGGGAAATGCAGAGCGGAGTGAGTGGGGGAATGAGTGAGGGAATTGAATTATATGGATTAGATTCCTCCAAATTTAAATTCCAAATTGATCAGATTTATCGTTTGTCCATAACTATTCCCTCGATTTAAAATTGATTAGAGCTTAAGTGATTCCAATTTCGTATTCAAATATTCTGTGGATTTATTCCGCTTTTCATTTCGGTTTGTCAGTTTTCTTGCGAGTTTATTTTGAACATTACTCATACGAAGTGTGTGCCAGAAGGAAGCTATTACCAAAAGACTTACGGCTTCGGCCATAACTAATAAACCCGATTATTCTCTACTGCTGCTCCTCTGCTGCTATCTTTTACGGCAGGATATTCTATGCTGCATAGAGACATAAATAACTAAAATGCCATGCGGCTTTTTGTTGCTTCTTGTTGCTCTCCTGGCGAGCACTCCATTGAGCACTCTCCCTCTCCATCTCTCTCTCCCCCTCCATCTTTCTCTCCTTTTGGCCACTCCATTTGGTCTTAATAACTCCGGGCCGTCGGTAAGTAGGTGTTTAGTGGCTATTATCATCTCCGTGTGCTTGCACGTGTGTGTACCGTGCTCCCGGTGTTTATTGCATATACATACACATACATACGAAGATATATTCCTGAACTCTTTAGCATCAATATTTTATGTATTATGCCAACAGATTATGATTTATGGCCAAGGCGCTGAAATGGCCTCGTGCTCCTTTAGCACACTGCTCCTGCTCCTGCTCCTCCACCTCCTCCGGTGAATGGGAGAATGTGGGAATGGGGATTCCCATTGTCTTGGTCCCCCCTCCCCGCTTCCGTTTAGAGATTCATATTTCATGGCTGAGCTTCAATTCCTTTTCCTGCCATTGCTTTCCAGAGGGGTATGGGCGGCGGACGGTGCGGGGGCCGTGTCAGAAATTACGTTTAAAAGTGTTTAAGTGGCGCTCGCGCTAAGTAACAAGTTGAAAAATTGCAAAGCACGCTCGTAAATTTGCTCGGCAAAAAGTGAAAAGTAATAATATACAGGCATTATAAATGGCTGTGCGTCCTTGAAGCGGGAGTCCTGCCACTGCTGCTGCTCCTGCTCCTGCTGCCGCTGCCGCTGGTTCGGTTGCTGTTTCTGTGGGTGTATGAGTAGACGGTCAGGTGAGTAAGCGGAGGGGGGAGAGAGTCAATGGCCGTGGCCAGCAACCGCAATTCCTTGCCATCTCTCCACCAGAACATCAAAGAGACGACACAAGTAGACAGAGAGAGAGAGAGAGAGACAGAGAGGCAGAGCCAGTGAAGCAAACGAAACACCCATACACATATGCATATGTCCTGGCTGTACAAGTACATGTCTGTGTGCTTGTGTGTCTGTGTGCTTCTGTGTGCTTCTGTGTGTGTGTGTGAGCCAAGCATTTCAAAAGTAATTCAAGCAAGAAAAAAGTTGGGTAATTGAAAGTTTGCCCATAAAAATTTGTCGCTCTGCGAATGAGATTGGGGTGCCGTGCCTGTCTCTCTGTCTCCCCCCCGCACCATCTGGTGCTCCCTCTCCCTCTCTCTTTTGGTAACTTTTCATTATGCATCCCTTACCATAGCCACCCCCAGTCTCGGAGCCATTATCTGGAGCACTATCGAGGCGCCCGAAACTAGTTGAAGTGCTTGAATTGTTTACGTTGATAACTTTCCTTTTTGGTGCTGTTGTTTTTTGTTGTTATTGAACCTACCCTAAGGAGGAGGGAAGGGGCTGGGTGTATAGGGTGGAATAATGAAGTGGGTGACTACGATAGGGGATGCAATATAGCTGATCAAAGTTTAAGATTATGGCGGATCATTTACAGATCAATGCCAGTAGATGTCGAAGGTGTAGACTGTCCAGGGTGTAAATTGGGGGCAACATGTGATTGCTTGAATGGTGATTAGCTTCCCCTCTCTAGGGTACTCCTCTAGTCGAGGGTATCTATCATACACATACCATCAGAAACACATAACAAAGTTTGCTGCGGCATCAGGCGCTTCGCTTCTTTCACTTTGGATTGTTTGGGGATGGATCCCATGGTCCCATCGTTTTTATGGGTTGGCATAATGAAAACGCGAACGCGAACCCGAACCCGAGCCCGATTGCAGTTTAAGTGCACTTTCAATGACAACACAACAAGGCTCGTCGTCTCGTCGTTGGGGGTGCTGCTGCTTACCCCCTTGCCCCCTGCCGCCTGCTATCGGGGAGCCACTTGAAGTGGCAACAACGAATTGCCAACATTGATAAATGGCTAGCGGGTGCACATCTGAGCCGGAGAATACAAGTACGAGCACGAATACGAATGCGAATACGAATGCGAGTGACTGTATGTGTGTGTGTGTGTGTGTCTAGGGCGCAAAGCCAGGGGACAGACCACAAAATAAGCGTAAATGATATGAAGACATATCGTAAAAGCAGCAGCAAATTGGTAGCTGAAACAGAAAACCCGCAACACACACACACACAAAAGGGGGGGCACACACAAACACACAGATACTCGTATATGGTTACTGGAAACAGTCACATGAGATCTGCTCGACACAATCTGTGGTATCCTGGTGGTATTCTGTGGCGGGGCTTAACACCAGAACCAACCTACACAAAACGACAAAGAGAGACAGAGACAGAGAGAGAGAGAGATTGTGGGGGTATGTGGTGTAGGGGGAGATACCATTTGTTGACTCTTTTGTTGGCTTTAAAACTGGACCACACAATGTAATAAATTAGATTTACAAAACTTGATGCGAGAAATGCCGCCGCCAAATATTTAACACCAATCAACATGAGAGCGCAACAAACTTTTTTTGGCCGCAGAGGCAGAGGCGGAGGCAGAGGCGGCAACAAGCAACAAGGACCACCAGCCGAAGAAGAAGTCCAAAAGGCAGGGAAGACAAAAGTCAAGAAGACCAACAAAAAGAAAAAGGGAAAAACTTTGCCCTTTTCACGTCGACTCGCGGTGCTCATTGTCTCGAGTTGTTCAAGTCGTTGTCGGTGTCGTTGTCGTTGTTGTCGCGAGACTTTCGCTGGGCGAAGACGAAAGGTGTCAGGCAATGACAAACACTTTTAACTAACCAACTTTTGCTGGCCTGTTTCGTTTTGGTCTTAGCCAGAAGATGGCTGACTTACTGGCTCTCTGGTTTGCTGATTGTGTTGCCCCGATACCAGACGACAGTTTAACCCATGCAAACAGCAAACTTCTGCGGGGCCACAGCCCCAGTACAGCCCCAAATGTACTGTGGAAGATGGCCGGCAAGGATAAGCACTCGGAGTGGAGGAGCGTAGGAGCGCAGGAGCGCGGTGGCATGTGCCTCTGTATCTGTATCTACCCCCCTGCTAATCATCGCAAAAGCAATGGTCTCTCCAATCTCGTTTCTCGTTTCCCGCTGCCCAAATGGGGCCCATCAATTTTACAACTGCTCTGCAGATGGGGTCGCCCGAGAGGTGGAAACAGGTAAATCAATCACACGCATTATGCGATGGCTTTGCTTTTTGTGTGAAATATATTCCAGCAGGTTCCACCAGAGACAGAGACAGAGAGAGAGAGTGAGTCGTCTTAGATGGGGTTTCTGGGGTGGTGGGGGGGTTGGTTTATTTGGATTTTGGCTTACCATATACTTTTTATGGCCCATATGCTGTGGGTGGGTGGTGTGGTGTGGCGTTGTCTCTGATTTTTATGCCACTCTCTGGGGCCAGTGTTATTACTTGTAAGTGGGCGAAGTGAAACGATGCCACACTTGCAGCCAGCCTTCGTCCTCGCCATTTTTATGACCTGCTCTTCCTCCTCTTTATGTATATTTCACGTCATTTGCTTGGGCTTTGTCATTCCGAAAAGAGTCTGAAAAGAGGCAACAGAGGAATGGGATAAGGTATGGGCTGGGCTGCCATGGGCTGAGGTGAGAAGAGCGAGTGCTTAGGCACACATTTATTAGGAGGTCTTCTGGAGAGCTCTTCTTGTTTAGCCCCCGGATGAGATGATGGTAATTGATAGTTACTCTCTCCCTCTCAGATCTCAGATCTGAGAGCTCTTCGGGGGATCTGTATCTGTGTAGCACGAATAAATGCCTCGAATGCCATATAAATTATCTGTGTAAGCCTTTTCGCAAACGTTGATTTACTTTTGGGGGCTTAGAACGCGCACCGAAAATGGACAAAAAGCTTCTCTAAATCAAATTTTTATGTAATTGCTGTCTCCACAAAAGAAAACCCTTAACGTTTATTATTTTTTGTTATTTTTGTTACTTTTGTTATTTGTGTTGCTGCCTGCAACATTTAAATTCCATTGTTACGAGTATTGTGACAAATTGAGGCGGCAAACAAAGGAAGAAATTAAAACGAGTTAGGAACTGAAGTGGCAGCGAGTGTAATGAATCGACTGGCGGGATATCCTGGACCCAGCTTTAAGCCGAAATCTGCCCGTAATCCACATGCTACACACATACTTGTAGATCACCTGCTTCAGCGAGTGCTCAGGATATCCTCTGGGGCGACAGCCTCTCCTGTTGCTCCGCCCGTTTACGCCACAGCCCAACTCTATCTCCGTTGAAGACTCGTCTGGCGAATACCCTGTACTCGAGAGAAGCTCCTTGCTGCTGTAAGGGTTGCTGCTATTCCTTTCCCTAGCCACTCCTAGAGGGTATCCATTTCGCCCTGACTGCCTCCTCCTCCTGCCATCTCCTGCATGTTTCTCCAGCTCTTGCTCTCCCCCTCGCACTCTCTGCTCCGGTGCAGTCATGGCTCGTGGATTTGAATAATTGTGCAGCAGCGTGTAACGGTACATCGCATGGGTATGAGACAGAGAGAGAGAGAGGGGTAGAGAGGTGGTGTCGAGCGAGTGGGAGAGTGTTTGTGTGTGTGTTTGTGCTCTCATTGTTGTTGTTGTTTCCGACTTCTCTCTCTTTCTCTCTCTCTCTCTCTATTTCTCCGCTGCATAAACATTCTTTTTCTCACTTTCCATTCCTCCCTTCCCCCTCCTCTACATGCACCCTCTATGTCGCTCTTTCCATCTCTTTTGCACCGCTCCGCTCAGATATATGCTATATTTTGTTATTGTTAAATATGTTTTGCTGGTAATGATACCCTTTGGGGAAGGATACGAGGGTATGATGGGTTATTAGCAGATGTTTGTGCAGAAGGAGGTCTTCGGAACATTCTGATCCATGAATTTATGTCGAAAGTATATCGCAAAGATCAAGTTGCGCCCATTATTACTGGAGTATAAACCTTCGCAGATCGAAAAACTCTAACCTACTTTTGTGGGAATCTTTATAAATATTCCCACCATGATTCGTATAGCTACAAAAGCAGAAGACCCATCCGCAAGGGTATCAAATTCTGCGGCCTCCAAAACCAACAAAAATCCTCATGTTTTTTTTTTTTGTGAGTGTTGCTGCTGTTGCAACATTCGTGTGGCAAACAAAACGTTTGTATTTTGTTGTCGGGGATTCGTCGGGCTTGCTGCTGCCGCTCTGCTGCTGCTGCTGCTTGTTGTTTTTGTTCAAATTAAAAATGATTTAGATGCCAGCAAATTGAGTTCACTTTGGATATAGTTTTGTGTGCATTGTACTCGTGCTCGTGTGCTCTGGTTGTGCCTCTGCCTCCGCCTCCGCCTCTGCTCGGCGTGTAATTTAATTGTTTGATATTTGCCAACACACACACACACACACACACACAGATGCACACACATACACTGATGCACACACTCTTTGCATGACATGCACAAACCAAATGTCCTGACTGTCTGTCTGTCTATCTGTCTGTCTGTCCCCTGTATCGTTTCATTTCAATCAGGCTTTGGCCATTGTTTGTTGTTGGTGGATGTGAACCCAAAAGGAAAATGCAATTTCATGGCTCTGCATCCCTTCATCTGAATCTGAATCTGCCACAGCATCTGCATCTGTATCTGTATTTTTATTTGTATTCCTTTTTCGGAATTGTAAGTTTTTCCATATAATAAATGTACACATGGATACAATATTATATGAACAATATCCCATATTGTTTGCACTCCAAATGCCAATGCTTGTTGGCATTGCAATTAGACAGAATGGAAACAAGGGCGAAAGCAGGCAGGCAGCAGGAGGCAACAGCTAAATTAAGTCCAGAAAAATGCAACAAAATGGATGAGGGGCACACAAAATATGTGCAACATTTCACTCAACTCGGGCGTATCTCTAGAGGAAGGAAGAGAATGGTTGGCTTTAAATGATCTCATAAAAGGAGAGGGAAAGAAAGAGACAGCGAGAGAGAGGCGTAAAAAGAAAATTTACGGAATGTTTGTCTGCTCCGGCTGCGGCTCCTGCTCCTGGTCCCCTCTCTCCATCTCAAGGACAGACACAAAAGAACTACAACTTAAGCACCCACCCGGAAGTGCCATTTTGGAATTTGTGCCGCAGGAGATGTGGATGATACAGAGAGAAAAGGGTCAGGACACTCCAAAAACACACACACACACTAAAGTGTTCCCAAAATCACTTTCGTCTAGATTTTTGGGGCCCAGGATAAAGCCCGGCCCAGGTGCGAAGGGCTCAACAAATAGTGGATTATTTTCAAAAGGGTTTCAAGTGCCGAATATCCTGTGGCATCCTGTGGAAATATTTATCACCAGCGAACGAAATCGATTGCCAGAACAAATAGATGTATTCGATGGGTCAGGGACAGGGACGGGGACAAGGACACTCACTTGACTGGACACTTTCATTTAAAGCCAACTTTTGGGTCATAAAAAGCTTTCTTCTACTGCCACTCCACTCCACTCCCCACCCCCTCCCCCCACACTGGATTTTTCTCATCTTTTTTTATGTTGCTGTCTGTCCTCTCCATAAAGATTGCTGCCAAGCAATTGAATCCATTGGCCACGAGCCTTTACTGTCCCGTCCTGTCTGTCCGCCAGTTTCATAATCAAATACATAACTTTATTTATGCTCTAGTCCCATACCCCCCATCCTGCCCCCCCCCACGCCCCCCTGCATGGGGCAACAAAAAAAGTTTCCACCAAATTTGCTTACATTGGCGAAACAATAAAATTCCATTGTCTAGGAGCCAGAAGGAGAAAAAGGATGCTCTGGGGCTGGCCGGATGCCATTTTGTTAAGTGCGCGAATGTTGGCGCATAAATAAAAATATAATTGAGCCGAAAGGACGTCCCCACAGCCCAACATCCCAATATCCCCGGCATTCCAACAGAACCCAACCCCACCCACCGCCAAAGATCAGATTCCTGGCCACATGGCCTGAGGCATGCCACTGCTTCTACTACCGCTTCTGCTGCTTCTACTGCCTCTTCTGCTGATGATGAGGAATGTACAATCGCGCCTTCCCCGCCTCCCGCCTGCCACCAATATTGATATTGATTTTGGTCCAGCTCAAATAAATTAGCTGCCATTAATTGGAAATGCGGGCAGCGGCGGAGATGCGACCCACTCAAGCAGTGCACCAATTGGGCGGCCAAGAAGATTCGTTGCCAAGGCTTAATTGATTGGCCTCGGCCTTCTTTCTTTCAACTGCTGCTGCTGCTGCTTGGGGCATGCCCCCCCCTCCTCGTTAGTTGTCATTGCATTTAATTGCATTGGCAAAAGAGTTCCACTCCCACTCCCAGTGCTAGTGCCACTGCCACTGCCACTTCCACTGCCGCAGTGAAAAACAACTATTAAAATGGTAGAGATTCCACCTCGCCTCGCCTCCACCTTGCACCTTGCACCTGGTAGAACTTTTATTCCATCGAGGCAATTGAATGCTCAACTTGTTCTTGTTGTTGCTGTTGCCCCTTGCCGTTACCGTTGCCCCAACTGCTGCCGTTGATGCCTCGGATAATTGAATTAAATTAAAATTGCCTGGAAATCATTCTCCAGCAACACCCTTGAACACCCCATCCCCCACCCATCCTGCGCCCCCCCTGCTGAGTTGGCATTAATTTTATTTCATAGAAAGTTCTGTTTGCGCGCTGGGCCATTTAAAATTTTAATTGAATTTATTGCACAAACTGTTTTGTAGTTTCCTGATTTTGTAATTAGTGCACTGTCATGTGATGTTAGAGGGTTTTTCGGGGCATTAGTACTACGAGTGTACTGAAAAATTATGCAGGATGAGCCCCCGATGAGCCCCCGATGAGCCCCCGATGAGCCTGCCCGTCCGGCCGTCTGTCCGCTTAAGTATGCTTAATAAATAATTGGATTTTGTACGTATGCAGGATGTAGGACGCAGGACGAGGGGACGGCAGGATGTAGAGGAAACCGAATACACGTGTTGTATCCGACACTTGTGGAGCATCAGACAGAAGTGGCAGGCAGCAGGGATGCCTCTCCATTTCCCAGTGATCATCTTTGAAATGTTGCTGTAAAAAGTGGCCTTGGCTCGAGGTTAAAGTTCAGCATTCCTGAAACCTGATACCTTTTTCAAAAGCCCAATCAATGCCTTGGACAAAGTGGAAGCCTCATTAGAGTGGACATTTTTCCAGGAACAACAAAGGTAACGAATGCAAACACCTGACTGCCTGCCTGCCACACAGAGCCTCGCAGCCGGGCGGGCGGGCAGTGGCATCAATCACTTTGCCACACACAAAAATGTCATTGCATACAAATCGCAATTAATTTGGACCCAGAGCCAGCCCCCAGCCCCCAGTCCCGGCCCCAGTTCTGGCCCGAGACCGAATCAGCACCCCAACACTGGTGCACCACCAAACGACTGTCGTGTTTGTCTTTCTCCTGTTGCAGCTGCCACTGCAGAAGCAGAGGAAGAAGGAGTGGCAGAGGCAGTGGCACTCTCCTTCTGTCTCTCTCCTGATGCCACTCCCGTATCCATGGCATGGGCATGGGAATGGGCATGGCATTCCCATCGGCAAAGTTGTCTGCCGTGTTTGCTTGCATGTCAAATTCTCATTTCATTGAAATCGGCAAATATTGACTAAGAACTTCGATGCAATCAACGCTGCTGCTGCTGCTGCCAGCGACTTTTCCGACAACGACAACTACGACAAATGGGCGTGGCTTCTCGACATAGCTGACGGACGAAAGGACAAACCGACGGGCAGTATTAGAAAGTAGCAGATGAAAGCCTGTCTATCTGTCCATCTGTCTATCCGTCCGTCATTCAGTCATTCAGATATTTGCATGGCAATGAAAGTGAAACTCAATCGAGAGAAGAAAGAGAGAGAGAGAGAGTTCCAGTCTCAGTTCCGGGAATCAAGAGAATTCTGTTTTAGTCTGGGTCTGGGTCTGGGAAAGTGAAAGGCGGCAGGCAGCAGCATTTAAGCTGAAAGCGAGACTCAAAGCTGGATCTTATCAACCAGGACAACGAAGGACAACACAGGCAGGAGGACAGGAGGACAGGAGCAGGCGAAGGGGCAGGGAAGGCACTTAGTTATTAAAACATTGGCCCACAAATTGCTACGCAACTTTTTGCTCAATAAACTAAACTGCAAAACGGTCCATGGCACTCAACTCAGCTCGATGCGAGGGGTGGCAGATGTGGCAGGTGGCAGGGGGGTGGGGGATAAGACAGCGCACAGGACACACAGAAGACAGGACTCTGGGGAACTGTGCTGCTTAGACACATCCTTTGAAGCCATGAAGCCGCCCCTCACCAAAAACACCTGGGGAACGGAGTCAAAAAACAATTTTCGCTCATTATCATTTCAACATATTGTATGCCCAAGTGTTTCAAATTGTTCCAAGAGAGCAGAAGAGCCGTACAGCAGAGTACACACTACAGCTCAGAGAGTACAGAGAGTGAAAGGGGGGCAAGGACGAGGACGAGGACGAGGTCGCATCATCCTGATGAAGAAGTTTTCCCTTTACATTGTTCTTGTTGTCTGTCGGAAAGGTGGCGGTTGGCAAACGGCAAAACGGCAAAGCGGGAAAACAGGAAAGCGGAAAACGGAAGGTTGTTGTAGGTGCTGCCTGAAATCACTATGCTCATAAATGTGCCATGAATAAATTAACTCGCTGAAAAGCGGCAGAAACCCAAAGCCGCCAGAAGAGAGCCAGCAACAAAGCCCCAGCCACCGCCACAGAGTGAGACAGCGATACAGAGAGAGAGAGCGATAGAGAGATGTATGGAGGGGTGGTGGGGGGAAGAGAATGCCTTAGATTTCAAGCGAATGATAATAATAATTGAGGCGCTCTGCGGGCCAAGTACATTGCTTAGATAATAACAGTGTACGAGTGTGCTCGAGTGTGCACTGGGAGAAATTGCTGAAATCCTCTCCTCGTAAACCATATCTGTCCATCTTCTTGGGCGCTCTTTCTCTCTCTCTCTCTCTCTTTCTTTCTGTCAGAGCCATCAAATGTGTTCTTCCGACTTCTCCAAGATGTCCTTGTGGATAAGGCTTGATTTAAAATGTTTGTCACATTCCCACTGACAATAAAGGATGAAATCCTCGCGATTATCTAGCTATCTGGAGAAACTTTAATCGTATCTGATAATTCCGAGTCATTCCGTAATCCCCAAGGGGGGCATTGAGTTTCCTTTCCATTGATTTCCATTTCATAACAACCGTTTTGTTGCTCATAACAACATCATAATTTCCAGAAACAAACAACAAGCAGTCCAATCCAAACCAAGCCAGTCGGATCGATTGCCTCTGCCGCTCCAGTCCACTTTTTTCTGTCGGAATGGCCTCCCTGAATGGCGCGCTGCGGCAGGCCTCGCTGGCCGCCCGACAGCGCCAGAGCCGCAGCCACCGCTTGACGCGCCACACATGCTTCAACATGAAGCGGCCCGACGTCTTCCAGGTGCACAAGTCGCTGGTGGAGTACGTGGACGACGAGCTGGCCGACATGGAGACGTCGGTGTTCTACCAGCGCATCTTTATACTGGCCAAGAACGGGAGCCTGGAGCCCGAGGTGAAGGAGCCCAGTGAGGTTAGTGAGGAGTCGGTGCCGGAGAAGAAGGTGCCCGTGGTGTTGGCTGTCGAGGAGGAGAAGGCTTCGCCAGTGCCACCAGACGATATCACCCAGGGCTCCACGGGCATCACGGACATGTCGGGTGCCAAGATGGACGGCGACAACTCCGAAGCAAAAGCAGATGGTCCTGGTGGGGATCCTGCCGCACCGTTGCCCACGTACCCCGAAAAGGAGGTAGTGACTCAAACCTTTCGCTTCAGCGAAGACGGGCCGACCACGGATGGCGATAATGAAGAGATGATGGAGGAGGAGGCAGAGGCAGAGCCCGAGGAGTCCGAGGAGTCCGTTAAGGTCAAAGATTACTTCGATATATTCTGCGAAAAGTTGCTGGAGCTGCACAACGACTGCCTGCAGGAGGCCTTCACGCCGGATCCCGTGTGCGGGCTGTTCCTCTACATGGGCGACTACTCCCTGCTGATGCTGGAGGCCAGCGAGGACATGATGGGCTGCTACTGCCGCCAGCTTTTGTCCTGCAGCGACTACTTCTGGCTGGACAACCGCGTCTTCATGATCGAGGATCACATCACACAGCTGTACACCAGGGAGCTGACCTTCCGCCGCATTCCTAGCGTCTTCCTCAACGAGAAGTTCCCCACATCGACGCCCACGGACGAGTATCTGATGGGGAAGCAGCACGTGATCATCAAGGAGAAGCTCTTCACCATCTGTCGCCTCATAGCGGAGAGCCTGGCTCTCCTCCAGTCCACCTCGGAGTCCGACGAGGAGGCGAAGGGTACAAGTTCTGCCGCCTCCGCACGCGCCAGTACTGCCCCCACCGCCCCTCGCATCAGCAATACCCCCTCCGCCCTCCGCGTTACTAATTCCGTACCGCCTGAGACGGGAGATGGGAAGGAGCGGGAATCGGTGAGGGCCCCCAGCAGGGCCACCCTTGGGTCCCTTGCCAATGTGGCACCCACTACGGTGGACACCGACATGGCCGAACCCGAGCAGAGCATCGAATACCTGCCGGTGGACGTCTACCGCAAGTACCTGCCCGAGATCCAGCGCATCGAGCTGGTGCTGTCCTCCACTCGCTTCTACTACACCCTGGCCGAGTTCAACAGTCTCTATGGCACTGCACCGCACGCACCCGACGAGGATGGCCTCTTCTGGCCCATCCAGAACAACTACACACCGCCCAACATCTTCCGGCGCACTCCGTTCGACATCAATCTGACGTTTGCCGATTACTCGTCGGACAAGAAGAAGGATGATAAGCATAAAGAAGGCCAGGACGGCCAGGAGGAGGACTTGAGCGACCGCGAGGAAGAAGCAGGATAACAACAGCGGTCCCAACAACAGCGCAAAACGATCTCGCCCCCCAACAGTTTTATTTTATTTTGTTTTTTTCCTGCGAACACACAAGAGCTTTCAAAATCATTTCACAACTCAGATCCGAAGTCTCTCCAAAAGTTCGGAAACTGGTGGCTTGCTCTGCTCTCTCTCTCTCTCTCTCTCTCTGTAACTCTCGTTGTTTCTCTCTCTCGTTGATTTGTAAAATTAGGAAATTAGGCATTTTCCATGCTCTTCTGTTGTAGTCAGTCTATTATAAACTAAAATTATTATTGTAAACAATAAAATTTGATTCAGATTTTGCATATCAACCCCCAGCCCACTCGTATAGCTGATAGATCGATATACTATCTCATTTCGAGACCAAGAAAGATCTGCAGATAATCAATTTTCCCCAGAGGATACTTGTAGACTTTAGTGAACGATCTGCACCCTTCAAAGGCTGAGCCAAACGACGAGTGACCATCATTTTTCGCCCAGTGTAGCAGCCATCAGCCATAGCATCAGCATCGTCATCGTCATCGTGTGGAGCGGCGGCAGTTGTCGGCTGTTATCTCTGGGACTCGCGTGCTCGGTTACAATGTTTTCGGCTTTGTGCACATGACTGCATCCCATTCTGTGGGGGAGGAGGGGGATGGGGATGTATGGGGACAGGTTGTCTTGTTTTGGCTTGCCACTTGAATGGCTCCGACTTTGTTAACATAAACATAAATTTACGTGTGTTTGTGTGTGCTCAGCCGCGGAATACTCGTACGAGTACGAGTACTTGCACTCCTTCTCCTCGCCTCTCGCTCCTCTCTCCACTTTCTCTCATTCATGTAAATGGGAGATTGGGGGCATGGCTTTGCGGGGTTTGGGGGGGTTTGGCTTTTAACATAAACCGCATCAGACGCCAGCTGTCAGCTGTAATACCGTTGGAGCCTCCCAGCTGTCAAAAGACGTGGCTGCCATTTAAAGTCATTCGACAAAAAAAAACCACACACACACAGGAAAAAAAAAATAAAAAACAAAAATCAAAAACCAAAAAAAAAAGAGAGGGAGAAAAGCAGAGGCTTAGTTTGGCAGAGGGCTTAAGGGTTAACAAAAAGGGTACTGGAAATCTCTGCTGTAAAGTTTTGCGGCTGCCCCACTGCCCCGCTGCCCTGCCTTTTAACAATTAAATTAAATTACTGCAAAAGAAAACACTACGCAGCGCAACGCGAGAGAGAGAGAGAGAGTGGATAAACCGAAAACATGTTTAGAAATTGAGCTGGAAAAAGTTAATTAAGCTTTGTGGCCTCGGGCCTTGGGCCTTGGGCCAGTGCCTTTGCCTCGGAGGCTGTTTCTGATGTTTCTGGGAGGACATGCACTGACAAGGACACAATTCAATCAAGCGCCACAGCCGGAGACGGAGACGGCGACGGCGATGGGAGAGTGTCAGCGCATAAACAAGGACATTGCACTCCTGGGTGCCACTGCCAGTGCCACTGGCACTGCATGCCTGCAGGTCCTCGCTTGGTCCTGTGGTCCTACGGTCCTATGGTTGATGCTCCTAAAAACGAAAGGCAAAAACCCAAAAAACATTTTCCGCTGCAGTTTTCATAAACTGGCAGACAACGACAACGGCGGGCAAGGCCAGCGACAGGCCAGACAATGACGATAAGCCGCTGCCGCTGCCGCTCCCGCAGTGCTGCAGCTTCCCTTTCCTCCCTTCGGCACTCTCCACTCCCCACTCCCCAGTCTCCTGCTCCCTTCGCCACTCTCCACTCTCTGGTGTGGACACGAATGCGGTGGCTCTCGTAGAACTCGTAGTACAAGAATGTTGTTGTTTCGGCTACCGTGTGGTGGCCCCACAACTTGAGGCGCAAACTCATAAATTACACGACACAGACCCCCCCCCCCCCCAACCCACTCTCCACTCAAAAAAGAGTCTAAAAAGAGTCTAAAATGACTTTTGGCTGCTGGTATAGTCGCATGTACTCGTATTTCTGGCGCTTCCACTCTGCCACTTGTTGTGGCTTCCTCCATCAAAAGTGAAACTGTTTGCTGCAGTCGCTTTAGGGGCGTTTGGGCGTGGCCTTAGCCTCTGAGTCTCTTGGTCTGGGGCGCCAAAGACCAAGGATAATTTGAAGCAAACTCAATTTTTGCTATACCCTTAGAGGAAAATCGACAAACATGGTGGAATCCACAGCATTTGCACCTGTTCCTTGCAGGATGCTTGGAGGAAGTTGAGAGAAAGTTTGGAGCATCAACAGATCCTGCTTTTAGCATGAAAGCGTGAGGGAATCCTATCCCAGAGTATACTTGGAGTATTTGAAGGTCCTGCCTTCTAGGAGTATGCACATCATCAGATCATAATCCATTCAATAAACCCTTGATGGGGCAGCTCGGGGGGGATTAAAACTCGAGCAAAACCTACAAAATGTTAATCTAAAATACTTTCTAATGAAGTTTGCTTTGTCTATAAACGATAGGGCATTGAAAACTTCGACCAACCCATCTCCCATCTCCCGCCTGTTTGTTTGTAATGTTTTCAAACAGATAAAGAGGGGGAGAGAGAGAGAGAGAAAGGCAGAGAGACAGAGAGAGGGGGAAAGGGTGCAAGAGAAGTGTGAAAAGAGTGAGCAAACAAGAGCAACTAGCAACTAAAATATATATTATGTGCAATGTAGACAAAAACGAAAACAATTTTGCGGCGCGATAAACGAATTTCCAGACTTTTGTTTCTGCCCCTGCCCTCGCCCTGTTCCACCCCGCCCCGCCCCGCCACGAAAAGTGCAGCAGCAGTGCAGGAGCTTAGTGGAATGGATTTTTTTGTTTTTGTTTTTGTTTTTTTTTTGGGTTTTGTTGGCAGCAAGAAGGCAAGTCAAGGATAACATGGCTACATTCTCCAGATTTGCAGGCAAACAGCAGAGAGGCTGTCCCGGCCCTAGATCCGGATCCGGGTCTGGCATGGCGTGGCGTGGCGTGGCATCGCATGGCCTAAAGCGGAATTGTAGCCAAGACAGGGAGCAGGGAGGAGCAGAGGGAGGCAGTGCTTCTGACACGAGTTTAGATTGCATTTATCCCCCCCTACCAACCTCTCGACAACGTTTTGCGAGCATTTCAAAAGCCTCCTCCAATGGAGCAGGCAGGCAGGCCGGCAGGAAGCAGCCGAATCCAACCGAAATGATTTGAGAATTGCAGACAACTCGAAGGAGAGAGAGAGCTGGGCTACGGATAGGATCTGCCAGGAGTGGAGCTGCAATTAGTCAAATGAGCAGTGGATGGACCTCATATTTCACAGGGGATAAGACACACACACACACATAAAACTTGTGACTTATAATAATACGTGGGAGATGTAGGGCCCCCAAGGCGGCGGCAGCACCAGCAGCAGCAAAAACTTTGCCAAAAAAAGAGAACACACATATTGACTGGCCAAAGAGGAATCGCGTGGGCCTTCCTTGGCGTTGGCCTCGTTCATGCGGCCCACATTCATCATACGCCTAGTGCGCCGAAAGAGCTCTTTAAATCAAATTAAATGCTCCCAAGTTTATTTCCCAAAACAATTTCCCTTTTGCCATGTGGCCATGTGGCTTGCCTGCGCCTTTTGCCAATCTGTGTGACATGGCACCAGCGGAGCAGCACAAAAAACTTTGCCCATAAAAATGCTCGAGATGTCCTTAAGCCGCAGGGCGCGTCTATAAATCCAGTGGAAAAATATGAAAGAAATTAAAAATAATATGGCACATAAAACCGCAAGCAGCGCCCAGGCGTAGTGGGTGGGTGGGCGGAGAGTAGTGGGGCGTATGGGTCGGTAGTGGGAAATTAAGCGTGAAAAAAATCAGTGAAAATGCCTGGAAAATAGAGCGAAACATATCCCCGCCGACTGACGACTAAAGGACTGAGGGACCGAAGCACTGACGCACTGAAGGTCCTTTACTGGCTGACAGGCTCTGTCTGGCCTTGGCTGTGCAGACCGGATTTCCCCTTCCCATCCACCCGCATCCTGGACTGAGAGGATTTTCCATTTCCATTCTGATGTCAGGCGGGCGGTGGGGGGTTTTAATTCGGCCATTAAGGGTATCTCCATTGCCTATCCCCTGCCATTGTCTGTAAGTGTGTGTTTGTCTGTCTGTCTGTCTGTGGGTGTGTGTTACATATGCATAATTTGTGTCTATGTGTGTTTGTGTGTGCTTCCCCCTCCTCCACTGTCGTTGTGCGATTCCCTCTTTTGTTTATCTTGAATTTGTCTGTCGCCATTTTATTTTTTACACTTTTTCTGCCTTCCCCCATATTTATTATCATGTCGGTTTCGGTTCTCGTTTCCGTTTCCGCTGTCGCTTTCCTGCTCTAATGAAATCCTCTCCTCCGAGTGTCCTTTTTTTCGGCTTTTCGGAATGGAAAATGTTTATTATGTGATTATGCTCGAGTTTAGCGCCCGTAGCGCCTGAACTCTGCTTCTATCCCAGAAATTCCTTCCATTTCCACCACATTTTCACATTTCCACACCCATTTCCCGCTCCCGAATGCTCCTCCGCTCCTCCGCTAGTGACTGTTGACCGGCGGTGGCGTCGACGGCGGGGCACACTGGATTTTGGCCTTTTGCCTGAATTTGTTAGTTTGTTTGTTGTTTCTTTTTTTCCCGGGGTTTTCCTTCTCTTTTCATTTCTTTTTGTTGTTACTGTTGTTGTCTCTCGTTCTTTAAAGCTTCGTCATTCCTTCCTGGGGAGAGGGAGGAAGGGGGCCGCCCCCATCTGTGTGTCTGTCTCTGACTGGGAGGAAACGCTGCGTGGGCCAAGGGTATGCTGTCGTTTCAAATTACATTGTTACAAGTGTTTTGCTGTCCTCGGTGCCCGGTGCCCCGAATTCTGAACCCTGAATCCTGAATTCTGGTCCTGTCATCTTTTTTAAAGCAGTTCTCAACTGCAGCGAGAATGATTTATAAGTGGGCGAGCGAACAGCTCAACTCGCACAGCCGCCTGCTGTCTTGTTAATCCCAAATGCTAAAGTTCATCGTGGCATCGAGGCATCGAGGCGGATATCAGGTTCGTGGGCTGCTCCTGGCCCTATAATTGCATGGACTTTCCGAGAACATTCTAATCTCATCTCCCGCCCGCAGGCAGGAGGGGGCGGCAGCTACTCATTAGGGAAGGGCTTGCCTTCGTCCTGATGCGAGTCCCACTTGGATTCCGAGTAGTGCAAAGTTCATTGGCTCTCAAGCACTTTCATAAATATTTGTAGTCCTGGAAATGCTGTCAAAAACACTTCAAGTGCGGGATTTAATTATATATATACGACTATATACTATATACTATATATGTATAGTACGCCTAGAATAGTGGGGGTGCTTAGAGAGTGCTTAGAGAAAGTAGAAAGTTGAGAGCGTAAGCTGGCAGAAGCTTGTTCTAGGCAAACACATCATAGTGGAACATTTGGCAGAGTAAACATCAAAGAGGAAAATCATTAAAAAGCATTTCCAAGTCAAGCACACAGCAGGGGAGGTGGATGGAGGCGGAGGCGGAAGTGGAAGCGTAAGTGGGTGTGTTTTTGGATGGCTTCATGCGACTGCTCCCCCTCACTCTCCCCCTTCTCTCTCTCTCTTTGTGTGTGCCAAATGCTCAGTAATTAACTGATCTGTCACATAAGTCGCATTAACACAATGTTATAAATGTTCCTGCAGCTGCTTCCTTGTGTCTGACACACCCCCTGCACGGTACACACGCTTGTGCCTGTGTCTGTGTCTCTGCACCCCTTTTGTCTCTGAGTCGGTGGCAAGCATTGCATGTCAGGCACATTAAGTATACGCCACATGCGACACATTTACATAGATTTGCAATGTTCGTGGCATACAAAATTGTGGCAAGCTTATTAATTCCACCACGTGACTTGCCCCCGCTACTCTACTCTGCTACCCTCGGTCCTCCCCCTCCCTCCCCTCTTTGCCCTCTTTCTATCCAACAATTCGACTCTCTTTGCGGCTTATTGCCGGAAAAGTTCCTTTGTGGCAGCCAAAGTTTGTCCTGAACTTGGCTCAAATCTAGATTAATTAAAGCCCTGCCTGATTCGAATTCAGTTAAAGCCTTTCAGCCATGGTCCTCGCTCCTTCGCTCCTTTTCGCCTGTTAATTAAATTGCGCTGGCTGTGTGCAACCGTAAATTGAGTTAATTTCCACACAAATCCAATGCTGCATCAAAGCCGCAAATTATCTTCAATATTTTTCCCTGTGCAACATTCCTGCTGCTTTTTTTTTGTGCTGTGTTTAATGCCTTTTTTGCCGGCTCGCGAAATTGAGTCGCTGGAAATGTCGGCAAAAAACCGGGAAAATCTGGTTGGCTTTTGATTTAATGCTACGGCGACCATGACAAACGATATGGAAACCGGAATGCAGTCGGATCAGAAAGCAAAAAGCACAAAAAACAGGGAAGGAGAAGTTATAGGCGCTATCCGAAAGGTGTGCATACCCTGTCAGATGATTCATCCTTATGGGAGGTACAAGAATATTCACCTTGGATGCAATTGCCATGGGGTAAGCTGTGGGACTACCCTTTATGGCAGATGCACACAGATGGAGTCCTGTTTGCAGTGCCCATACAACCCTCGAACAAGGGGTGGCATAATTTAATATAAAATTAATGATTGCACCATTCGCACTGGTAGTTAATAGGGGAATCAAATGAGATGCGAGAGAGCATAATGTTACAATCTGCAGCGGCTGCCACTGCAGCGTTAATAAAAGTGAAATGGCATCCGATGGCGGATGCCCCTCCCGCGCGACCTTAACCTTCAACAATGCCCCCTTTCCCCTTTACCCCATTATATATTCTGTGATTGTTTGAATGGAAAATAAAACCAGAACACGCACACAATTATCACCTCAAAATATTGATTATTAAGCGCATTTCAAATGGCGTTTAAGCGACGCTCCCTACACAGCCACAGCCACGCCCCAGCCAGTGACATCCGCCTCCTGCCAGTTGTAGTTTTTTTTTTTGCATTGGGGGTACTCCGGTTATCCCTCTGCCTTGGCGTTCATTCGTGTTTAGCAAATTTTTTGCTCTGCTGCTTTTGCTGGTGGCTGGCGGCTGCTGCTTTGCATAAAAAAGTGACAATCCATGGCTGTACCCCTCTCTCTCTGTCTCTGTCTCTCTCTCTGTCGCTATCTCTCTCCTGCTCTCTCTGTGCGTCTCTTTCGAGAGTTGTTTAGAATGCAGAGCGCCATTTGCGGCTGCTAATGAAGTAATTTCCAGGCATATCACGCATAATCCAAAGCACGTGAGCTACTTACAATGTAATTCGTTGTCTATTTGTCTGATATTGAAAAACGTTCCCCTGGTTAGAACAGCACAGAATAGAACAGAACAGAACAGGATGGTTACGGTACACACAATGGGGCTAAGGGTAGGGGGGTAGTTCGGGTGCTGGTTAAGCCACGCCCTCGCCCACCCATTCCAGCAGCACTTTGGATGCCATGCCACGGAATGCTGCATACTCTCAGGAACGTAACGGTACCGTACCGTACCGTAAGCCAAGTCAGGGTCGCAGGTCGGAGCAGGGTCTGACTCTTCAAGTGCAATTCATTGTGATTATTACGTGCCATGGCATTGAAAATGCTTACTTCCACACATTGATTCTCCATCGATGATTGCCCCGCCCCACCGCACCACCGTTGATGCCACAGAATGCCAGAGAATGTGTGTGTGTGCCAGCCATCCTTGTGCTATTAATTGCTAACAGCATATTTCAATATGTGATTCCATAAGACCTAGCCGTGCCATTGCCCAGTCTTCGTCTTCGTCTCCCTCTCCGTCTCCATCCCCTGACCATTGGGCAGGGCAGCCAAACAGCTTAATAACTTAATGCCCAGAAAAGTTTCACACCCGCAGAGAGCAAGAGAGAAAGTACAAGAGATAGCTATGTATATCCCTTACCCCTCCCCCCACAATAAGTAACGATTACAATCTCAATTACTTCGACCTTCTGCGGCAGCCACGCCCCCATACACACTCGTACACTCATACAGCCATAAACAGCAGGCCACATTGGGGGCAAATTAGCTTGAATGGGATCTCCCTGCCACATGCCCCTGTCCCTGCCCCTCGTGGCATTTGGACTGCTAATCTCTGGGGCCGAACCTACTCTAATTATACGCCAAATAAAACTCACTTTCGCAGAGAAACTTGTTTCCGCTTGGGGCTCAATATTTATTGACTCGAAACGAGGGAAAAGCCTTGACTTGGCTGGGGCTTTGTTTTTGCTTAGTTGCTGGGACAAGCCCGTGGAACTATCTTTGGGGGTGGCTTGGGGGAAGGGGTGTCTTCCAATTCTAATTGCTTTTAGTTGCATTCGAAACTTTTTGTTTTTTTTTCTATTGAAACTTTGGTGAACCTTCGGCGGACCTGTTTTAAAAGACATTCTCTAGGTGCTTATATCTTTCACTATATATTTCTCATACACCAAATAGCAAAGGCTAATTTTATTGGTTAATTATTAGGACACTCGTTTAACCATCATTCTTGTTGGGACGTAGAATAGCCCATTTTTGCGGAAATAAAATAAAAAATGACAGAAATATTGACACAAATATATTTGAAATTAATTTCCGCAATGAAAACATCGTGAAGTAAAGTCAGAGATTGATGTGGGGCAAAAGAAACCTTTGAATAACGTTTCCAAATGAATTCCACACAGGAATTAGTTACAGACTCTGGCAATTAGAGCGACTAATGTGTATGGGAATGGTATAGCTATACTCCACCCAAGTTCTCTAAACATATCTTCATTGCCATTCGAAATTCCTACTCAAATGCTGAGATTTTTGCCCCAAAAAGAGCACCATTTAGGGGAATCCTTTTCACCCTGATAAGCTTATCAACTTTGTGACAAAATGAACATAAATCAATTGCTGCTTACGCCAGACACAGAGTCAGACCCGGACCCGGACCCGAGGCAAGCTTATTACGTATACGCCGCTGGTGATGCGCTTACATTATATTGCTCTTAAGCTCTTTTCTTTTTGCCATATTTTTTTGTTGCACTCTTTTAGCTGCATTCTTCAGTGCAGCAGCAGCAGCAGCAACAAGAACAACGAACAAAATATGAGCATAAAAAATGCTTCAGGGTTAAGTTATCTGCGTTGTCTGCTGAAGCGTGCCACATGGCGTATGCACAATTTACGAGAAGCGCCCGGACAGAGCACAGAGAACTATGTGTTTATTGGTGCCTCGTCCGTCGAAAGGGACATGTGTGTGTGAGAGAGAGAGAGAGAGAGAGGGGAAGAGATGGAAGCATAAAAGTTGTGTGATAATAACGAGAGAGCTAATGCCGCACTCAAAACACTTTCCCAACACCCCGCCCAGCAGTTTTACAGCCTTATGCTTGCCTCATAAACTGGACCTGCTGCATAAGCTGTGTGGCATGCTATGAAAATTCTATATGCAACTTAATTTCTGGCAAGAATTACTCGTACAGCTGGCAGCTGCAGTGGCTGAAAAATGCTCACTGCATAAAGCACTGAAGTGTACTCGTACTCGTCCTCATACTCGTACTAGTAGGTGGCCCAGTCCTTAAATTTTCCACTCTAAGGCCACACACACACACATGACCCTCAGAGCCGACTTGTCAACATTGTGCATGTGCATGTGTAGTGTGTAGGCAGTAGGCGGAGGAGGGAAACTGGGATTGGGATTGGGAGTGGGTATATTAACTATGTTGGAGGGTCTGTCTGTTGTGACATCAGAAATCCTACTTCTGTCTTTCAGACCATCTCTCAGGGAATATGCAAAGTACAAGCATGGCTTTCCCATTCCCATAAGTGCATTCAATCTTCGTCTGGCATTTCGCTTCTTCCTGGAATTTGATATTGAAATATCCCACAGACGACTCTCTTCACTCTCAATTTGTCGCTGTGGAAAAGTCTGCCCGGAAAATCTGTGCAATGTGTGCCCTGCATTTGTCTTTCATTTTCATTGTGGATTCTGGATTGTGCATTGTGCATTGTGCATCGTGTATTGTGTGCTCTCCTTTGTTTTGAATTTTTATTTGACATTTAATGGCATTTGTGGCATATTTCAAGCTCTGCTGTTGCTCACACACAGTTTATTGCATTTCATATGCATCCTCCTAGATCCTCTCTCCGCTCCTGTTCCAGCTGACCGGATTAATCGCTTGCAGCTTTTGGAGGCGCGACTGTTGACGCTTAATGTTTCGTCCAGAGAGGCATGCAACAGTTGCGGCTTGCAGTAATTTAAGTGCACTCTGCCTTGAACTTGTCCGTTCAAGGGGAATAACGAGAGGCGGAGGCGCAGGCGGAGGCAGAGACGGAGGTCAAGGAAAAGCGCATTAAAAGCGCATTTTTAATTAAAATGAAAGCGATGTTGAGGGCTTTAGGGAAATGCGAAACTGTAAGAGAGAGAGAGAGAGATTGAGTGAGAGAGAGCTGCCGCATGGCTGCCATATCTGCTGTCTGCGGTTCTTGGTTTTCCTTCACGGATACCCGTGACGCAAGTCACGAGACGCGAGACGCAATAAAGATTTAAGCTGCTGACCGCAGAAAATTAATTAAAATTATTTAAACATTTCCCCAAGAGAGCAGCCGAACGGACATGGATCACGGACGAAACATGACCAACTCTTCAGATGATGATGATTACTGTGGGGGCTTACATACATACATATATGTACATATGTATGTAGATGTACTGGCAAATATGTAATGCATTTGCCCCACCAAAATTTCTGATATTTGAATTGTGCAAATCGGATTGGAACGTGCCTCCAGAAAACGGAAAACGGTGTAACCGGGAATCGTGGCACTGGACAAATGTTTAGCCAAGCGGTTTTCCATCCATCCATCCAGCCAGCCATCCCCCCACTTGCCACTCTTTCCCATATAGCAATGTGTGCTCTATGTGTGTGTCGGTGTGTGTGCTTGTGGTTCTTTGAGCAAACATTTTGGGCTCCTGGCTAGGCATCCTTCTGTTTGCCTTTGGCTCCACGCAGTCGCACACATTTCGCTTACATTTCGCTTTATTTACTTGCATTTTTTTGTGTTTGATTTCGAATTTAGCGCGCACAATTTCGCTTTTTTATTTCTTCTTCTTCTGCGTTGCATACTTTGAGGCATTCCCTTGAGTGTGTGTGTGTGTGTGTGTGTGTGCTCTGCTGGCAAACGGTTTGCCCCGCCTGGCTGACTGCCATTTTGACCCATTTGGCAGGGGCCAAGCAGCAGTCGAGTCGAGTCGAGTCACAGCGAGCATCCACACGGCATTTGACTTCCATTCGACTCGACATCCATTTGCATGGACCGAAACGAGTCGCAAAACGAATTGAAAGTTACAAACACACACACACACTTACTGGGCACACACATACAGTATCTCATAGCCGTTTTCATCCCCAGCTGAATGTATGAATGTGAGGCCGATACGTTTGCATACTACTCACAGTCAGTGCGTCCAGTGTGTGTCTGTGTGTTCATATGTGATTATATTGTTTGGACCCCACACTCCCCCCCCCCCACACCCTTCCCCCTCCCGCCTGGAAAATTTATAGGCTTTCGATAGTTTATTGAGTGGCTTGTAATAAACATTTGCTGGTTTGGCCTCTGGAACAGACTCCAGCAGACAGACTACACGGCGTATGCGCATTATCTGGAGGCAAATGGGGAAATGTGAGGCATGTGGCGCCTGGCTGTCCGGTCCGGAATGGACCTACTACTCTACTCTACTACTACCAAGTTGCGGCCAAGGCCCAAACAAGTCCAAACATGAGAAAATCGAATACGATTTTTCAAAAGAAAAATTTGCTCAAACCTAATTGGTTTTTAATTTTTAATTGAAGAGATATGTATGTATGTATATGTATGTGTGTATTTCGAATGGTTTTTTATATCTTTATTGATGTATTTATTTTGTGGCTTGTTTTATATTTTATCGAATTCATTTATAGCCCAAAATCCCAAATTGGAGCCTGAGTGAATTTCGTTTTTTTTTTTAGTTTTTTTTAGTTTTTTGTGGCCACACATTTGTCGACTTGGAAATCCGCTTAAAAATATATATCAATATGCGGACGTTTACTCTATGAGCATACAGTGTATTAATCTATGTATGTGTGCACATATTTGTGTATCGCACAATGGGAATACATTTATATTATATTGATATTTTTATTGTATTTACTGGCATTGATAATTTCATTTTCGTATTCGTATTCGTTTTCGCATTCGCATTCGTTTTCGTTACGGTTTTATTTAGCTTCATTTTCGGTTGATTTAAATTCGAATATTTATTTATTATTTATTATGCAAGATCTGCTCTGCTCTGCCCGGCACGGCTCTCCGCCTCGTTTGGCAATTTGATTAAAATTTATTCTGTATTCTTTATTCTTTATTCTGCATTTATTTTTCCGACTTTTTTCTTGTTTTTTTCTTCTCCACTAGTCGGTGGGATTTTCTGTGTATTTGTGCATTTTAAATGCATCAAACTGCAGACTGCAGATGCAGTGTTTTGCTGGGGGGTGGTGGTTGGGGAGAGGGGTGGTGGTTGCTGGTTGCTGGGCTGGTGGAAAATTCGTTTTGTTGGCAGTCAGTCGCTTCATTAGCGCTGCTTAATTGCCTCGCATTCAGTGCTGAACGGTTTTCAAATGGTTTCCTTTGTTTTTTGGCTGTGCTGCTGCCTCAAGCAATTGTCGAGCACAAATGATGATATGATATGGGAGGAAAATGAGTGGCAAATGGATGGGAAAACGGTATACAGGCAGGCAGTCAGGCAAGCAGGCAGTCAGGAAGGAAGGAAGAAAGTAAGCAAGGAAGGAAGGCAATTTGCTGTCATTTTGTAAATCATTTACATGCCATTTTCCCCAACCAAAACAGGGATGCTTTCGTTTGCTAATTATCATCGCTGCTGTGGGAGTACGTTGGGAGAGGGGGTGGCAAATGTGCAATGGAATTCGGTGGAAATTTCACAGCAATTGTTGCTATTGTTTCCTGCAATCCTCCCCGCCACCCACTCACCCCGCAGCAATGCCATTATTGCATGCATCAATTAAAGACTCAATAAAATTCAATTGAATGCTCTCCTCTGTCGCTCTGTGCGTCTCCCTCTCTCTCTCTCTCTCGCTGATTGAGCCACTAATTGAACGTCCATAAAAGTCGTTTCGATGCGGTTTAACTAGCATTGAGCCAGTGGCTGTCAAACTGTTTGGCAAACTGCAAAATTGTCAATTTGTTTGCGGATGCATTCGCAGATTGCAAAAAAAAAAATATAAAAAGCTGGTGCCATTTGAGAATGTGGGAAATGGGAAATGGAAAATTGAAGAAGAATATGCCATATGAATGGGATGCTGGGATGTGCGACAATTAAGCGAGTATTTGAGTGGGAAATTGCACAGAGGAAATCTTCTGTAAAGGACATGTACATACATATATTGCGCTCGTAATACGAGTAGAATTTCCATAATTTATCGGAGAAAAATGTCTGGAAAGTTGGCGTAGAATTTGTAACATAAAGATCTGTTGTAGAATCTGAGAAAAAGATCTTTCATATTCCCTAAACTTTCTGCCAAATCTATGCCTCAAGAAAGATGATCGTCCCCCTGATGTATATCCAAAATCCAGGATCAATTGGTTGCCATTTATGAGCCACATTATCCTTTTAAAGAAAGCATTTCTTTGCTCATTTCTGGAAGGAAGCACAGCGCACAAAATCCACTTGTGTGTCGGGAAAGTTGTGGCAACATAATTTCATTGCGGCAGCCACCACAATGCAGCAATGGAGGCGCCTCTTATTTTCGGTATCATTGCGTAGAGCAAAATGCTTGGGCAATTAATACAAATGACGCTGATGAGCGGCGGGAGGATGATGACAGAGATGAGGATGATGCGGCAGCAAAAGAAGCTGCCACGGGAAGTGGCAGAAGAGGGGAAAAACAGTTCGGGGGGAAAAGCAACTGCAACTGAAAGCCAGGCCAAAATGAAAACGGGGAGAAACGGAGAAGGCAGCGGCAGTGGCAGCAGCAGCGGCAGCGGCAAGGGAGCAGCTGCAATCTCAACTTCACATGCATGAAAAATGCAGCTCATCTTCTTAATGCGCGCGACGTGCCACAGTAGGGGCAGCAGCAGGGGCAGGCGGGGCAGCTGGGGCAGGGCACATTGCAGTTAGTCGGGCAACAAGGGGAGTGGAGAGTGGGGAGTGGGGAGAAGCAATGAAAGCAGCTTACAACCGAATGGATGCTGCTTACTCACACTCATTGCCCCCGCCGTCCCAACCTTCCACCATGGCTGTATGCTCCGTCCTCTCTGTTGCCCCTCTGCTGCCCCTCTGTTGACTTGTTTGTTTGGCTTGGATTTTCCCTATAGCTGTTGCTGAACATGCTCTTTTGGCTGCCTTGGCAAATTACCGTCAATGGGTGGGGAGGGATAGAAGATGGAGGACGGAGAGGACGGAGGATAGAGGATCGAGAATAGAGGAGCTGGGAGCCAAGTTCCTCTGTGTGTGTATGTGTGTGTGTGTGTCTGTGTGTGGATTAACGCTTTATAAATTGTTAATTATAATGAGTCCAGCAAGATAGAGAGAGAGCGAGAGAGAGAGAGAGAGAGAGCTCCACTAACAATAGCGACATGATTTACATGAGAGCTTAACGTTTTATGCGGGCAAAACTAGTTCAGGAATGGCAGGAGAGCAGGCGAAGGATAAGCAGGGGGAGGTGGGTCCAGATATTCCCAAGTATATATGTATGTATATCCCCCTATAGATATGAGAAGCCATGGCCATCGCCACACACTCTGTACCTCATTATGGCCAGGATGCTGTGTGTTGAGGAGGAGGATGCCAGGATGTTGCCTTTGGGCGCTTATCCGACTGACATTTCATTTTTACACATCAACAGCTGCCGAGGCAGCAGCACTAAGGAGTGCAGGGGTGGAGCACGTCCCACACATGCACAGACCGCCTGCGGCCATCATACGACGAGTATCACATAGAGATATGGAATTAGAATTACAGCCATAACAATCCCGATTATAATGACAACGAACTCGTTAGGAATAGCAGCAGCAGCAGCAGCAGCAGCTGGGGGCAGCAGGGGGCAGAGTTGATCTGAAGGGTGGTAGAATTTGGTGGGGGAGGGGGTTGGATAATTTATATGCAGCTCAAGTGATGATGCAAGCTTACAACTAAAAATTTCCCCTCATTTATAATGCAATGCAGAAAATGTTGCACACACACAGACACACAGCCACACAGCCCCACAGCCAGCCAGACATTGTCTCCACCAGGCTGAGACAGACAGAGACAGAGAGTGAGCGAGTGAGTGAGTGAGAGAGAGAGAGAGAGGGCAGCACACGCATTACAGACACGTGCTTAAGAAGATGATGATGATAGATTTGCGAACAATTGCTGCTGCGCTCAAGCTGAGCCAGTTCTGTCTTTCTTATCTTGGCCAAATGCCGAACAATGGAAGTGCTGCTGCTGCTGCTTGAGGCGAAGGATTCCACAACGAACAGGCGATGCTCTTACCACAAAGACAGCAATGATAGATAGGAGTATGAGAGGGGAAAACCGGGGGAAGAAAAAGATAAGACATAAGATATCTAGAGCAAAGATTTTCGAAATATTATGAATACCCCCAAAAAGGGGTTTAAATTTGGGTTTACAAGTATCATTACATTACAAGTATCCCCATAGAAATTCCGTCACATTCTGAGCCACCAAACGGATATGCCTCAACGCAAGTTGCTCTTTTTGTGTGAAGAGTATTTGCAAATTACTCGAGCATATTGCCTGACATTGTTGCTGCTGCTGCTTGGCTCTGTCTTGCCACTGCCACTGCCACAGCCACTCCCTTTCCATATGCGTTGTTGTTGTTGTTATTGTTGCTACTTTGTGATAAATTCGGTGCCATTTAATGTTGCAGCAACACCCACGCGATCAGAGAGGCAGGCGGCAGCAGAGAGCCTCCAAGGCTGAGGATAATTTTCAAACAGCAGCAGTCGTCGCCAGCGACATGACAAGCCCAAGGACTCGGAGGACACGAGACTCGAGACTTGGGAGTCCAAGTGGAAATCCCAGCAAGCAGAAAAGTTGCAGATCATATAACTAGGCTGAAAATCGGGCAGCATCAATCACACAGTAGTGCTGCTGCAGAGCCGTCACAGATTTTTCCACAATTCTCGTATATTTTTTATGAATTTTATTAATGGCCAAAAGTGCGCTTTTGTTTGGTTACAAAAAATAGAATATCTGCTGCATATATTAATGATTAATCAAAGACTCTGTGGTATGTATGTATGTATGTCTGTAGGTGGATTATGTGGTGTTGTTGTAGGTTGACGGCTGTTGACTCTGTTGTGGGGCTGTCTGGCTGGCAATTGGCTCATTGTCCTGACATCATCCTGTGGCCAGAGGCTCCAGAAGGTGTCAGTGTCCCTCTGGGGGCGGGGACATTGGCGTGGGAGCATCGTCCTCTAATTGGGATTCAGCTTCACTTCAGCTGTGGCCGCATTGAGGCGCGAGTGGGTGGGCAAATTGCGCTCCTTCTTCTCGACGAAGATCTGGTAGTGACCCTCGCCATAGCCAAAGCCGTGCATGCTCTTGTGCATGGCATCGGGTATGAGCTTGAAGCCGCCGCGTCTCTCCATCAATGGGGAATCCTCCTCCTCCTCCGCCAGCAGCAGAATCTCCTGCTCCTCGCAGTCACAGTCTTCACAGGGCTTCTGGCAGGCGGTGCGGTTCTCGAGGATGCAGAAGAGCTGCAGGCATTTGCGCATCACGTAAATCATCAGCAGGATGATCAGATTGGTGGCAAACAGATGCTTGCGCGGCGCCAGGAACAACATCCTTTAGCACTTGGGCACACTGGGTCTATAGCTATCACAGACACAACTCACACACACTCACAGACTCTACGATTACGATGGCTGGCTGGCTGGCAGGTTGGCTACCACTGCTGACAGACGACGACTGAATGAAGGATCGTCATTTGAGCAAAGACTATATATACGCGGCTAGGATAGGGTAGGTACCTACCCAATCTAGGTAGCCCACCCACCCCCCGGCAGGTCTGGTGGGTTTCTTTTGGGTCAGACTGTACACCTTCGCTTGCAGGACACCTACATACATATATGTACCTACTATTTGGCTAGTCCTTCAGATTAGGTAATCATCTCGAAGAGGGCGACAGACGGCCAAATGTGTTTATGATTTTGCGGGAAAATGTCCAAATCGTCAGGCAGCAACCCACACACATCAACCGCTACTGCCACAAACGGGAAATGCATGCGGTAGTACATAGCTGAAAATACGAGTACAGCAGTATAGAATTTTCCTTCCTTCTACAGAAGGAGAAGTTGTTAAGAGACGGGAGACACACACTCGAAGAAACATTCAAGATCTTTATGTACATATGTATGTATATACTATGTACATATACATATGTAAATATATTATAGGATCAATTCTGAAGAAAACAAATGGATTCTAGTGAATGTTCTTAAGCCATAAGTCGTACACTTTGGATTGTATTCAACGAAATCGTTCCGACGTTTATCTAGAAGACACTCTTCCTATGGGAATCCCACTGGATGCACGATATTTCATATTTAGTCTACCATTTGGCATTCCTTTGATGCCCTATACCCTATCCTGTTTACCGACTTTAATCTTATCAATCACAGGAGTATAAAGATAAACAGTAGAGCCAACCCCGGGCGAGCCAACCCCGGATCACTCGCCCACAGAGATAAGCTTCCCGTTAGTCCCCTCTTTAGCTGCACCATGAAAACACTTCCTTAAGGAGCCACTCCACTCCCTCCCAACTGTCCTGCCCTTGGTGAAATTTTTCCCAGTGCACTTTCCCTGCTGGAGCTGGATCCTTGTTCACGTTTATGCAACTGCAGCAAAACGAGTTTTCCACGTTCTGAAATTGTCGCCGCTGCCGCTGCCCCCATCTCCACTCCATCTGCTTCCATTGCTGGCAAAAAGTGGCATAAATTCACAAATTGAATATAAATAAATTTCCTGCCAGGCAATCGCACCGAAAAAAAAATCGGAGAGGAGTGGAATAAATATCCTAAAAGGATCCATACATCCACTACTCATATTCGTATGGGTGTGTGTGTGTGGCACGTTCCACGCCCCGTCCATAGATGCTACAGTCAATTGAATTTGAATGTGGACCAGACTCCACGCCAGGAGCCAACAGCCAGCAGTCAGCAGCCAGGGGAAAAGGAGGAAAGGAGAAAAACGTTGCCATAAAAATGGCAAAAATATGTTGGCCAACAGGAAAAGATGGTCGGGTCGATAGATGGCGAGAAAAAGCTGGTATTCGGGCCAGACCAAACCCTCCAACTAATCAATGAAGCTGCCACCGCACTCATTAGTGAGGGAGAAGGAAACTTTTCTCTTTTTTTTCCTGTGCGAAGCGGTGCTGTGCTGCTTTTCACCTGCTTAAAATTCTCTGGTGAGGAGACGGAGAAAAAACGTTGGAAAAAAAATACAGACGCCCCCTCCCTGAGGAGAAGTTGGCCGAAAAGTTTACGAAGGAAGAAAGACCTCCAATGGAACATCCTCATTGGACGCGGGTGACTTTTTGCCTTCTGGTTTCGATTTACGCGCGGCCGCCACTACGGACCACACACACACACACATATACATACATACACAGTGCATCCCAAATGTCCACGGAACAGAGGCGAGCAAGGCGAGGGAGAGCAGTGGGGCTGGTGTCGGCCGCAGCAGATGATGCGGCCCCAGCAATTTGCCTTCATTTGTTGACTTAATCATTTGATTGCGTTTTTCTGCACGCGCTGATTGAATTTTTCAGCCAAGGCGAAAGTTTTGGGCGTGTCCCAGTTTCGACGGTTTTTCTCTTCTCGATTTTGGGTTGCCTTCCGCGCATCTGGGGAAATCAAGCTAATTAGTTTAATTGATAGTTGTGGGCATGGTTTTGGCCATGAGGCGATTCGGCTGGAGCCAAACACGCAAATCAAGCGACCCGGAGAAAGAAAATGGTGAACGTTTTTTTTTTGTTTTTTTTTGTAATTTGCCAGCGGGAAGAAAAACAACAAAAGGTTTGGACACTTTGGACAGTTGGAAATCGCAAGTTAATGATTGGCAGTGTAATCATGGGATATGTACATGGGGGGACACGAGGACACTGATCCATGACTCTGTCATGGATCCTCCAATCCGAAGAATCATACGACAATCGTATGGGTGAAAGTTGCGACTTATGGCTATTACTAAGATCGACAGATAGTGAAGATTTATCTGGATTTTCTTTATATTGTAATACTCTCTTCCCTTCAACAGATCGTAGAGGTACTCTTCCAATTCAAGTGAAAATTCTTTGATGTATGTATACATCATATTTATTTAATCGCGTGCTTTTTAATTACAGTTTTCTTCATCAAGGAGTCGAGGAAGTGGGAGAGAGAGTCGACACGTTGCAAGCGGCGTGCCTTTTTTTGTTCTCCTTTCGGATGTCTTGCGCTGATGAAACAGTTAGCGACACAGGATATACAGAAGTTATTTCTGTTGTTGCTAAGCTTATGAATATTGCTTTTGAGTACCACTTGGATTTCTGCAAAATTAAGAGGAATTTTAACACAGCTGAAGATTTTTCCAGAGCTTCAGTGTGGCTGTACTATGATTATAAACGATTGGTTCCGGAACTGAATCGAGTGAGTCGATGAATCGAAATAAAACGCTTCAAAGGTGCAATTTGGAGCCAAATAGTGACAATAAAATAAATTGTTCTGCATTGGACGGACCAGTGGTATATAAAAGTATATCTTTAGGCTCGTTCCAGTCTCCCAGCACGTTTTCGGGCCGAGTGTCTCTGGGACGAGTGGCTCTGCGACGAGTGTCTCTGGGACGAGTGTCTCTGGGACGAGTGGCTCTGCGACGAGTGGCTCTGAGACGAGTGTCTCTGGACGAGTTTCTCTGGGACGAGTGGCTCTGAGACGAGTGTCTCTGGGACGAGTGTCTCTGTGACTTTCTGGATGGCTAGGCTGCCGCCGAGGTGCACGACTATTGGGCGTCCTACATCAAGAGTCAGCCAAAGACCGATGCCACGCTGACCTCCACTGACCTGAGTGCCCAGAAATTGCAGCAGGAGGCGGTGTCGGTCATCAGCATGCTCTCCATACAGATATCCCAGCTGCTGGAGGGAGTCAAGCGACCTGGCCATGCTGCATCCCATGAGCCGCATGCAGGAAAACGCCATCAAAGCCACATCCCCCCGTTCAGCAATATCTTTAGCCGCTTTCTTGGAACAATCACAATTCCTTCCTTACGAATCTTTGCCCATTAAATTTTCATAAATATCTATAGCTTCCTTTCGTTGCGTTCGCCCCCCCATCGCCCCCATCTCCTCCTCTCTGTGGCGCCGCAAATCAATTGAAAAAAATATTTCTGCTCGATATTTATGTGCCGCATGTGTGCTGGCATTTAAGATGAGTTTTTGATGAAACCAAATAAATTTCTTAAATGGCAGGCCATGGATCGACCGCCCGCCTCTCCGCCCACCCCTTGAGGAGGTATTGAGGTGTGCCACCGCGTACGGGTACGTGCTTGGCCAGACTTCGTGTTTCGAGAGTGTGTATGGGGCACGGGACACGGGGCATGGGGCATGCTTCATAAATATTTATGATATGCTGCTTGCCACACGAAGATCTGTTCTGCATCTCCCCTTCTCTTTCTCTTTTGCCTTCTCTTTCATTGTTCTAACTGATTTTTTTTGTTGCTTCGCGTTGCGCATAAAAAATAACGCGTAAAATCAACAACAAAAAATCCAAAAAAATGTTGCTTTAACCCACTAGTGACTCACCGGTTAACCCCAGGCAGCAGCAGGAGCAGCGTGCCCCATAATAAATTATGCATTAAAAAGTTCAACGTTCAACGTTCAACTTGGTTTTGATTGTGTTCTCTAGGGCGACAATTGCTCCTTCAACCTTATAGAGGGGGTGGACCTGCTGGACGTCCAGGACCTCCACACTCCACTCTTCGTCCTGGCTACTAGTATATCTGGACTACCTGTCGCCAAAAGTTTTCTGCTGCTGAGGATTTCGTCTGGCTGGCCATTTTAAGGACATTATCCAGCAGTCACAGTCTCAGTCTTGGGCTAGGACGAAGCCCGAAAACCAGGACAAGAGCCAGGACGAGTAGGACGCTTGGCAGTAAAATTTATTCTAATGCGATTTGCATTTATTTCGCTTGGCATAATCTCTGCTGCCGCTCTCTGCCGCCAAGAACATCCTCTACAATGAAAATGGAGCGAAATTAACTTTAAATTCTACTGAAATTGGCATCCTATGGACTGGCAGGACAGGGCAGGACAGAAGAGGTCCTGTGTATCGGCAGGACGATGCCAGTTTATGGCCTTTTACTGACCATAAATGCTGAAAACTGTCCGTTTACTTAGCTGAAGGATTGACACAACCAACAACCGACCAAGGAGAAGAAACACCATTAGGCAAAGGTACAAGGAAACAACAGCAGGAGGCAGAAGACAGGAGCATCAGCAGGATGCTGAAACAGTGGCAACAGCAACCTGCAGCATCTCTCTCTCTCTTCGCCTCTCTCTCTCTTAGTTCTGGATCTCAATCTGCATCTGCAGCATCCATCAGACCAAACAATTTCCGTCAAATTTCCATGCGCCGACAAAAGCTTTTCACTTGAGTGCCAGACAAAAGCCCCCATCCCCCCGCTCCCCCCAGATCTTGAGAAGAGCAGCCATCCATCCATCCAGGCATGGCAGATAGAATCCCATGTAAACGAAGTTTATATACTCTTCATATTGGCAGCCAATTAGGGGGATTACATCTGGCTCTAATTGGGGATTGTCAAAGGATTGGGGGCCACAGGAACAAAAGATTAATTTATAATTGCAACGATTTTCTATCCCCCCCTCCCCCCTGATGCTGCACAGAGAGTACTCCAATCTACAGGGTATCTGCAGCCGAGGCCACCTCCATGCCGGCATGGCTGTCTGCCTGCTTGCCTGGGCTACTGCTGCTGCTGCCTTCTGGCATCTTCTTAGCAGGCATATTCAAAGCCATTACTTTGCGTTTTACACCTTTATCTTGCAATAATATTGGGGCCACTGCAGAGGATTGAGACGCGGCGGTGTACACTGTGTACAGTCAGCAGTTGGCTGACGGCAGGCGGGGACACGTCGCTGGGCGTGGCTGCTGCTGCTGCTGTCTTTTCTTTGGCATAAATCCAGCAAATACTGAGTACTATATTCGAGAGGAGGATGGGAAAACCACGCGAATAAATTTGTAAGAAACGGGAAAGGTCTGTAATACAACCGTAACCGATTTGGCTCGGAAATGCCGACTTTTGTCGACAAGTAAGTTCGGAAATATTCCGTAAGGAATCCGAATCGATAGGTATATTATATTATGGGAATGTTTCCAGAATGTTGTGGCTGCAAATTCCGCTCCGTGATAGTTTTGGATGGAGAAAAGAGACCCACGAGATCAATTTTAAGATAGAACACGTTCCACAGTTTGTCCCAAAGTTAAGTTTCGAAAAGGCATAAATCGCTTATCTATCTGCCACTGGAGGCGCCTCCATCGCCATCGCGTCATCAACCAAAGAGGCAGAAAGAGAGGAAGAGAGAGAGACAGAGAGAGAGTGGAAGGCAGCTCCAGTTTGGGTTCGGGTCATTAGCCACCTTTGGTTGACTGACTGGGCGATGCTCCATAGCCACAGCAGCAGCTGTCTGGAGGGCAGAATAACAAGAGGAAGGGGCAATGGGCGAGGGGGGAGGGGGGGGGGGCGAGGGAGAATGTCATTCAAATGTCATTAGTGACACAGATGCAGCAGCAGGAGGGCCCACAGCAGGGCAGGGCAGGGTAGGACAGGGTAGGGCAAGGCATCAGGGCACAGCAGGTGGCATAGCAGAGCTGCAGAGGTGCATGCATCGTAATTTGATTTCGAGGCGCCACACCAAATTGAGGTCCAAGGAAGGTGCTAACAGGATCCCGCCACTTGGCGAGGCGAGGCGTCAGATGCATTTGATTAAACGTTGAAGCAGCATCAGAAGCACATCCTGGGCCCACTTTTAAAGGCCAGAAGATGCCACCGCTCTCTCTCTCTCACTCTCTCAGTCTCTGTCTCTGGCCCTGTCTCTATCTATTCCATGTTTCTTTTGATGTTTTAATTGCATTGGAAATTAAAAAGGCTTTGCATACTTTTCAGCGTTTGCCAGATTTATGATTCTAATTTGTTATTTATTGCTCGAAACAGAACAGAATAGAAAAGAGCAGAGCAGAGCTGAACGTGGCGGAGAGAGCAGCGAAGCAATATTCATTCAATTTTGCACTCCATGAAGATTTATGTACATATGTGCCACAGCCGAAGCCCGAGGCCCGCGGCGTCTCTCATTCGCTGTCCAATTTCAACCAGTTTCCATTGCCATTTAGCCAAAAACTAAACAAATGTATTTTGTGTAAACTGTTGTCGGCGGCTTTATTCGATTCAAATGGATTTATAAATATACATGCATATTTTTTGTGCTATAAGGGGGCTCATAGAGGGTTATAGCCTGCTCAAAACTCTCAGCAAACCATATGATTTTTTTATTGGTGTTGACTCCTCCACAAAAAGAGGTAAATAAATTCTTATTGATTCGCTTTCGTGTATTAATTTTTTGAACCGATTGAAGCTGAACGGCAACGGCAAAAAACGCTCCAAAGCACACACAAAACGTATTCATTTGGATTTTATTGCCAATATGTTCTTTTTGTGTTCTTATTTAAATATTTCATATTTGGCTCTCGTTCGCGTTTTGCCATTTGAAAAATCTCATAAAAATTAAATATATGTAAAATATGAATATTGTACTCGTTTTGCCCACACCCCCACCCCCACCCTCTCTCGCTATCTCTCTTTACTCTCATTTTTATCGAGTACATTTTTTATTTTCTGGTTTCGTAATTTGAGTTCTAGCAACATGTTTTGTTTGCATCAATTATTTGATGACCGCTCTTCACCGCAAAATGAAAATGTTTCGAAATGTAATCTGCAAAGGAAATTTACAATTCGCAGTTGGAAATTGGCAATTGTTTTTATTAGCCATAAGAGGAGCCCTACGTCAATAATATGGTAATACTCGTAGGCATACATTTCGATGATCAAATATATTAGCCAATATTATAGAGATCTTCAACTGAATTCCCATTTACTAGTTTTTTGTATACTTTGACCCCTTGTGGTTTTGCCCTTGCCAAAGTTCTTTTTGTTTATTCATGCTATCGATACGTGCGAGAGCTTTAGCTCATTGCATCGACTGCTCCTCTCTCATATCTATCACACTCTCGCCATATACTTATCTCTCTCCCAATGCCCTCTCCCGCTCAAAGCGAGGCATGATTGAACATGCTTATGCCAAGCAAAAGCTCCCCAGCGATCTCTCTATCGCTCTCTGTCGTTGTCGCTGTCACTCTCCCTCCCTTCCGTTTTGCTTTCGCTAGGCGAGGTGGGTGTCTGCTCTCACCTTCGCGGCTGTACCCCCCTTGTTGTTGTTGTTGTTCTTGCCGGCTGAATGGCTGATTAAAGTTCAGCCCCGTGTCTGCGACTCGACATCGTCCGAGTCGAGTGGGATTTAATCGCCCTCTGGGGCCAAACACGCTTTAGTTTTGTTTACGCGCTAGTGGCGTTCACTTGCCACTTTCCATCTCTGTCTCTCTCTCTTGTTTTTGGTCTCGTACTAATTTAGTTATTGCATAAAAATAGAAAAGTTTCCCCTCTGCTTAATGACACGCGTGTGTCGGATTTAGTTGAGAGATTGTGTCATTTATTACGGACGAAATATCCCCAATAAACAATGACATCCACCACAGCGGGTGGTGCCGGGGCAGGAGGCGCTGATGGAAAACAGATTGAGCAACATGAACAGGTAATTATAGTATACGATTGCGGGAACTGTGTGTTATGGGAGGGACTGTGCTGTCGTGCCATAAAAAGTTATTGAATGTTATACGAGCTTATCGCAGGGGCCGAGTAGATTTCCCATGAAAATCCACAGACATAGCACGCCCCTCTACCTTTGAACGGAATTGCATTCTTATCGCCTTGGGCTCACCTGATAAGATTCCTATCCACCTCGCCGCTGGAGTGGAATCAAAGTCGATGGCTACCGTTGGAATGTACGCAACCCTAGACACACACTCGACCACACGACAAAAGTGGAGCTAGGGGCGGGCGGGTCTTTTGTGTGCCATGGAGCTCATTAGAAGAGTTCATCAAAGTGTCGGTCGGCGCAAGAAACTTTGCTTACCGTAAAAGTTTCACAGACAAAGCTTTCCGCTCTCCCATCCTCTCTCCCTCTCTCTCTCTGTTGTTCGTCATACTTGAGAGTATTTTGGCGCTAATTTTCAAGCTGAGCGAGCGAACAAAATTGCTAAACTACACAAAAAGCATTTGTTGTCGAAAATTGGTAAAGTTTTGCATGTGCAACATCAGTCAATTGCAGAGACAGTGGAAGCTGCTGCCAAAGAATAGTTTCAGTGCAGTTGCCTAAAGCGGATCGGTATCGGCATTATCTAGACTGCAGCTCCATTAAGCGACGCACACACAGTGCCCATTCCATGTACCCTTGGTACACCTATTGTTCTTTCGGTAGAACCCCCACTGTACCCCTATCGATTGATACGCCTGGGGAACATACATACACACCCCCTCCCCAAAAACTAGATGATAAATTGTTGCAAGGGAAAATGCGCTGTGGGGCCTGCCCGCCTGTCCATCAATTGACACCTGGGCCCCAGCTCAGTTGTCAACCGATTCAACTTTTTCACACAAAGCGATTGATCAAACCGAGCTCCAGCAGATGAGGCGGTGGAAATGGTTTCGAGTGGGGAGGAAATGCCAGAGGTACATTTTCCACCTATAACCAGGCTGGTTTTCCTGCCGCCAGCTGACGGGACGGGACGGGACGGCACAGGACAGACACGGACAGGGGTACGGGCACGGTCACGGACAGGAGAGAACATCAGGCCGACAGGCACTGACTGGTTGACCAGCTACCAGCTACCAGTTTCCCCACTGGCAATTAACAGCTAACAAGGAGAACAAACCCCTCTCTAACCCTTCATCCATCGCACTCTCTCACTCTCTCTCTCGCTTTCTCTATCGTTGCAGGAACCCATGGATGTGCGCATCGATATGCCGTGGGGTTATGTGGTCGGCCGCTGGTACGGCAATCGCCAGGTACGTCCCATCCTGGCCCTCCACGGCTGGCTGGACAATTTAGGGACGTGGAACGAGCTGCTGCCGCTGCTGCCCACGCACCTGGGCGTGCTCTGCATTGACCTGCCCGGCCATGGCTACTCCTCGAAGCTGCCCGAGGGTATTGCCTACCACTTTGTGGACTACCTGTGCGTGATCCTGCGCATCATGGAGGAGTACGGATGGCAGAAGGTGTCGCTAATGGCCCACTCCATGAGCGCCATGCTGTGCTTCGTCTTTGCCTCGCTCTACCCACACCGCATGGACCTGCTCATCAGCGTGGATATCGTGAAGACGCGCTACCGCAAGCCTGCCTCGCAGATTGATTACCTGCGCACCAACATCGAGGGCTACATGGTGGAGGACGAGCGCTTCGCCAATGCCAAGCGGCAGGAGCCGCCGTCCTACACCTACGCGGAGCTGGAGCAGGTCCTGCACAAGGGCTCCGATCGGTCGGTGCTCCTCGAGAACTGCCACCACATACTCGAGCGGAACGTGACCAAGTCCACCAAGTACCCGGACAAGTACTTCTTCTCCCGCGACGGACGCTGCAAATACTACACCGAATTCCACACGAGTCCCCCGTTTGCCGCCGAGCTGGCGCGCACCATTCGGAATGTTCCGTACTGTGTGATCAAGGGCTCCGAGTCCAACTTTATCGATGAGCAGAGCGACGAGGTTATCGCCATTTTGCGCGAGAACAATCCCCACTTTGAGCTGCACGAAGTGCAGGGCACCCACCACGTGCACCTCAACAATGCCGCCGGTGTGGCGGCCATCATCAATCCGTTCATCATGCGCCACCGGCCGCCGCAACTTGAGACGTGGACGGTGGACAACGACCAGAGCGAGGAGGAGCTGCCTGCCGCCATCAAGGAGTTCAAGCTCGCGGTGGAGGACTCCGAGAATGTAAAGCGGAGAAAGAGAAAAAGTAACCTATAGCTGCTGTCGGCATCTCTGATTTGCAGCGCGAAGAGAGAATTTTTGTTTCGATTTGAATAGAGAGATTTCTACTACCAGTACTCGCAAATGGTACTCGGAAAAATGATATTTGATTTTGATTATGATTACGATTGTGATTGTGATTGTGATTGTGTGATGCTTCAAGCGATAATTTTGTGTGAAAATATAGTTTTAATTAAACCATAATTTTATTACGTTTATTCAAGGGTTTGTTGTGTTTTTAATTGTCACAATTGTCACCCATATGCAAATGCCGGAAAAATATGCACTTGGAGAAAAGTATTTGCTGTGCTTCTGGGAAGAATTCAACCACATACTCGTACTGGTCCCAGTGTAATGAGTGTATTAGTCTTCAATGGTACCGACAGTTTTCATCCAGAGAGCTAATTTTCTCCCATCTTAATTTCAATTTAATTTTTAATTTTGTTCAAGTGCACGCGTGCGAGCATCTCTACCCGCATGCCCCTTACATATGTACATATGTGTGTGTGGAAGGCACACACACCTTTTTGCCACCCGATGCGAGTATCTCTATCTGTGGTTTCGGCCTGACCGCACAACATATTGAACTGCCGCCCAAAAACCGCAACCTAAATTGGTTAAAATAATTTTCCCCATTTATTTTTCTTTGCTCTTTTTGGCTCGTTGGGTGGGGTTTGCTCTGGGTTCTGGGTTCTGGATTCTGGGTTCTGGGCTCTGAGTGGTGATGGCAGTGATGGCACCACTGATGGTTGGTGCACCTTTTTTCGATCAATCAATTTTCGTTTAGGTTTTGGCCATTTAATTTCGCTTTAATCTTTCGGGACGCAGTTCATTGGCCACTTCATTAGTGATAAGGGGATCGGAAATGCTGCTGGATCCACACTCTTGGCTGCCGGGTCCTGGCTTCCTACTCCTCCTGGATGGCTGGCTGGGAATGAACCCCAACAAAGGATGTCCCGGCATCCACTTAAAAACAATGGCGAGGCAAAAACAAAAGAACCTTGTTCGGGAAAAAGCTCTTCCCCTACGCTCCCCCTGCTCTGTGTGTTTGTGGGTGGATTTCCCAGTGGGTGCCGGAAGGTATGCTATACTCTAAACACCCAGACGTGAAGGAGAGAGAGAGATAGAGCGAGAGAGAGAGAAAGAGAGAAATCGAACCCCAAAACCGAATCGCATCCGTATGGGATGGTACAGATGGGAAGGCAGTGCCGTACGTACGGAAGGAAGAATGAAACCCTGCGGACTCACGAGGCTTGAAAAAATAAACAAATTTAACGCTTTTATTGCCTTTGCACGTTGCGGATCCGACTACGGTCTCCCACCCCCACCTTCCATCTCTCTACCGCCTACCGCCAACTCCGGAGCTCCGTATTCAGTTTTCTACGTAAATTAAATTAGGTAGAACCGGAAAAATGTTCCCAAGCAGCCAAAGATGCGATTACGCTTTTTCCCGTCGTTACGAAATTGATAGCGGATATAAATGTTTAATGTTTTGGCAATAAAAATGTAAGGGTACACACAGGAGGAGGAGGAGGAGCAGGGGCAACCGAGGAAGGAGTATCCTCGCCACTGATAAAGCGACTTTATGATAAATTCAGTTTGCGGTTTTACGCACAATTTAATTTGCTTAAAAATCAATAAAAATCATTAACATTGTTTCCTTGAGAGAACCTTCAGGTTCTCCCTCCGTAAGACGATGGAAAATTTTAATGCTGCTCATAAATAATTAATAATCTTTTGCTGGGGAAAGGCTTACAACAGATTTGTATCCCTTATCGCCGTATCGCTGTATCCCAGCTGCAGATAATTCTCGTAAATATTTTGTGCAAAAAAGAATTATAATTAACCGAACGAAGCCCCTGCCCGTTGTGTGGTCAAAGGAAATTAGTTTTCCAAGGAATTAGCTAAAGTAATGGTTCATTTTCCGCCGAAAACAATGGGGAAAAGGACGAACAAAACGGAAGCCATTCCAGCCATTCCATCGATGAGTAATGGATGGATGGAAATGGAAATAAATGAGGGATTGAAGAGTAAATCACTTTATTATCAAAACTTCTGCTTGGGATTGTCGGTGGTGTCGATGATGCCACTAATCGGATACTGCTGGAAGATGCGGCTCTTGGACAGCCGCACGGACTGCAGCTCCTGTGGCGGTTTGTTGTGGGGCAGGAAATGGTTCGTTTTCCAGAACTGCGTCTGCTCCCCGGCGGAGGCTGTCGGCTGCCGGCGTATGCCCAGCAGTCGATTGCGGACATCCACGAGGCTGGCGGAGTGGGGCTGCAGCCACTGCACCACCGGTATGGCCAGAGACGTGAGAACCAGCGTGACCACACTACCCGCGAGCAGAGCCGTCCAAGTGTCATCCACATTCGCCTCGTACTTGTAGCCCTCGAGGATGGCCAGCTGCAGCACGAAGCCGGTGGCCAGAGCGAGCTCCGTGTAGAGGAAGGGCGAGCACTCGAGCAGCCAGTGGAGGGCCTGGCTGGAGAGGACGCCCATGGTGGCATAGATGAGGCAGAGGAAGAGGAAACAGTGCTCCGACTGCTCCTCGTTGTAGATGCACAGCAGGGCCACGATCAGCGTGATCTGGATAACCCCAAAGAGGAGGTACACAAGCTTCGGGGTGTAGCGCATCATCAGCAGAGCTCCGAGTCCACAGCCGCCTGCGTAAAGGACGAACGGCGTGAAGAGCTGTGTCCGCTCCATGTATCCCGTGGTGGCACTCCACATCAGCTGCAGGTAGGTGGGGGAGAAGAGCAGGCAGTTTCGCTGAAGCGTCACCAGCAATCCCCCGAGGATCAGGACCAGCCACTGCCTGCTGGCCAGCAGCTGGTAGTCCGTGCGTCCCACGAACTGTGCCAGCACCGCCTGGCGGGGCAGGAACACCATCCGTTCCTCGTTCAGCAGATTGAAGACCAAATCCCGCGACTCCTTGTAGCTGTGGCAGCCCACGTGCTGCAGCAGTTCGTTGAGGCATACCACAGAGATCAGCAGCAGGTTAATTCCCAGAGTAATCAGTCCGCATCGCTGCGGTTCCATCTCGTTGAAGATCACAAATCCACTGGCCAGGCCGCAGGCATGCAGGGCATTGGCAAAGGCGATCCCGGCGGGCCGTAATCCCGAGGCATCGCATCGCAGGCTCACGTAGCTAAAACCCGACAGATACACGACACCCAGACCCACAAAGTGGAAGTAGTAGCTAACGGCTGGGAGATCAAATTAGAGTGGGGGCGTGCGGGGGGGATGGGTATCTCCCATCGCAGAGATATCTGCATGACTCACCCAACTGTTTGGTGAGCATGAAACAGCTTCCCATCAGCAAACACAGCAGACCATAGAAGATGATGTAGTAATGATCGTAACTGTACTTCTGCCTCTTGTGCTTCCTCAGGGTCCAGCCCAGGGCCAGGGCAAAGGTGACGGCCCCACCCACCAGGGCGTACCAGTGGGGCCAGAGATTGTCGTACACATAGGCGGATTTTGTATAGTAGCCCAAGGAGAAACCACTCGCCCACAGGCAGGCCAATACTTAAAGAAGAGAAACCACACATAAAACAGAGAGCAACAGAGACAGAGAAACACTTGGATTGTCTTGAACACATACCGAGCAAATCGGGCAGCGAGAATATCGCCGCGAAACGTGTCCACACGTTATCCACCTTCGAAGGCAGCTTCATCCTGTCTCGCTCGCTGTCACATCTACTCCGATGGGGAATTGAAATTGAAATGGAAATGGGAGTGAAAATGCATCCCCCGCTTTGGGGTCTTGCGGTGGTTTATTGGTTATCAATGCCACAGCACGGCACAGCACAGCACAGCGCCGATAGCGCATCTTGTCACGAATTCTCCAATCGGTTCAGATAAGATAAATGTCGCACCCAGAACAAGAGACACCCTAATTAAACAGCAGCTACGATAATGATGATGATGATGTTTGGGAGGTTTGGTCCACAGAGAGACAGAGGGTGCGAGAGAGATAGAGGACACCTGTTGTGGAACGGAGTAGAATGGGTGGGGCAGGGCATGGCACCATTGATAGCACAGAACAATGAAATTGCAATAGACAGAAGCAGGGTGCTTGCTTATTTATAGCAAAAGATTTCTTTCTAAGAGTCAACGAATGATTAAAGACTAGAGCATTTATATATAGCTTTAGTTTGAGGATAAACCTAAAAATAGATGACAGTTGTTCGTTCTAAAGAAGTGCGTGATTCACAGTTCCAAAGATTGTGATTCATGCAATAGGTTTTCCCGGAACGAATCGCAATCCTAATCCAATCTCAAATGAAGTTATACTTCTTGTATTACGATAATTCACTCCAAAATGTATGATTCCACCAATAGTTATCCCGGACACAACTATTTTACAGAATTATTCAAATGCTAAATGAAAGATTCAACCGAAATGGTACTCACTGCTAGTCGTGCATCCACAGCTATGCAAATCTGCTTTGAGTATCTCTATCTCTGCACCTGCACTCCACAACTAACCCAAATTAACCCACGAGGAGCCTGACACAGTTTTCATCGCGTAAAAGTCCGTGGTGCTGCTTCACTCCTCTACACTAGAGTTTCCGCCCTGCCCGACCCTTCTGGGGCCACACTGAAGCCACAGTGCACGTCGCCCCCTCTCCACCACTCTCTCGACGCCCCTATTCGTGGTGAATCCTCATCTAAAAACCCGCGTTAAGTGCATTCTTATTTACCACAAGCCCAAAAGCATGCTACACGTTTTTTGTGTGCGTTCTGCTTTTGGGTACGCTACCGTCCCGCAGAGTGAGCGGACAGGTAGTACGCACGCCTACCCAGCCCCGCCTTGAATAGCAGGGAGAGCAGCAGCAGCAGCAGCAGCAGCAGCAGCAGCAAGCAGGAGCAGCGGCACGCTAATTAGTTGAAGTTGTGCTGCAAGTGTTGCAGTTAATTGACTTTTGACGACCCGTTGTCGCTGCTGCTGCTCCTCTCTCTCTCTCTCTCTCTCTCTGCCTCTACATCTGGCTATGTTCTCTTTTGTCTTTGGAGGAGACAAGGAGCTGGTGCCTGGGCCTGGGGCTGGGGCTGGGGCTGGGGTCGAGGTAAATCCTTGGTTTACCCGTTATATCCGCCAAGTCATAGCTTTTTATGTGAGATTCTCTTTGGCTGCACTTTTCTTTTCTGTTCTGCTTCTTTTTGCGGTCTCGACTTGGGCTAAAGTTCATTCGGATTTACTTTTCGAGACGCTTATGAATTCAATGAAGCAAACACTAAGCTGCCTCTCAGCGTTGCTCATTCAGCGCCCCTCCCCCCCGCTCTGTCTCTATCGCCTTGGGTATCTGTGGGAAAAGCTCAGAGTGTTGCCAGCTGGAGGAGGACTATCTATCTTTTCTTTTCGTTTCCTCTCCTTTGGGCTTATCTTATCCCGTTTCTCCTTTCTCCTTTGACTTCTTAACAAGATTTGCGCTGTAATTACGCATTAAATAACTCTCTGCTTCGGATGCTGTTGCTGCTTTTGCTGCTGCTGTTATAGAATGCAGTTTCCTTCTGGTGCTGTCTGCTGCCTGCTGTTGCATAAACATTTCACGTCTCTTTGGCCATAAAACTAAACACATTGGCCCGGCCATAATAATAAATTCAGCTTAGAGGCAGCTGCAAGAGGATGCGCAGCCTGTGCAAATAATAGCAAAATGGAATTACATTCTAATGGCCGCGAATCGACCATTTGATGGCCACTAATGTCATTTGAACAGCGCGACAACGGGGGGTGGGGTGTGATGGGGCCGACGCGCCACTCTGCTGGAGGGAAACAAAGTGTATGCCGTTCTCTTGGATGCTCTCTTGTGAATTCGCCTAGTATCGCTCCACTCCAGGGTATACTTTGGCTCTCTCGATCTCGGTGGTTCAGCCGAAGACAATGCTCGCGAGTCGCGATTACCAGCCGAATGCTCTCGCGAGTTCTCGTCTTTTGCCAAAAAGAGAGAGAGCCTCGCGAACGTGACGTTTGTTACCCAACAGCAGCTTTATCTTCATTGATCTGCCCTCCACTTCCTCCCTTTGTTCGCATTGTGTTCTCTGAGTAGCCAGGCATACCCTGTCATACCCTTGCAAAAACTGTGAAGACGACACAACAACTCCGTCTCTCTGGAGACGGCGGGGCGAGTGCATTTAATTTTGCTGAAGCGGCCACTTAGTGGCCCTTGACAAGCCGGCGGTGGGAGCGGTTCACTCCTCCCTTCTCCTCTCCTCTCCTTCCTTCCTCTTTCCTTCCTTCCTTTCGTATAGCTAGTGTTGTTCCTGTTGCTGGTTACCCAGCAGTTGTTGCAGTTGTTCTCGATGATGTTGTTGTTGTTGTTGCATTGTTGGCTGTTCCTGTTGTGGCGGTGGTGCATAAATTAAATTAAAGCTAGTGCGCCACTGAGCCACACCCGCCACCAACGCCACAAGGCCTTACTGCTGCCACACCGCCACACGGCCTTACTGCTGCCACACGACAATTACTCAGCGAACAAACGCCTAAATCATGTTGCACGGGACCACTCTGCACACCGCACACCTCTCCGCCTCTCTGCCTCTCTCTGACCTTCAGACATTTGCAAATGTGTAAACATTTTTCAGAGCCCCGCCGCCTGGTCACACTTACCGTGGAGTGGGGAGCAGAGGGCAGCTGAGGGGAGTGGAGTGCATGGAGGAGCAGGGGCAGGGGCTAGTGCAGGAGCTGGAGCTGGAGCTGGAGAGCGCGTGCTCTCCATGTGTCACAGATACTTTGCACTGATTTATGCAAATTGCCTGACCAGCGTGAACGAGGCGGAGAAAAATCATGAAAAATCGTTAATTGTGCAAAGTGCTCGACGTTTTTCATTAAAGTTTTCCTTTGCTTTTCCTCTGCATATTTCACATACACACACACACCTGCATGGGTGGGAGTGTGTAGGTGTGCGTTGGAGTGGGAAGCTTTGGCGGCTCTGGCGGCGCCTTTCTCTCTCTCTCTCTCTCTCTCTCTCTGTCTCTCCCTTTCGCCTGACTCTCAGCAATTATGTAAATTTTTAAGAGCGCAGCAAAAGTTAATGCTGCTTGCTGCATATTTGCATTAAAATTGATGCACTTTAAAGCATTCGGGCGAAAGGCATTGCCAAATACCCTATACACCCGTACAGGGGTGGTCTGGGCAGGCCAAAGAAAACTCGAAGAAATGCATGAAAGCCATTCGATATTAGCTGCAATCTGGAAACAGGATATCCCGAAGGTAGCATTCATTCATTGGGATGCCTATGAGGTATCCTCCATGTCGTTGCTTTCTTTTAGTTGTCCTTTTGCTGTTGCTGTTGCCGTTGCTTTCTTATCGCAGACCATTTTTGTTTCTGCAATAATTTTATGCAATGCAGCTGCAACAAAGTGCATTTTAAATGTCTGCCCCATGCGATTTGTGTGTTAATTTTTCATGAGTCAGCATTCAGGGAGCAGGCGGTAGTTGGGCGGAAAATAAGAGAAGACCCATTAACAGAGAGTAATAGGAAGAGGCCATCCAAATAGTCAGAGAGAGAGAGCGAGTGAGAGCGAGGGGGAGGGGGAGAGTGAGAGTGCGGGGGTGACCAAAGCCCAAAGCCATTAAATTAACCCTTTGACGATCTTCTTTCATCCTCTGCTGACTGCTAACTGACGATTGAGAAAATTGCACAACATTTTCATCTGCTGCTGCTGCTGCTTCTGCTGATGATTGGGAAAATTGCATTTCCTTTCCTTTCTTTTTTTGGTGTTAGCTTTCAATTAATTTCATTTGAAATTTGTTCTTTCATCAGAGAGAGCGACAGAGACAGAGAAAGATGAGCAGATGAGAGACCTCATCTATTATTAGTCCAGAGAAAAAACACACACCCACACACGCACACACGCATACTGTAGCATTTGTATCCACCCAGTGAAATTTTATTTCATTTCGCCTGCCTCTATTTTCCTACGCTTCGTAGTCCTTGCTTTATGATTGTCAAGCTTTTTGCTGTGTCCTTTAATCAAATGGCGGGCTATGAATAATTTTATGAACACGAATTATTTTTATCTAAATAATGTCAGGGGCAGCAGCAGCAGGCAGCAGGCAGCAGGCAACCATGCCACGCCATGCCATGCCCCGGGGGGCAATTACTCAACTTCAACGAGTTCCAAGAAAATTATTAGCCAATCCGAGAGAGATGGGCGGGAATAACGCAGAAGAAAGCTAGAGAAAACGCGGCGGGAGTAGGAACTGAACTGAAGTAGGAGCCAAGGAGAGAGGAAGGAGGGTGAACGCGTCTAAGGTGGAGCCATTGCCAGCGAGTGTTCCACTAACTTGTGCCTCATCCCCACCTAAAACAACACACACCTTGGGCCAGCATTAAGCAGCGGAAAGGGTGCAGAGAGGAGAGAGCAAAAAGCAGAGAAGAGACAAACACGACACCAATCAGACAGCAAGCAAGCAGCAAGCAGCGGGGGGAGAGAGAGCGAGAGGGGGAGAGAAACTGCGATGGCTGCAGGTTTTATTTGCCAAAAGATAAGATTTATGCACCCATCCCCCACACCATCACACACAATGTACCTGCATCTGTATCTGTATCTGCTGTATCTGCTGTATCTGTATGGGTGACACGAGTATCTGCCTCTGAATGCGTGTGTGTGTATCGTGCGCGTGTGTGTGACAGATGAAACTTAATAAACGAAACAGCTGTAAAAGTGCGAAAGGAGGACGCGCACGCCGAGTCGCTGGAGAAACTACACGGCCATCCACGTGGGCATAAAAAGCGGTTGCCCCCATCCCCCTCACCTCCCCCACCGAATAAAAAAACATACCAAAAACCTATGCCACCTCCTTCTGCACTTTCTGGGGATCCTTTTTTTGTTTTTGTGTGTTTTTTTTTTAGGTTTTGTCTTTTTATGCAGCGCTATAAATAAAGCAATAACATAATTTTGAAGTATCTCATTACGTGTTACGGCGGCTATGAGTGCTCTTCTGCTGCCATTTTTTACGACGCACTCTCACCCACGCACTCTCGCACACACACACACACACACAGACATAGAGAGACACCCTCTTGAGTAGTTTGAGGTTTCGGCAGCCATTTATGCAAAAGTTTCTCCTCCCTTCAACTCACTTTCATGGCATTGCTCGCTTTTTGGCAATTAGTATTTTTTCCATCTCTCTCTCTCTCTCTCTCTCTCTCTCTGTCTCTTTCCATCTTTTGCGGTCTCTGAACACATTAAAGATATCCTGGAGCCTGCTTCCTGCCTCCTGCCACATCCCCAACCGCCATGCCCCATTCTATCAACCATTTGAGCCATCAAAATGATGGTCAACTATCAAATGGCCGGAGCCAGGCACACATTTGCACAGCTGCCGCAATTAGCACGTTTCGCACATTGATTTGAGTTGCCATCCACTATCACTTGCCTCCCCCCCACCGCCTCCTGTGTCATGTGGCCGTGGCATGTGGCAGGCATTGGAAACTTGAGTGGGGCATGTGATGTGATGATGGGTTATTAAAATACTTTCCCAGGCCTCTCTGGCTCTCCGTCTCTCTGCCTCTCTGGCTCTCTGCCTCTCGTTTTCTGGATCTGTTCTAATTATTAATTATGTAATAAGTCGAATGGATGGACATTTGCTGAGCCAGGATTCTATTTGGCTTTGGCTTTGGCTTTGGGATTCATTTGCCACTCAAGTTGTGTCCCTGTGTGTCCGTGTGTGTCCATGTGTGTCCATGTGTGTGTGTAAGTGCCACAACGGAAGTTCATTTGGCATTTAAACTTAAGACGAAGTAAGATGGGGAAAGGAGAGGAAATGGTAGCCCGAATGCGAGTATATTCTTGACCGGAAATGAACATTCAACTTGAAATTGGGAACATATCTTCTGGGAATATCAAATTATATTTATGAACGCCCTACAGTGCGTTTCAAGAGTGCAAGAAATGTGCTAGCAATGCAGGAAGTAGATGTCAAAGAGTCAAACTTCAATCGATAATCGTTTTCCATCAAAAATGAATCGATTGGTGGATAAATATAAACTTTGTTCGATATTTGACCGATTTAAGAACTTCAACTTCTTGTTGGATCCTTTAACTTTTCGTTATCGAAACCCTAACCTCGACCCCGACTCCAACCCCTACTCCCCGCCCCCAAAAAGAGTTTTACAATTTCTAGAAGTAGTCAAAAAAAAAGAACGCCATAAAACTTTTGCGGCAGAAAACAAAAATCTGTTCAACAAATTGAAATGGCTTGGCGGGACTCGTGTCTCGCGTCTCGTGCCTCCTGCCTCGTTCAGAGTCCACCCCAAGGATCCATTCCCAATGCGATTCCCTAAATTAACTTCTTGTCTCATTTCGAACATATTCCTTTCGGTTTCCACTTTCTCCTTCCTATCCCGGAGCGGTCCTTCCCCTCCCTCCTTCCACTCTGTTCCGTTCCTTCCGTTCCTTCCGTTGTCCCAGCTTTGCCGCTTCACATGCTATCACACGCAGCAACAGCAACAACAACATTTTCAACATTTCAGTGATTTGCATAAAATTTCAATTTTATTTATTTTATAGCCCCCGGAACAATAATGCCAAAAGAGATGGCGATAGGAACAATGCTCATTTAAGTTATTGTCAGCACAAAACCAAAAAAAACAGAAGAAAATGTGTGGAAATTTACTCGTACACTCGCACTCGCACTCGAAAACGAGTAGCGTATCCTTTTTGTCCCAGTGTCACTTTAAATTTAAAGTTTAATGAATTGAAAGTCGACTTTTAATGCCGCTGTAAAATACTGTAAAATATGTGAATTCTTGGCGACAAATGAAACTTTCCTTGGGGGCGAAGGACCTGCTTCTGCCACTGCCACTGCTTCGGCTTCGGCTGGTCTCAGTAGGGTGTCTCCGTCTAGACTTTGGGCAGCACAAAACCCTTGGACGGAACCTCCTCACGTGTCTGACAGAAGCAGGAGCGGACATCAGTGTGACGGGGGTTGGGGTTGGGGTTGGATCCTGTGCCTGTCATCGTCACTTTTGGAAACTGTCGCCAAGCGGAGAACACGAGTACTCACACGAGTACAGTACACAGTACAGGGCCCACTGCCTAAGCAAAAATTACGCACACACAAAAAAAAGAAGAAATCGTTGTCTGTCGGGGGACAGGACATGTAAGGAAACTGACAAGCAACAAAGCGGAGACGGAGACGTAGACAGAGATGGAGACGGAGAGACGGAGACCGGGACGACTGCTTGTGGCATGCGTGCAAATGTCTTGCCACTTACTTAGTTCCGATCAAGTTGCGAGAACCGGAACTTTACATTCTCGTTTCTCCACTTAAATGTTCTCTCCGACAATAAAAAGAGACTAACTTTTTTCGGCTTCGCCTTCGCTGCGCTTCACCTCGCTTCGTATTTTGTTGTGTTTCTTTTTTTTTCGGTATAAGTTCAGGAATTTGTTGAATGTGGCTCAGACAGGGAAAGAGGTGTGGCAACAGTGGCATTACCTTACGTTCTTAGAAAACGTGCATTTGTGGGGGGGGGAAAGCGAAAATTGAATATTAAACAGGAAAATATCCTGCAGAAGAAATTATTCCGGGAAGATCGTCCGAAGCATACATACAGTTTCCATTTTGCTTCCCCATATACCCTTCCATATCCTCGATATGTACATATGTATGTATTCCCTATGGGTTCTCCACCACATCACATCTTTTCCAGCCAAATTAGCGAACCAAATACTCGTATCTTTGCTCATTCCTGGCCGTGCCACAGTGCCACCGTGCCACCGTGCCACTCGTGTAAGAAAATATTTGCCAAACAAATTAAAATTTACATTGATACCGAAATAAACCAACGAATAAACGAATAAACGAACCAACGAAACGACTGAACGAACACTTGTAAAAGGAGAGAAAAAAAGAAAGAAGAAAAAAAAAGAATAAAAAGCGGAGAAACAACCCAAAGTTCTTTACTTCTTGATGTTGATGTTTTTGAGAGAAATTACACGGCCATCGCCATTGGCAAACACAGCAGCAGCAGCGGCAGCAGCAGCGGCAGCAGCAGAAGCAGCAGCAGCAACAGTGGATGAATGGAATGGAGAGGAGATAAGAAGTGGAAGGGAAAGCCAAAAAGTGAAGGAAAAGTAAATGCAAATGCAAATGCAAACACAAATAAACGAAGAGCAGCAGGAGCAGCTGCCGAAGAGGATGCAACTGCAGTACGTGCTACTGTTTTTTTCCTGCACTCTACTGTGGCACGTTCGATGCTCAAATACTTGCGGCTCTGTGCATTCATCCATTCACTTAGTCAGTCATTCAGTCATTCATTCATTCATTTATACAGTGCACTTCTTTAGAGGATAGACCCTTTTTACCTTTCTGGTTTCTCAATTCATTTGCTCCTGGAAATTGCAATCAAATGTCTTGTCCTTGTCAGGCTTAGATATCATCTTGATTGTACCACAGTGCGTATGATTAATTTTCCCAGCATCCTGTAAGAGAGAGCAGTAGCAGAGCAACACAAGAGATGCCCTGAGATGCCCAGAGATAAAAACTTTAATTGAATTTCATGCAAATTGCATTCATGAATTTGTTTTTAATTAAAAAACTTGCCTACAAGACAGTAAGTCAAGAGCCGAAACTGAAACTATGAATATATCAAAAGAGGGCGGAAAATATTTGCACATCTAAGTGCCTTTCTTTCTCCCTTCCTGTGTGCCACAAAATGTTTCGCTCCCGCAGGCAGGCAGGCTATCAATAGATTTATGGCCTGCCTTACAGTTTGTCTAGCCTCAAATTTCATCGCATCATCCGAGCAGCATCCCAGCAGCATCCCACCATCCACAGACAATGGACAAATGACATATTGTACGAGTAATTAGAAGCCCACTTGTCTCTCTCTCTCTCTCTCGCTCTCTTTGTGTGTATTTTTCTCACATTTTGCAGGGTTCAATTTCTGGTCAAAAATGTTAAAAGTTTTGCCAGTGCGAATTCCGGGAAAACATTCACACAGATACAGATACAGAGATAGATACAGAGATACAGATGAAAACTGAATCAAATAGTAAACTTTTTGAATTGTAAACTTTTTTCGAAAACTGCAATCTCCAATTACAAAATGCAGGAAAGAGGAATCCAATTCTCTCTCAATCTGTGGCCAGGGAGTACGCACCCCCTAGAGGGATTTGCCTTTGGGTGAGTACGGGAGATACGGGGGCACGGGGGGTCTATGGGGAAAACGAAACGATACGGAACACTACTAAAGTTGGATTTTTGGGGCCCAGCAAAACGGGAGCAGCAGTTAACCAGAAAAACGGAAATTTATGACCATACAAGATCCGATATACGGTAACAGCAATGCACTTGGGGCTGCCGGTAGGGTGCTGGAGGGGGTGGGGGGAAATGGGGAAAAAATGCGATACGTGTAGTACTCCTGCCTTGTACTGGCCTGCCCTAGAGTCTGCCCTAGAGAATCCTTGCAGTTTGTGCACACAATTGTCTTGGCATTACGCACAAGTGAAGTGCGTTTTTGGGGCCTGGCCGAAAATCGTAAATTACGATTGCCAAGAGCATTACGTGGAGAGAGGGGAGGGGAGAGGGGGAGGGGAGGAAAGGGAAGCGGGGGCTCAAGCTGAAGTGCAAACAAAAGGAGGAGAAAGCAGAGGTGGAGAAGTAGAAGAAGATAAACCCCTGGGGAATTTCGCCAGTTTTTGGCTCATAAATCGACGAATTTGAATTATGAAATCGTACCTCTACCTTCCAATCCCCCCCACCCCCACTCCCCCCGTTCTATCTGCTGGCCCCTCTCTTCCTCCCATTGCAAATTGCGTGCCTGGCAATTGAGTATTCGATTCGAGTTGGATGGGGGCTGGTCGGTTGCCACGCCCTCCGGCCATTGCCCATTGCTATATATGTATGTATGACAGTCCATAAATTAGACGAATTATTTATAAACTGCCAAAACAAAAACACAAAAAAAACCAAAGCGAAAGCCAAAAATCAGAAGGAAACAAAAGTCCGAAAAGAAAAAGCGGAAATCATTTGGGGCAATAATCATAAATTTTGTGGCTAATTAATTTATTGGAATGGACTTGGGAGGGAGGCTCTTGCGGCACGTGTCCGGCTTCATTCCGGCCTGACTGCCTGCCGGAGGAGGTGGAGTCCAGAAGTGGACACTTGGACACTTGATTAACCAAATATCAAGCCAAACAATTGCATAGTCAAGTATATCAAAGTGCTTTAGACATGAGAGCAGTGGGTGGCTGGGTGGGTGGTAGTGGGAGTTCTGATTCATAAATCAATGCCTGTTGGATGGCGCGGGATGGGAGGGGGTTGGGGGCTTTGTTGGCTGTGTGAGGCGTGAGACTGGAAAGCCAGTGGATTAATGAACTCCTGAAGTGGAACCAAGTGGAATTACAATCAACCATTTGTATTCCTTTGCCGTTGGGGTTGGCCATAATTTTAGTTTCATTCGAAAATGACAAATGCAGATTTACTTATCTTGGAGAATATGTGTGGTAGGAGAAAGATAACTAATTTAATTAAATTATTGCTTATATAATTAGGCTAAATGAAGCACTCAAAAAAGAGCCTTCAAGGGTTTTGCCAGCACTAATAGAAACATAGAGAACATTTTACTCTCTTAAAATATGTGAATGAGTTGTGGTCTTTGGCGAAGAGCAAGCAAAAACAAAAGACATGTCGTGTGCGTGACCGAAACCTGATAGCAGTTCGATTCGAGGATAATGATGGGGATTATTTGTTGTTGTTATTCTTGGAATGCTTGGAACATTTGAAAACCTGGTGCCCATCTTTGGTTACACCACTGAAGAGCTTTCTCTCTGGAAAAATGTGGGTATATAATTTTAATTAGTTTACAGTGGTATTTTTCCACCACACACACCACACACGCACACACACACACACCACACACACATTCCTTGCTTGAAATTTCCCATTCAGATTCATTCCTCTTTTGCCACCTTTTCCCTCATTTCCCTAATCCAATTTCCAGAAGTTTATGTACGGATAAGGATAAGGATGAGGATGAGGTGTAACCCGGGAAACCCTCACCTTCAATTAAAAAAAGCCAAAGCTGCGGAAAAAGAAGGCTGGCTGGCTGGCTGGCTGCAGCATCAAATTTTCATGGCAACAACTCTCTGGGTTTACATTCGTAATTTTCTGGAAGTTCTAATTGTAATATGCAAAAGTACTATGCGATTCGTATACATATGTATGTATACATGTGTGTATGTACATACATGTGTGCAAGTATGTGCTTACATAGGAATGTGTGTGTGTGTGTGTGTTTTGGCCACGTTAGTAGAGAGCTCTCCTCCGTATGCAAATGTATTCAAATGCAAATGTGGCTGCTGCTGCTTCTTCTGCTGTATAATTAGAAGAAATACAATTAAATGCACACAGCAGGGGGGTTGTAGGGGTGTTAGGCGGGGTGGGACACACCCCTCACCTTATATAATAGTCAAATTCATTAGTTAAAGAAACTAACCAAAAACCGAGCGCACACACACACACACACACACACGCACGCACACACGCACACACTCGTGGAGAAATTCAGCGAATGAATGTTTGAATTAGAGGTGGAAAAATCCGCCCACATGAAAATGATTTCTTAATGCAATAATGCAACGAAGAATCCGGCCAAAAAATAGCAACACATAAAGAATAATAGCCAGGGGAGTGGAGTAGTTGCAAAGTTTTCCCAACCATTTCTCTGGGTTTTTCCCCGGTTCTTTTTTTTTTGTGTTGTTGTTGAAGGTTTGGAGGTGCATGGCGTATCAGCTCGAGACTTCCGGCGGTATCTTTTGTTGGCCTGAGCCTCGGCTCAAGCTCCAAGCTCCTTTAGGGCGTCATGGCACCCACTTAGCCCACCCCACCCCCACCCCAACCCCAGCCGATTCGTCCTGACAGGTTGAGAGCTTCATCAGAGTCCATGCGTTCGTCGAGTTCCGTTGCGTTGAGTGCCTCCTCTCTCTGCCTCTCTGCCACTGTATTGTTTATTGTTCTTTTCTTTTGCCTACCTTGCTTTTCCCTGACTTTGGCTGGGAATGGAGTTCAGTGGAGTGGGAAGTGGAGTGGGTTGGGGTTGGGTAAAGAAAAATAAAGGGTTTATCTAGGAGATGGGAAACCCCCATTTGCCTTTGTTCAACCTATCAATGGCAATCATAAATATTTATCAAACTAAAGGTGAGAGCGCCACCCTGCCGCCCTGCCACCCTGCCACTTAAAGAAAAACTGGTTAAGGGAAGAAAAGAATTAAATTTCATTTGCATATGTTAAGTGGCAGAAGCAATTAAAGGACCATCGGCAGGCAGACGACAGGCATCAGCGGGCATCAGGAGCAGGACCCCGACTCCGACCCCGATGAGCGGACCCCAACCTGAAGCTCCATAAGCAGGTCCATAAGCAGTAGCCTGGATCTGAAATGAAGGCCAACGGGGGAGGGGGCTGGAGAAGCTAAGGTTCAACCAGGAGCTGCGAAGCAAGAGGAGAAAGGGCCAAGGACGCCCACCCACTTGATTGAGATGTGAAAAGAGCAAAAGCAAAAGCGAAAGGACAAAAACGAAGAAGGAGGCCACAAGGGGGAGGTGGGCAGGGAGGAGGGTGGAAGGTGGAGGACACATCAAGAAAGTGCCTGCAAAGGGAAGGAGAAGGACACATCAAGCAAGCGGCAAGAAAGGCCCTCAAAGGACAAGAAGGGACAAGAAGCGCGAGAAAAGGCACGCCCCAGAAAGGAGGACAAAAAGGAGCAGCGCGTGGAAATGAGAGGCGAAAATTGGGTGAAAATGTGGAAATCATAATTGGCTTCCAAATGCTTGAACTCAATTATGTGCGCACAATATTTGGTGGGGCAGCATCCAGCAGCAGCAGCAACCATGCCACGAGAGGCTGCCGTTGACAAGCAAATTATGGATTCAAGGCCAATACATACGCACACATCAGAGAAGGGGGAAGTGGAGGATGACTCCCCCCTCTCTCTTTCTCTCTCTCTCTCTCTCTCTCTCTTTGTGTGTTTGTGTATGTGTGCCTGGGAAATGGCACTTTCACTTTGGGGAATGCTCAAGACAATTTGCATAGCATTTTCGCAGGCAGGAAAAGGAAAGCAGCTCTGTCTCTGACTCTGACTGCACAGCCAAGAAGGAGGAGGTGCAGGAGCAGGAGGACGTTCTGGAGGGGCGTGTGACTGTGTGTGACCCCAAACACAGACATGATAAATTACTCAAACATAAATTAAAGATAAATCATGGCTGCAGCACACACACGCGAGAGAGATGGAAATGCACAAGGAAATGCACAACACAAGGGGTCGTGCAGCAAATTAGAGATTCCAGAAGGTTGCCAGAGATGGCATCTGGAGTTATAGTTAGTCAAGGATAAACACAGCGGAAGGTAATCCGCACTCTGGTTGACAGCTGGAAGGGAAGCTTCAGAAGGGTCAACTGATGACGGGGATACAGCTTAAGGACTATCCGCAAAGGGCTTCGAGTAATCGATCTGGCAGCAGCAGCTTAAAGTTGGCCAAGAACCCACACCAAACAACCCCCCTCAGGCCCCCTCTTTAAGTTGCATGCAACCACAATTTGCTTTTTTTCGCTGGGGAATAAAGGAGTCGAGTGGCACGTGCTCACTGCAGCTTGAAGGGACACCCCACGGCGAGTCATGGTCATCGCTGCGTATCGGTGTGCAACGGTGCGACCAGAAGGCCAGGCCAGCTGGCCAGCGTTCCGAGAGTCACGTAGTAATCGACACATTCCCCAAATCTCTCGGCAGTTTATTGACTCTGCCACACCGGAGAGGCGCAGATTGTTTGTTGTTGGAGGCGCGGTCATGCCGTGACATGCCAAGCCTTGGAAAAGGCAAATTCGATGATTGAACCCCATCGGATCATCGGAAAGTGTTGATCAAAGTCTTACAATACATTTCCGAATAGTCTTTTCGTATGATACTTTTCAGGGCGCTTGAAGAGAGCGATCCGACGCTCAGAACTCTCCAAAAATGCAAAAATAAACAACAAAAAAGAAACAAATGTTTAGCGGCGCATGGAGAAAGCTTTGAGAAAGCACTCTTTTCTCCCTCACTCTGGCTGTTGCTGTCTCGCTCTTCAAACAATCTCTAATCTCTATGGCATTGTGACTGCTGCCTAATTTTGATTATTCCGCGCACAGCTTTTGGGGTTGTCAGACCTCAGAACGAACCTCACGCCATGTCTAGTTAGTAAAGGTAATACAAATCCAGATACAGATACAAAGAATACTGTGCACTGGATCAAGTCTTAAAGTTAGCTGCGCCGTTCAAAGTTCAATTGGCCAACAGCCGCGATGGGTACATTGACCCTGACAAATGTGAGTTAACATAAGAACAGTAAATCGATCGATTTCATTATCAGTCTCGCTCTTGCAGTACATGGATGTGAGAATAACGGCGCCCTGGGGTCACATATCGGGTCGCTGGTATGGCAATCGAACGGAGCGACCCATTCTGGCCATCCACGGATGGCTGGACAATCTGGGGACCTTTGACCGGCTGATACCCCTGCTGCCCGACTACGTGGGTGTCCTGTGCATCGATCTGCCCGGACATGGTAGATCCTCCCACCTGCCCCCGGGAATGCGCTACAGCGCATTGGATTACGTATTCGTGATACCGGTGATAATGCGGGAATACGGATGGACAAAGGTCTCCCTGATCGGACATTCTTTGGCGGGGTTCCTATGCCATCACTACACCTGTCTGTCACCAGACACCGTGGATATGGTTATTTGTCTGGACCTACTGTTTCCGACACTGAAAAATGCTGGTGGAGCCTTGGAGTGGATGGGCCGCAGCCTGGAGAGCCAGGCCTGGATGGAAGAGCAGGAGCCTCCAGTTCGTACTCGAGAAGAATTTTCCAAATTGGTCTACAAGGATACAAAAAAGTCCGTGGACCCATCCCTGGCCCATCATCTGACCTACAGAACGGAGGTCAGATCGAAGACATTTCCCGGCAAGCTACTCTCCAGCAGGGATGACCGGATCAAGTGGTTGCAACAGACATACTTTTATGAAAATGGTCTCGCTGCGGCACTGGCCAGTCGGATCCAATCGATTCCCATCATGATCATCAAAGCAACCGAATCCAGGTTCATAGGTCCCCAACAGGACGAAGTGATTTCACTTTTGGCCAACCAAAATCCCCAATTCGAGCTCCACTCGATTGACGGCACGCACCATTTCCATCTGCACTCTGCAGAGGAATGCGCCAAGTACATGGTGCCCTTCATCAGGCGACATAGGCCTCCCCCTCCTACTGCTCCACGAAATCGGAGTCATCTCTAGACACAAGATTGATAGCAGATCGACGCAGAAGATTATTTTTTAGTTTGAATACACATTTTCAAATAAAGGAAAGCTTGACAAAAAGCAAGATAGATATGGGTTAAAGCTTTTTGCGCTATCTCTCTCTCTCTCGAAACGATTTGGCTGACTTAAAGCTCGATCTACTCGGACAGTATTCTCTTCAACTGCCAACTGACAGCAACAAAAAGTGTTTTAGGCTTAGAAAACATTTGCAAAGCCAAGAATAAGTGAAAAATAAAGCAATGCAATTACTAATGCCTAGAATGGAAGATCGATTCAAAAAGAACAAGTGATCGCAGGAAAACTTGAAAAGTGAATAAATGACAATAAACAAATAAACAAAAGCATGCGTTCAAGCAAACGAGTGAGAGAGGCAAGCGCATGGAGAAAGCTTTGATAATGCTTTGCTCTCTTCATGCCCAAGCTTGATTGCTCTCTTGAAAGCTTTCTACGAGTAGCATGCTCTTTCGCAGTCGGCTGTCGGCTGCAGCTTTTCATTTCGATTCCGATTCATTGCGCGCACAGCTGTTCGTGTTATTGGCTTGTAAGGCCTCTCAGAGAAATGTTTAGAGTCGGAAAACACTAATCACTCCACTACGCCTGTTTAGTCAAGATACCAATAACACAGATAATACTGTGGGTACAACTACTGGATCAAGTATTAAAGTCAGCGTGCAGTTCAAAGTTCAATAGGCCGACGGTCGCGATGGGAACATTGTCCCTGACAAATGTGAGTTAACGGATTGAGATCAATGAACACATGGCAGCATCGATCGATTATTTATTATCTGTTTCATTATCTGTTTCTCTCTTGCAGTACATGGATGTGAGAATAGCGGCGCCCTGGGGTCACATATCGGGGCGCTGGTATGGCAATCGAACGGAGCGACCCATTCTGGCCATCCACGGATGGCTGGACAATCTGGGGACCTTTGACCGGCTGATACCCCTGCTGCCCGACTACGTGGGTGTGCTGTGCATCGATCTGCCCGGACACGGAAGGTCGTCTCGGCTGCAGCCGGGCATGCATTACTCCGTCTACGATTACGTGTTTATCATTCCGCGGGTGATGAAGGAGTATGGATGGCACAAGATCTCGCTGATGGGCCACTCCTTGGGCGGCATTATGGCCTTCATCTACGCGGCCCTCGCACCGCACACTGTGGACATGGTCATCTCACTGGACATACTGCTGCCCATTCCCATCAACGCCAGCGGAAGGGACGTGGATAACTTGGGCAAGAACATGGAGAAGCATCTGGTGGAGGATGAGCGCCAGCAGGAGGGCAACCTGCGCGAGCCGCCCGCCTACACGCTCCCCGAACTGCGCAAAGTCCTCGCGAAGGGCAGCTACAACTCCGTGCCCCCGAAGCATGCACAGCACCTGCTCTACCGCCAGGTGGCCAAGTCGCAGCTCTACCCGGACAGGTTCTTCTTCTCCCGGGATGCACGGGTCAAGTTCTACTACCACATCCTCCTCGAAGATGGACTCTCCGCGGAGATGGCGAGACGTATCAAGCGAAAGCCCTATCTAATCATCAAGGGTTCCCTGTCGCCCTATGTGGGATCCCACTGTGACGAGGCCATGTCCATTCTGGGCAAAAACAATCCACACTTCGAGTTCCACGAAGTGGCGGACGGCACTCATCATGTCCATCTGCATGCCGCCGAGGAGTGCGCCAAGTACATTGTGCCCTTCATCAGACACCATCGTCCTCCGAATCTGACCACCTGGTCTCTGGCGGGGAGAGAGGAGCAGCTCAGCTCCAAGGAGCGCCGACAGGCCCAGGAGAAATTCTTCGCCAGGAGCAAGCATAGCAAACGTAGGAGCAAACTGTGAAAAGATTAGCCTTAAAAGTGCCAGAAAAACATTTGTATAATAATAGAAATATGTAGATTGTACTGCGCTTAGATTGTTGAGCGGACAGTCGTCAAAAATAGAAAAAAAAATCTAAAAATAGTCTAATTTGCGAATCACTCAACGTATGTTTCTATAGAGAAGAGATGCTGGAGAGATTGGTACTTGGATGACACTAGAATATGCATACCATGACTTGCCCTTTTCCTAGGGCTCTATATTTCCCTCTAATCCTATTCCTCTATTGTTCGCTTAGATTGTTGAGCGGACAGTCGTCAAAAATAGAAACAAAAATCTAAAAATAGTCTAATTTGCGAATCACTCAACGTATGTTTCTATAGAGAAGAGATGCTGGAGAGATTGGTACTTAGATGACACTAGAATATGCATACCATGACTTGCCCTTTTCCTAGGGCTCTATATTTCCCTCTAATCCTATTCCTCTATTGTTCCTATGGTTCCTCTCCTCTCCGATCCACTAAAACCCAAATTTTATACAGATTGTGGTACCAGGAGATCAGGAATGGCAGAAAGCACATACTCTCTCGCTATCTGCAATCTCGTCTACCTACTACTTACGGATCTACTTATGGATCCATTAGATTCTAGATGGCGCTGGCTTTCTGACAGTTCTTATCCCAAACGAAACCAAAGACCGGAATCATTCCGAGCATAGATCTTCGAGCGGACAGTCGCCGAAAATAGCAAAACAAATCTAAAAATAATCCAATTTGCGAAACGTTGTTGTTGGTTTTATAGAGGAGAGATACTGCACGGCAGATAAGAGACTGCCTTAGACTGGTGCTACCACACCACTGGGCGTGTAGTTTATGAAGATGGGCACTTTGTCCCTCGATTATGTGAGTGATGGTCGTTTCGTAATGGAAAAGTGAAAATTCTTCAACATTGCTTGTTCCTATGGCTTTTTGCAGTTCAAAGAAGTGAGAATTCCAGTGCCCTGGGGTCACATATCAGGTCGATGGTATGGCAATCGAACGGAGCGACCCATTCTGGCCATCCACGGATGGCAGGACAATCTGGGGACCTTTGACCGGCTGATACCGCTGCTGCCCGACTATTTGGGTGTGCTGTGCATCGATCTGCCTGGACACGGAAGGTCCTCCCGCCTGCAGCCTGGCATGCACTACAGCGTCGACGATTACGTGTACATTATTCCGCGAATAATGAAAGAATATGACTGGAAAACGGTCTCCCTTTTGGGGCACTCCATGGGGGCCATCTTGATGTTTGTCTACGCATCTCTCGCGCCTCATACGGTGGACATGGTCATAGCGCTGGATTGTCTTATATCCGAGAGCAGGCAGCCCGAGGGCAACAATCTGCGGCTGACGGCGCACAACATGGAGAAGCATTTGGTGGAGGACGAACGACTGGCGGGGGGCAACCACGGCGAACCGCCCGCCTACACGCTGGAGAGCATGTGTGGTGCCCTCGCCAAGGGCAGCTTCAAGTCGATTCGCCACGAAGTGGCCCATCACTTAGTCGATCGTCAGGTGACCAGGTCGCAGCAATATCCGGAAAAGTATTACTTCTCCCGGGATGGGCGGATCAAGTTCATCAACCACGCCTACCTCGATGAGGGATTGTTTGCGGAGATGGCGCGTCGCATCGAAAGGAATCCCTACCTCATCATCAAGGCCTCCGATTCGCCGTATGTGAAGTCCAGCGAGGCCCTCTCTATTCTAAGCAAATGTAATCCCAACTTTGAGCTCTACGAAGTGGAGGGCACCCATCATGTCCATCTCAACGAACCCGAGAAGTGTGCCCAGTACATAGTGCCCTTCCTCATCCGCCATCGACCTCCGAAGCCGAGCAGCTTGGCCCTGGCGTCCAAGGATCGCTCTCCGAACAGCAAACTGTAAATTAGCTATACAATTTCCACTCTTAAATGTACACATACCCGTATAATACGAAAACGATTATGATATTTCTTTTACTGTTACGAAGGAAAGTGCCAGTGCTCTAAAGAAAACCATCAGCATCCCTTTTGTAGGTTTTCTTGTACATATTTATCGCCAGAAATATTTAGAGCGTGAATATAGGGATTATTGATTCGGTTCTTAGTTTCAATGTATAATTGCTCCTTGGATTTTCTCTTCTTTTTTTGGGGAATATTTTTCGATATCCCAATTCGTTTAGGCCTTAGACTTTTCTGTGTAGATCTCTTTGTAATTTTGCAAGTTATTGAAGACATTTACTGCTAATTCGGATTTTAGTGGATATTTATTTCCAAATGATTCTGTGCTTTACAATCTCTCCCCTCCCCAACCCTCCCCCCTTTTTGATTAGCTTCTGCAATGGCAATTTGTGAGGCATTTATCAACCTTTTCCCGGGCGGTGTCACAGCCAGAGAGCGGCAGGCATCCATCCTTGTCCTAGTTACACACTCTGCCACATTCCGTGTGTGTGTGTGTGTGTGTGTGGGTGTGTGTGCGTGTATGCTTTTTGCACAGGAGCTGTTGTCGTTGTCGTTGGCATTGCCATTGCCGTTTCCTGCAATTTCTGAGCAATTTTAAGCAGCTTACTGCTTGAGCGCATTAGAACAATTAGCGCTATCATCAGTGCCATAGATTCCCGGAGATCTGCCGGAGCACGGAAAGTAAAGCGGCACTTTAGCAGCAAGCAGAAAGTCAATTGGAAGTGTCCTTCGGAAGTCCTTCTGCCATCGAAAATGAATTAATATGAATACTTGAAAATAGAAAATAGTTTTCAAGTGAATCACTGAATTGCTATTCCCGTAATTACAGCTTAAAATGAATGCAAATTCAATTCCCCGAAAATCTAAACAATTGTCAGGGAAAAGTTACGACGAGTATTTGTATGTGTGTATGTATGTATGTGGGTGTATAGGGCCAGGAAAAGCTTATACTTCTACTTTTTCTTCTCCTTCTCTGGCTCTGCGCTTCAATGAAAATTAATTTCCCACAGCCGCATACAATTTTCACAGCCTGCTTTTAGGCTGACGCCTAGTAACGAAAGGGAGAACGAAAAGTGTGGGGTGTGGGGTGTAGGAGGGTAGGGTTTGGCAAATGGCAAGTCCTTCCGTCATACTTATTAATTTAAACACTTGTCGTTGTCCTTGTTGTTCGCTACAGGCCGACTTCCTGCTGTGTCCTTGAATGGCTTTTCTTTTGGGGAAAACGGCTCCGTGGTGGTGGTTGCTGCCTGGTGGCGGGTGGTGGGTGGGGGGCCTTGTTTGAATTTTAAACATTTGTTTGTGCCACGCATAATTTTGCTGTCATATTAATATTTATGCCCCCCCAAAAAACTTTTGCCTTTGTCTTCTCACTTCGTTGCGCCTTGGAAATTCAATCAATTAATGTTTCAAATGGCAGGCATTTTCCCCTCCCCCTCCCCAACGACATTCTGTTCTTTTTTTGGCGGTTTTCTTTTTATTTTTGAATTTTTTGTACATTTTTTTATTGCTGGCAACACTATCGATTTTGCCATTTTAGAGAGGTGCTGATGCTGCCACATACATACGTACACGTGGCATATATTTTTTCTATGTGTGTGTGTGTGTGCGTGTAATCAGAGACGCCGCAGGGTTTCCTTTCATTCCGTTCATTTGTCGGCATTTTGAAGGTGAAACCATAAAGCCTTGACGGCATATGCCTAGATTTTTGCCAAATTAAAGTGGGACTTGGGTTTGGGGTTCGGAGTTCGGAGTTAGGGGCTGGGGATGGGGATGGAACGAGCACTTAAATGCCCCTTTTCTGAACCGAGTGCGATGTGGGGGGGAAGGTGCAGGGAGGGGTATGGCGAAACCATGGGGGCCAAGGGTTAACTCAACGCTCTTTCGGTTCCAATTACAGCAACATTTTCGGGGCGTTTCGGCTTTTTGGCTTTTTGGGTGTGATATTTCGGTACAGCTACTTCGTATCTTAAAGCGTTCAAGGAAATGCAGAGAGTTTTCCAAAAGGAAATTTGATAAATCTTTTTTGGTATTTTGTTTCCTAAATGCCCATTGGAGAATTAATTTTGTTTGAATTTTGATATGGGAAATTATGAGTCTCAAAAATGAAGGCATTTTTATGGCATTTGTTTTTATAAAATTTAAGTGAAATCGGAGTAAGTTAAGGAAAGAAATTAGCAAGAAATGTGCAAAAATAAAGAAAAAAATTGAAAATTTAAGGGCGTCCATTAGAACAACTTTCTTCAGCCTACATACATATACATATTTCTGAGAAATATTTCCCCAAATTTTGTTCCAAATTACATGCAATTTTCATGCTTTAAAGTTTAAGCTGCTCTGATATGATTGAATTTCACTGAGAACTTGATCTGCTGCCAAAATAAGCGAAGGATAATTCAATTTAAGCTTCTGCATCTTCAACTCTCGTTTTTCGCCCATAAATTACCAAAAGTACCCACAAGAACTGGGATATTTTTAAAGTAAGCCCCAATCCAATCCCATCCAATGCAAGCACTACTGCTGTCCACTTATCCGTCCAATAAACATCAACGGCCACACCTATTGCTCTGGCCATAAAATGGCCAAAAACTACCGCCAGACAGCCAGACAGCCAGATAGCCAGCCAAATGATTTAAAACGAGCCACAAGGATCGCAGGACTCTCCTCTCACGCTCTGTGGTGTCTGTGTGTGTGTGTGTGTGTGTGTGTGTGTGTGTTTCTGTGGAAAATGAAATGGTGGAAAACCCTTAAACCAGATGAATTATGCAGAGGGGCCTCCTGCTGCCTGCCTCCTGCTGCCTGCCGCCTGATGCCTGCTGCCTGGCACAAGGCTTAATAAACCAAACTTAACGAAAAACTGTTTAAAATTCGAACGGGACTCCGAGTCTGCAATAAATCTGAGGCCACAAACTGCACTCGATTGCCCGGGGGCATGCAACGTCGTCGTCCTCGTCGTCTCTGGACGTCTCTCACTTGTCTCTGTGTGTGTGTGTGGTGTGTGGTGTGTGCGAAAACGTGTGCGCAATTTTCGCAATTTTCTAATAGCCGCTAAAGCTGTCAGGGGGGAGATTGCCGAGGAGGGCAGTGGATTCTGGGGGCTGACGGGGGGTACGTTTTTCTCGGACGGCTGTTATTAAAAAAACAAGTCAGGCTACATTTCACGTACGATGATGATGCTGCTCCAGCTCCTGCTCCTGCTCCAGCTCCTGGCTGCTTCGTTCTGCCTTGTGCTTCTTGCATGACTTTTTGTTTTTAACTCGAGCGGAAGTGCTTTCGACGCCATTTTGTGGTCGGCCATACTGCAATTGAGTGCAGGCACTGGTCCTTCACTCCACTATTTCCTGCCATGCCCTGCCTCTGCCCCTTCGTGCTTCGTGCTGTGCTACGTGCCCCGCTGGACGGGCACGCACTTAAAGTTTCATTAAACAATCCATCGCGCGCGCGCCTAGGCCTCCAAAGGACCCGGGCCAGGCCAGAACAGGCACCATAAATTCCTGCTAAGCAGTGAAATGGAAAGGCGGCAAATCTATGACAACCGCCATTTGCATTTCTATCCGAACCAAAAGCTTTCCGCCTCTGGAATTTCTCAGTCCGAAGAGGAGACGAGACCCACATTCCGTTGGACAGGACAGGCCAGAGCCCAGGCCGATGGGCCCATTAAATCTGCAACAATTTACTTGTGATTGACATGTTTATAAGGGTCACAGCTCCCCCCGCCCCCCCTGGCACTGTCACCCCTTCCAGCGGCTGGAATAGACCCTTTTTCTGGGTGGCACAATATTTGCTTTGCTCGTCCACCAATTTTTATAAGAATGTGAAGTGAAGCCTGAAACGGTTCTGGTTTTATTTTATACACACAAATAAATCTTTGATATTTGCACTGCCAGAGGAGCATACAAAATATCCTTTTTGCATTTTCAAGTACTTTTCCTTACCTCCATCTTTTCTGTTGTAGCTGGAGGAGTAAAAAAACAGAAAATACCAAAAGAGAGAGGGAAAGAGAAAAGAAAAGTGGACAACAATTCCTGGTATTGGTACGAGTATCTTCTGAAATCCCAGGCACACACAACACAATTAAAAGTTCCCACGTTGTGCGATACATGAATAAAACAACAAAGCGACTGGGGGGGTAGAGGGAGGGAGGGGTTCATGCAGCCGAATAATCGAATGGGGGATACCCTAGAAAGAGCTCAAGTTGATGACCAAGGATAGGTGTGAGTGAGTCAATCCACAATCCACTTTCATTGAGATATTTCACTTGTCCAGTCAGATACTCCCCAAAAAAGTAAATACCCATTGAAATGGCCATATCCATAAAAACAAGAAGCGGAAAAGAGTAGCACAGAGAAAGAGACAGGGGGACAGGGAGACAGAGTGACAGAGAGGGGAAGCCTCCACAGAATCTCCGATATCTCCATCAGCGGACAAAACGCATGTTTTGTTTTAATTTTGCGCACTTGGCGGAAAAGAAACTCCATCTGCCCCCAACCCCAACCCCAACCCCAGCCCCAACTCCGACTTCGACTGCAGTCGAATCCAACACATGCGAACAGGTTTTATGCGGCCGTTAAAAAGGGCAAAACGTGCAAGTAATCAGCCAGAGCAGTGGGAGCAGAGAAAGAGAGAGAGAGCAGGGGCAGCAGCAGTCTGTGGTAAGGTGGGGAGGCAGCAGCAAAAACAAACGGCTTCAATTGATATGCAGACAAACAACAAAAAACAGCTGACACGCGACCAACTCGAACTGCAACCCGACGATCTCCATGGGACGAACGACCTCCAGCTGGAGCTCGAACACACATCGCGATCAAACCGAACTTCAGATCGAACCAGGTGCGATGCCGATGCCCGGCCGGCCCCAACTCAAACCAGGTTCCATTTAAGCTTTTCACGCAGCCGCAGAGCCAAACAAGTTGAGCGCGTGAATTGTGCGGACGGTCGAGCGGATGTTTGCGAGCGGTTCTGCGGTTGCTGTGCGGTGTGGAGATACGATACTCGTAATAAAAAATTAATCCGTTTAGGAATTCGAAAGTAAGACAACAACAACAAATGGCCGGCAATCGAGAATCAAGAATCGATAAAGAAGAGTTCTTGAGAACTCATTTAAGCGAAACTTTGAACATAATTCAAGTCAAATTACAAAATACCCCAAGAAATAAACACCAAGAATACGGCGGAATGAACTGCAAAACTCATTTGGAAACCAAAAAAACATTTGTCAGCTGTTAAAACAAATTTTGTGGAGAAATGTTAATGACTTTTTGTTGTACCTGTTGTTGCTGTTGCTGCTGTTGCCGTTGCTGCTGCCTGCCAGTTGAACTTTTCAATTAATTTAACAGCCCGTTGCCGTTGTTCATTTTCGCCTGTCCCGCATAGATCTTATCGTCATATCATAAAACAAAATAAAAGCTGCCCCGAGAGTCAACGTCAACGTCAAAGTCGAATTCGAAGTCACAGTCGAGTCGCAGTCCCAGTCTAAGTCGATGTCTGACGAGAGAAGAGAAGAAAGGAGAAGAGAGAGGAGAGAAAAGGCAGAGAAAAGTTCTCAAGAAAGTTTACCAAATTGAAAGAAAACAAAACAGAAACTCAAATGGTTGATTGTTGTTGCTGCTGCTGCTATTTTAGTAGCATTTTTACGTGCCACAAGCAGCAGCGGCAGCCACAGCCACAGACGTAGAAGTAGACGCAGTTGGAGCCTAAAAGGTGTGCCCCGCGTTACCGCTTCAAAGTAAGCGGAAAGCAGAGCATTACGTGCCCTGCGGGGGTCGCAAATTTCAGCTACCCCTTTTCGTGTTACCCCCCACTTGGAGGGTACTAAGGGTATATTGTTTTTAGGGCGAAGAGCAGAAGAAACTGCTTCCGAATCTTCTATATAGAGGACATCTCGAGGAATATCAACTTCTAACAGTTATGTTTCAAGTTTTCGGTTCAACATCAATAGATTTGAATACCATTACCACTTTATTCGTTTATCTTTTATTGCATTTTTAATTCCATTAACTGGAATGAACTTAATTGAATTTTCTAAGAAATAAATGCGAATAATGGGTATCCCATAGCATGAATACTTTCCTCTCCATCAGCATTCTCACATGTTTTCTGCTTCTACTTCTTTTGCGATTCTTTTGCTGCTATTCTGCTGAATCCTCATATAGACATAACTCTGCCATTCCATATTTATTTGCAAGTAATTTTTAGACTGACATTTGAAACCAGAAAATATTTTCATGCTCAAGCCAGAAAGTTGCTTCTGCAAGGTTTTTTTTTCAATTTTTTTCTTGCAGGCAGGCAGGCAGGCCTTTTGCCATTAATTGAAATTCAATGCGGAAGAGGAGGGTACGGGTACGGAGAAGTGGAAGAAGCTGCAGTAGCGGTAGGGGAAGTGGCATGTTGATGGGGGGGGAGAGAAAAAACCGCTACCCATCTACAGCTATGACAATTATTACAGCTTCCTCTCCTAAAAGCTACCCGAAGGAACAGGTTGCTACTCAGGCCATTCCATCAAACGCAACCCAACCCCAACCCAGCCCCAACTCCCATCGAACCAAAGCAGTGCAAATTGCTCGACCAGGCATAGAACATAAAAAAAAGCAGAGCAAGTTTGTAAGAGGGAGAGGGGAGGAGATATACACTGGGCAAGAAGAGAGGCTCGGGGGTCTGTGGCAGGAGAGAGACCACTTACGCATAACTGTAAGATAGACGGACTTTCAAGCAAACAGGATTTTTCTTGTTGCAGTACACGTACATTCAAGTGAAAGAATTACTGCACTCTCATACTCCTCTGCTCTCTCTCTCTCTCTCTCTCTCTTTCTCTCGAGTGTTTGTGTATGAGTGTGTGTGTGTGTTGCTTTTGAGTGTATGCCGCGCCCCTTATCAGCCGGGAAATTAAGTTCAAACTGCCGCTGCTGCAGCGCTCTGCCTGCTGCCTGGGTCTCTCTGGCATAGAAAAAAATTTAACTTCAATTTGTGTCAAAATACTCATGCGCTAAAATGGAATTTTTCCATTAGTCTCAAAGAGCCAGAAGGAGAGAAAGAGAAAAAGAGAGGGGAGACCAGACCAGAAAAAAATAAGCAATTAGGGAAACGAAGATTGGAATACCCTTTTGCATATGATGAGAGTACAAATTTCGGATGTAGTTCTCTATGGAGAATATGCAGTTTCTAATCAAATTTCTATTCGTTTCTATGGTTTCCGATACCCAAGTTAACGTCTGTCTATATCCAGATGCTGTATCCAGTCGTTCAGATCCCACCACAAAGTGGGATTTGGGACAACTTTAAATGGTTTTGCTTTTAACTAGCATTTCTACCTTGTTGATGGCGAATCATCAACATGAATACCTTATGGCCTTCGGAAAAAGCTCTTTCTCTTCACACCACGCCCCTCTTCTCTTCACACCAAAAAAAGAGCCTCTCTGTTAGGGTATATGAACAGCAAACTACTACAAAAACTCCTAAACTAACATGAAAATAGTGAAAATCATGTGGAGAGACTGGCTTTGGCTTTGGCTCTGGCTTTGGCTCTAACTCTGGCTAAAGGCAAACTTCAGGCAGCTGCAACTTGTCAAACGTGTTCCCCAACAAAGTCGCGCGGCATTTGGAAATGTGCAGCATTGTGCAGCACCAGCACCAGCAGCAGCAGCAGCAGCGGCAGAGGCATCAGCGGCAAAAAAACAACAGAAACAACCTCACATAACTGTGACTTGTATTAATTTTCCAGCAAACAAAAAGAAAATCTTAAGCAGTATTTTCCTATACATATATCGTAGGAATGACTGCTGCCTGCTGGAGACACAAAAGCTTCAATTAACAATTAAAGAGAAGCCGCATCATCCGAACGGATCCCATCATCCCATTATCCGATACGCAGCATCATCATCATCCTCTACCCGATTGTAATCCCTTGAAGGTCCCATGGAGGAGGACGTGTTGAATGCCCTGCAGACGCGCAGCGCCTATCTAACCGGCGGCTTCGATCGCCAGAAGCGCATCATTTTCGTTGTGAATGCCTTCAACGATCTACAACTGTGGAATCGTCGCTATCTCCAGCTGACTCTCGACTATCTCAAGCGTTCGCTCAGGTGAGAATATCGGGAATTACAGAATGACAGAATTACAGAACACAACAACAACAAGAACAACTAAAAAGAAGATGTGTGGAAATGCCGACCATCTAATTAGCATATGGCCGAAATATGCAAATAACCCACAGATGATATAGGTTTCTTTTTTCTTTCTTCTCTCTTTCATTACTTTTGATTAGGGATGGGTCTTGACGCTAGAGTGGGTATAGGCCTGACATCTGGTTATTTATATGCAAAGTGTCACAGATCTTTGGCTAAGTAAATGTTTTTAAAAGCTAATACTCAGCTGATGTGGCTGGAACTGTCTTCAAGGTAACATGCTGCAAAAGGTCGACTGTGGAATGCTCTTTTGTCCGCGATTTTGGGGAGTGGCTTGTTCAAATGTCGTACTCGTTGGTGTGTGATTGATGGATTAACAAGTCGAAGAGAATTAATGCTGTAGAGGGTTACCCATTAGAGCACAAGTATCCGATGTATCCCATGTGTGAAGTGAATTTTAAAGAGATAATTTCCTAGTGAATAAAAGGATAAAATCCCAAAGATCCTATGAAATATTTCTGTTTAAATGAGTACTTACATTTCTTGCATTTCCTTCGATTTGTGTGTAATCTGAAATAAAAGAAAGGGAAAGCAAAAAACAAAACAGATATTATCTCTGCCTCCTCCTCTAACGAATATGCCCCAATATGTTGCCTCATTTATAGGCCGTTTAGAGCAACGCCCCTTCTTTTGTTTCCCCCAAAAACAAGCAAATTGTTTAATTTTACGAGGCAGCAATCAAACAGAAAGAGAGATGGACAGCCCTGCCTTATGAATTATGGATATATTGATCGTGATCAATCAGACAAGCCATTGGGTCACCAGAAGAGTCTTTAATTAAAAGGAAATTTAACTGGCAGACTAATGAAGCATTTAACTGCGGATCGTCGATCGTCTCTTCTCCACAGTAACCTCAATCTTCCATCAATGTTTTTGTTGTTGTTTTGCAGCGCTTCAGTGCTGCAGAATGGAGTCAGCGTGATCGTGAATGCCCAGGAGAGCAGCAGTCGGATCACCCGGCAGCAGGTGCGGCAGATCTATAACCTCTTTGGGGGCGACATCAGTGTGGATCTGTATCTAGTCAGGTCGGAGGGGTTCTGGGAGAAGCATGTGGAGCCGTGCGCCAAATCGCAGACAAAAGGAGAGGTACGTTACCAGATCATCTCACCCCACCCCCAGAAATACTATTATTCCATGTTCCATCCATAGCCTTTGGTGCTGTCCAAGGCGCGTCTGGGCAAATACATTGATCTGCACAATCTGCCCGAGGAACTGGGCGGCACACTGCAATTCAACTACGATCTGTGGCTGCAACAGCGCAAGGTAAGTGCCACAATGTCACATGGTCGAGTCTACATTCCATTCGATTTCTCGCAGTCCATTGATGAATTCACCAAATCGCATGTCCAGACCCTGGCTGTCATGGAACAGCTGCTGACTCTGCTGCGGGCCAACAAGGCGATGCGGCCAACGGAAGCGGATGTGGAGCTCAAGAAGTGCGCCCAATTGCATGCCCGGGTCCAAAGCAGCATCGAGACCTCCATAGATATGGGTGAGTTGTCCTCCGATTTACTATATGTTCATGTGTATATGTGTGTGTATATGTATATGTTGAGTTCAATTCCGAATCGAATTTCGAGTCGTGGTGTTACGAATCGAGTTTGTGGCTCAAGTCATTTGTTTTTTGCGTCGAGCAATTAACATAATTCAAAGTGCCCTCGAAACGTGTTGGTTGACGGAGAGGAGAGGTAGAGACGGAGACAGCCAGAGATGACAGAGGGAAAGAGAGGCAGATAGACAGAGAGACAGAGAGACAGAGAGAGAGAGGCTGAGACACATGTGACAAGTAAATCATTGAATTTTTGAGTGTGTTTTTTTCAATTAGAAATGTGCTCCACGTTTGGCAAACTCGTTTTTCGCGTTTGTTTTTTCTTTTTGCTTGTGGGTTGGCTTTAACGGCACTGAATAACATTGAAATACTGTCGATGGAGAGCTTATAGATTGAGGCCTACAGAAGGTCCCCTCCCCCATAGAGATAAAGAAAAATGATTCAGAAATGTTCGATTATCAATAATATTCAAATGTGACAACGGAGTGGCAAACCTTTCAAGTTTTTCGCTGTCTTTGAGTACTTTTTTGTGGGATTATTTAAGGATTAATTCCCAAATTCTTTCTGCGAATAACGCTCCTTCAATTCAAATTTACTTTTTGTGGGAATATAAAGAAGATTTATCCTGTTTCATTTTTCTCAAGAACTTTTTTTAAGGAGTTGTTGTCCTTGAAAAACAATGCAAAATTGATACTTTAAGCCACAATTCCAGGGAATGGAATTCCTTACTTTTTTTTGGCTTCTTTGAGTTATTTTTTTGCGGTTTGCGATCATCTTCAACTGTGTTCGACAGTGTTTCGACTTTAATTTCAACAACTTTAGCCGAGTTCTGGGACCGGAGATGGGGGAAGGGTTGGGGGATGGGATGGGGGTATTCGTGCGAGTGCGTGGGTCTGTCTGACACACAGACAATGGAAAAACGTGACCTTTCACTTAAAGCCACAAAAGTCGTTGATGCGCAACGAAATGGTGGCACATGCCACAATCCAATCTACAGAATGAGAGGTTTCACTTTTGTGTGTGAATAGCGATAGAGATTCCCTCAATGGGATCCCCAGAGTGCCACAAGATACATTTCTTTCTCTCTTTCTTCGGCCCATTGTTTAGGTAACGCGATCTTGGCGCGCTTCAACGAGGTCTACGAGCCGCAGTCGACGGTGCCACAAGCGGCCGCACCTGTTGCACTCGATACCCCCGCCCATGCCACAGCCAAAGCCACAGCCATAGCCACGACAGCCCCTCCCCCACCGCAGAGAGGTCCCCCGCTGCCGCCGGATCTGTGCTGTGAGCGGACCCGCATCGAGCTGCGACTCAACGAAATCGAGAAGAAGCAGACGGCGATTCGCACCGCCTGGCTGGAGCTGCTACGCTCTCTGCGGGAGGCACGCGAGAGGGGGACACTCGAGGAGGGCGTGGCCTTCGTCACGAATTGGATCCTGCAGCAGGCGGAGCAGCTGCTGGGCCGCCAGCGGAGTGTGGGAGGGGATGTGCGCGGATGCGAGACCCTTCGCTCCGCCCACGATCAGCTGGAGCTCGAGTGCCGCGACACCTACGGCTGCTATGCCGAGCTTCTGTACAAGATCGAGACGTTTTCCAAGGATCGGCAGGGCGAGCAGGTGCAGGACCTACTCTCGCAGCGCGATTTCATGCAGTTTGTGTGCCGCTCCTTTGCCAAGCGTCTGGAGCGAAGGAGGAACATCCTGATGACGGCTTTGAGGTACCACCGCCTGTTGGAGCACTTCGAGGAGCTGCTGACCACCGGTAACCATGTGGTGGAGGTGGAGAGCCGCTCCCTGGAGTGGCACGAAGCGGACCAGCTCCTCCTGCAGCTGAAGACGAACCAAACCATGTTGGGTGAGTGTAATCCAACCAGCAGTTCGAACATCGAACATCGAACATTTCATATCGAACACCGATCGAACACAGGCAACATCGAACGCGAACTTGTGCGCGAGGGCGAGAAGCTCAGCGACATGTTGGCCATGCCGGTGAAAGACGCCCTGGGCCGTGACCTCCAGCTGGACTACAGCCCCGATATCGCCCGACTGCGACGCCAGCTCGACGCTAGCCGCACCAGACGTCAGGTGTGCGGCCAGCGGCTAGCGCTGCAGCGGCTCACCTTGGAGCAGGTGACCCACATCCATGCGTACGAAGAGGACGCGCGGCGGGCCAGAGACTGGCTGGGCGAGCTCTATGCGGTCTTGTTGCGGTGTCACTCCCATGTCGGCTGCAACATACACGAGATCCAGCTGCAGAAGGACGAGTTGCAGGGGTTCGAGGAAACCGGTCGAGTGAGTCTCTTTTTTCTTTCTTCTTTCTGTTTTTCTTTTTGAGAATGTATTTTTTGGGTGAAAAGCTTTCAGCAGAATGAGAGCGAAAGATGGAGACAGAGAGAGAAAGATAGAAGGAGATACAGGGCTGGGAATGTTTTGCCTAACGGTAGTGTGGCCGGTTTTGGTATTTTATACGTGAACTGCGGTATTTATTGGTATTTTTCTTAAGTATTTTTAATAAATTCTTTATTAATTAATTTTGAAGATTTTTAAGGAAACTGCTTGGTAATTGAGTTTTTTTTGTGGTATTTTAATTGGTCTTTTTTATTTTCTAGTATTTTATTGGTATTTTGCCAGTATTTTGTTCTATATTTGATGTTGCTTTGGGCTATTAGTTGGTATATTTTTAGTATTTTTTATGGTATTTTCGCACTATTTTTAGCGGTTTTATAGTATTTGAATGATTTGTAGTAACCTGCTGCCAAGGAAAACTTTCGGTTATTAATTGGTATATTTGAAGTATTTTTTATGGTAGTTTTCACTATTTTTAGTGGTTTTATAGTATTTGAATGATTTACAATCTTTCTCCCCATTTAGAGCATCTACAACTATGGCTGCCAGTTGGTGGAGGCCTCCCAGACTTTGCGTCTCTGCTGCAAGCTGGACCGAAATGCGACTGGAACCGGAAACGAGTCAGAGTCTGAACCCGAGCACATCTCCCACCAGCTGCAGCACACCTGGCACAGCCTCCAGTCGATTGCCCAGGAGCAGATGACCCGCTTGCGCGTCTCTGCCGTCTTTCACCGCAGCGTCGAGGCCTACTACCGCCAGCTGAGGGAGCTCCGGCCGCTGCTGACGAAGGAACTCTCAGCCCAGCTGCAGCAGCAGCAGCGACAGCAGCACAATCGAAGCAGCAGCGGCATCAGCAGCGATGCCGAGGCCGAGACGGAGGCGGAGGCGGAACTGTCGCCAGGCGGACCCTCGTTGGGGGAGTTGCCGCCCCGGCTGCAGCGTCATCTGCTGGCCAGGGAGCAGCTCCTGGTGGAAGTGGGGCGCATGGTGCGACTGGGTAGGCTGCTGAAGAAGCGACTGAAGGAGCCGTTTGTCTTGGATGCCCTGACGGGCAAAAGGTGAGTGTTCCCAGGGGCTTCCCCCCTTCCCCTCCAATTCGTTTCCCACTTTGCAGCACTTTTAGCAGCAGTTGCGTGAGTGCCTGGACATCGGACTTTAAGCATGCCATCGGCTCATTCATTATGCTAAACGCATACAACTTGGAGGAAAAGGCGTTCTGCATATAAAACTATGGAAAGGTTAAAGATTTCCACTTCCAAATCCCACGATTTCATGAGCCACAAGAGCCACAAGAGAAAACCACTAAAGGCAGCAAAAACAACCAGGAACGAAAAGGTTGTGGGACATAATACTAAAAGAAATGACAAATTGGAACATATTAATAGAAAAGAGAACGAAATGTGAATGCTCTAGCAAATTTTGAGAAGAGATTTCCATGAATTGAAGAATTGAAGATTTCTGGCAGATTAATAAGGAAAATTGACAATCGAATCGAAGAATCGAAGAAACTAAATAAATAAAGTATTCCAGAACTAAGTTTTCATCAAACAAAGGCATTTTTAGAGAAACCAAACCCCATAACAATTCCTAATTGACCCGCAAATCCCAAAGAAAAATTAAAAATACATTTTTGACAGAATAAAACAAATGTCAAGCGACTGAGAGACGCGAAGCGACGCACCAGCCACCAGCCAGCAGCCAGCACCACCGAAGAATAAGTAAAACTACAACAACCACTAAAATATATAGACTAAAAGATCTAACAGAACTAAGTAGGAACCAAAAGAGTCCACCAGTCTATTTAAGTGCGTGGTCCAGTGCGGTTCATCGTTCGTTTTTCGGGATCTGTTCGGAGCGGGAAAAAGTTATTTTTTTTTTTGGCGCGCGAGCAACTGTCAGGTTGTCAAATTAATGAAACACTCAGCCACACAGAATATATATATATATACATAAACGGGAAGAATATCTAGAGAATTCCAACCCAATCTTTTGGACGGCTGGAGAAGACACGCAACGCAAGTGGGTCAAAAGTGAGGAAAGTGATAATTATAGAAGTGTCTTCATGGGTAGCTCTCCCTCTCTTTCGGTGATGATGATGACGATGATGCTCCCATGCTAATCCTGGCAAAGTGAATAATTAGAGACTACAATTATCAGAAACAGAGAGGAAGAGAGCGAGAGAGACAGAGACAGAGAGAGAGAGAGAGACACATCCCCCTCGTGCTTCCCCTGTGCCACCCTGGCCCCGAGCCAAACGCGTGTTCCCGAGCATTACGTCAAACTAATTGTCCCTCATCCCAGAGGCGCCACAGTATCCCAGACAACGAAACCCCAGATCCGGAAAGCGAAATATGTTTGCCCGATTTCGTAATTTGTTTGCCAAATCAAAGGGCGATGGGGAGGAGGCGGAGCAGGAGCAGACGGTAACCCCCACTCGACCGGATGTCCCAAGCATTGTGGTAGACGAAGCGCCCGATGTGGAAAGTGAGATCCAAACGGAAACTGAAACCGAATCTGATACAATTACCGCCTCCGCCGACTCCGCCGCCGCCGCCGCTCCTTTGGCCAGCGAAGAGGAGGATCTTGCCAATGGGGATCCCATCAGTGGCTCCAGCCAGGAGTTGAGCAAACTGCTGGAGGCTATCAACGAGGCCAGTAAGCTCCCCGAAATGAGCAGCGAAGATGCCGAGGAGGATGAGGATGAAGACGATGACGATGAGACGGCGAGCACTTCCAGTGTAAAGACCAAGATAGCCAAAGCCTCCATTGAACGTGATATTATCTTTGAGGAGTCCGAAGAGGAGGAGGAGGAGGAACAGGAGGAGGATGGCCAACAGGCGCGACAGCCCCTCAAGAGTCTCGATAAGATCAAAGCCCTCATTCGAAACGACAGTGAAACGTATCCCCAGAGCGACTACACCGACGACAATGACAACGAAACGGAGGAGCCCACGCCCTCGCACTCACGCACTGCCTCATTGGATTCGGGAGCAGCCCCCCCTGATAATCCCCGTCTTTCTGGTGATTTCAGTGTCGTGGCCGATGAACTGCCGCTGGACAGCAGCCCCAGTCCCCTGCACGTTGACAGTGGACGGACCAGCAGCGCCAGTGGCAGCGAAGTCCCCGGGGAGTCCCCGCCAGCAGCCACTTTGAGGATTGTGCCCACAGGGAACAATGAGCTGGCCTGCGCTGCCATCTCCCACAAGCTGGGGGCCATTGCCGAGGTGGCCGAGTCTCTGGATGCCGTCATCCGGGATGTCCAACAGCAGGAGCAGGGAGGCGGTGTTGGCTCCACTGGGATGTCCATCACAAATGGAGGCAGTGGTGGACATGGCCACAAGAAATTGGGCAGCATTGAGGTAAGCGGAAAGAACTTTCTCATAAGAGAAAACATACTAATGAATCCCTTTTCCTTTTGAAGGACTGGCAGTCGCGTTCTACGGAGGATGAGTCTTTTGCCACAGCCTCCGAAGGCAACTTTACACCCAATTCGCATTCATCCTCCTTCCAAACGGCCTCCTACATAGGCTCCGCCAAGAACTCCTTCGACGAGGCTGATGATTCCACCCTGAGCACCTTTGAGATCCCCGAACTGCCGCCATCGCCAGTAAACATGTCCTTTGACAGCTCAGAATTGAGCTACTTCTCAGCCCAGCAACAGCAGACCCTCAAGAGCGAGGATCAGGACAGTGTGGTGGGTGTGGCCGAGCTGCACAGTCAGAGTGTCACCCCCACGCCGGATGAGGATCAACAACAGCAGGAGTTTCTGCTGCCTCTGCCCCTGCCCCAAGCCATCGAATCGGACAGCGAAATGGAGGGCTTCAGCCTGGCCACAGGCATCACCACAGAGCTGGGTCCACGCTCATCCACTGCCCACACACCGGAGGTGAGTGCCACGAGGTGTGCATCCTCCTCCGTTGCCGCTGCTGCTGCTGCTACTGCTTTCGATCCAGATTCTACTAACCCCAACGAACCGAAACCGCCAGCCTCCTGGCGGCGCAGTAAATACTACGAGAACATAACGAAGCAAACGATCAAGGGATTTCTCTGATCCCACCCAGTCCCAGTCCCCGCTGAGATCTGTCTGTCCCACCAACTAATATGCGCCATTTGCTGCCCAGAAAATTCTTGCCATTAATTACGAGAAAAATTAGTTGGCGTCTCTTCTTTTTGATGATTTTCTCTCTCTCTAAATTTATTTTTGCTCATGAGCTAAAATGCGTTTTACCTTTCGTTTTTTTTTGTTTTTCACGTTTCCTTTGCATGAGTTTTCCTTTTGTTTCACGTGTTTTTTTTTACCTATTTTAGTTGAAATTTAATTTAAGGCTTTTGCAAAATTAGAGAATTCCAAAATGCTTCAGCGATGATTGAATTTACGTATAAATTAAATGAAAATTAGTTCGAAATGAATGCTGGATGAAAATCCCTCTCCAGGAAGTCAAAATTTTGGCATTAATTATATGAATTATCGATATAAAATATATTTATTTATAGTTATTACTTTTTTTTTTGATTTTTTATTTAAAACAATTTTTTTTCCCAATTTAGTCACAACAAATATAGTGCAATTAATATGAATATTTGAAAAAATGTTTTACCCAAAAAAATAAAACTAATCATTTGGAATGTTTGTGATTAATATTTTCCTCCAAAGTTGCAGCTAATTTAAAAAGTTGTAAAGTAATTTTTAACGTGTTTTTCAAGTAAGTACATGTGGAAAATATTTATTTTGTGGGGTATTTTTTTGCGGCCAAAAGTATGCTATATTTGTTGAGAACATATTTTTCTGATATTGTTAGCTGGGAAAACTGTTCTCTGAGAAAATTATTGCATACTTGTAGGCTGCGGGGGGGGGGGGGGGCTGCGACTGTGACTGTCTCAAGTGCCTCATTAATTTCAATTAAAAAGAAATAAATAAAATTATCAAGTATGTTGTGTGTTGTTTCGGAGTGAAAGAAATCTACTTAAGAAAAAGATCGACAAGAAATCATCTACAAGCGAAACCATCCATATGCATACACATGTACAACAAGTGAAAGATACTCTTATCTTTCAGATAGTTTTCATACAATTTGATCAGATTTCGTGAGATAGAAAGAAGAAAGAATGATTAAGGAAGCAGGCGAAAGGCATCTGGCGAAAGAATCAATGATTGCTGCAGTTGTGCAACATGCAACGTGTGGCACGAACGCGCTGCAAGCCGAAAGTCGAAACTTAAGTCCGGCTTCAGGGATCCCCTGCCGCCACACGAATTTTGAAATGCTCTCAAGTAGCGGAAAATACTTCAATAAAGTGGGGAGAGTGGGGGAAATCATAGAAAAGAGTAGCAAAGGGTGCGGGGGTATGTTGAGTTGGTGGGGAAACAGAGTATGGAAGGGCTGTATTTCTCAGAATGCGGGCGGTCGTACGGTCGGTCATTTCAGGGCCGTTCCCTCCCGCCTCTTCTATCGTATATTATGACGCGTTGCATTCAGATTGTTGCGTTCCTTTTTCTCTCTTCTCTTATTATCTTTTCTCTTCTCTTCTGTTTTGCTATATTATTAAAGTACCCAAAGCGGCACTTGAGCACATTGCAGTTGCTGGGTACCACCTCCTTTAAAGGGTATACACGGATTGGCAGCAGAGTTGTGCGCACAAATAGGTACAACAACAAAGGGAAGACCCTCCCATCTGCGACTCTCTCTCCCCATAGGCTACCACTCCTCCATTAGCATCGCTGCTACCCTTTTGATAGAACACGATTATAGCTCAAGCATCTACCGACCTACAGGGTACCAAAATTGAGACTCACTCGCCATGCATCGGTCTCCCTCTCCCCACCTTGTGTGTTGGTATTGTAATTGCTGAAAAGCCGGGCGCAGGGCATTAAAAATTGAAATCATGAATTAACGACGCACCGAATGCCAAGAGCACTTGTTTATTTATGTCGCCTGCCCTCCGATCTCTTACGCCCTCTCTCCCAGCCACTGCCTCCCTATCGTTCCCTCTCTCTCGCATTCTCACACCACCCAGCAGCACCCAAGGCCCGAGCCGGCTTTTTTCATAAACTGAGCTTAGCGAGTGCCAAGAGAGTAAGCGACGCGATGCGACACGCCGCAGAGAGAGAGAAAGAGAGAGGGCGCCGCAAAGAAGATTGCAAATGAGCGAATCGGCTATATTCCCATCTGTTCCTGTTGCTGTAGCTGCTCTCCATCTGCTGCTGGCGCTCTGCTTTGGTGCGCTCTCTATCTCTCTCTGCACTGCCGCTGGGGGCTGCAGACTGTGTCTTCGCGATCCATCGGTCAGACTTGGTCCGAAGTTCGCGTCGTTCGGTTGTTCGGCAGGCGGCACGCGCGCGCGTTTTACTCTTCACTCCCGATGTGATCACATCATCCTAACTTTTGCGAATATAACAACATATCTATGTAAATTAAATTAAAGCAAATATCCAAACAACAGACAGATCTTCTAAGAGATTTTCGTGAACAAAAAAAAATAATCAAAAAAAAACCTTTAATAAGCCATCATTTACCCGCGAATATGTATATTGCCATTCAAAATTCTTGGCGCTAGTTTTTGTTATAATTTTTTGTTGTTGTTTTTATTTTTTTGTCGTTTGAAAGCCACAAATTTTGTTCTAAATTTATTGTTGTTTCTGTCAGAAATCTAGTTTGTGGACGACCCTCAAGGCGTACAATTTGAATGCCCAAACAAATAATATACGCAAAATAGAAAACTGACATAGAAAACGGCCAAAACGGCCAAAACGTCGAAAAAGCGAAATGTATTTTGAAACATTTTTCAAAAAGAAAATACACTTTGCAAATTGTTGAAAAGCCAAACAAATTTATGTACATATGTACATATGCCTGGCCCAGAAGTTGCAGAATACCGCAGATCTACGTGATTTTGAGTCATTAGCTGTTTTCGAAGATGGAAAGATTTGTTCTCAGGTTCTCAGGCCCGTCAATGTTTCGGGGGAATTCATGCAAAAAATTGAGTCATGGCCCAAATCTTGTTGGGCCAAAAGCTTTGTTCTCTGGTTTCCATAGGATGTTTCTTTTGGACAACACAATAAGCATATTCCCAACGAATTGTTAGTGTAAACGTTTCAAAGTTTTCTCCCAAAAAAACACAACAACAAAAACAGAATTCTGTTGGATCTTGTTTTATTTATAGATTGAGGAAAAGTACAATTAAAATAGTTTACATTACGCCCAGCAGCCAGCGGCCAGAGTCAGAGCCAGAGCCAGGCGGCTATTAAAAATTGAGAGAAAACCAAAAATTACCTAATCGAGGCGGCAGCTGGCTGCAGCCACAGCCACAGGCACATCCACAGGCCACAGGCCTCCTCCATGGCGTATACGTAATATGTATGGTCAAAAATAATATAACCATATCTATCTTGAAGATGGAAAGGAACAATCGTGACGACTATGAGATCTGTGATGGGTATGCTGCCAATGCAATTGGCACATCCATCAATCGAATCGGGAATGTATCTTTTTTTTGACGCACATCCGTGTGCGAATATCTCTCGAATACGGCAGCGTATCTAGGCTAGAACAACAGTTTTGGGATTCGCCACACAGAAAATTACTCAATAGTTTTCGTGTTTAAAAATAAGCACAAATCGAGCATTGTCATCAATGGCATGGGTGGGGAGGGGAGGGGAGGGGGAGATGGAGAGAGCGAGAGAGAGAGAGAGGCTACTTTGTGCACACACGCATCAAAGGCAATTATTCTCAGGCTCAATATGCAAGTATCTCTCGCTATATAGTAGATTGTATATATATATAGCAATTGTTGTGCTGCCTGTACAACAATAAACAGACAAGCCGCGAGATCTCAAAAGAAAGAGAGAGAGCAGAGCAGGGCAGAGCATGAAGTCATTTCGCATTTCGTATGCTTATTTTTCTCAAATTTTATGCGAGTACCGATCTTTAGAGCCGTAGTGCTCGTAGAACCCGTAGAACCGTAGAACCGTAGAAGTCTCTGCCCGTCGTCAGACGATCGCCGGCGTTGATAGCGCTCGCAACGAAAGAGGAACACAAATCGAAGAAAAGAAGGAACAGCAACAGCTACAGCTACAGCTACAACTACAGCTCAAGCTATAACGATCGAACGACAAACCTCTCCTACCCGAACGAAACCCCATAACTAACCAACAACAAAACAAAACGCGTCTCTCTATCTATCTCCCTCTGTCCTGTCTTTCGTGTTCCGTGTAGAGTTCAAAATGTACAACAAGCTAAAACAATAAAAAATAAACTAGAGAAAGAGAGAGAGAGGGAAACCGAATCGACACAAAAACAAAAAAATAAAAAATAAAAGAAAGAAGCAACCTAAACGAGAAAGATTATAAACGCCCACACACACAACCGAAAAACAAAAACAAAATACAAAAAAAAATACTACACGTAGCCGCTAAGCCGACAACAAGAGGAGTCCCGGGTCTCCAGCCCAGACGAAGAGCCCATCCATTTACCACCACCCCGCCGCCACTCGCCACCACCAGCTCGCTCGCTGCCACCACTAGAAACAGTTAACCGCCATGGAACGCCGCCAAACCCTAGACTCATCGATGTCTTCGCTCTATTCGGCTGCCTCCTCGAGTCGCCAGATCCAGTCGCAGTCGCAGTCACAGCAACAGCCACAGCTACAGCTCCAGTCACAGCTATCACAGCAGTCACAGCAGTCCCATCCGTCCCCGTCGCAGCTAGACGCCTTCAATTATTCAGCAACAATGTCATCATCATCGCCAACTCCAAGCCAGGCCCTGTCCACAGGCACAGGCACAGCCACCACCGCCACCGCCAACACCGCTGCCGCCCCCTCGCTGCGTGCCACAACCATCGGCACCGTTGTCGTTCGCTGCGGACCCATCCAGCTGGTGATAGCGCTCTTGCAAGTGAGTTGTACTTACAGAAACACACACTAACACACACATACACACAAAAAGGAGACCAAGAAATGGGGAATATAGAGATACATATATCTAGATATGGGAGAGGTGTTTGCAACAGGAGAGAGGGGTTGAGAGGTGCTTCAACGTTCAGGGAAGAGATTGAGAGATAGAGAGAAAGTGTTCAAGTGTTTCGAGAAATGCAGCGAAATGCATTGCGAAAAGCGATCTGAGAGGACATCTACATAGATTTCCGCTCGAGGCTCGAGGGGTGGGGCTCGTTCTCTTTTCCCTTGTAAAAACTCAAAAGATGGAGCATAAATTTCAAGTCTAGATGAACTATTGACTGCCAGAGATACGATTGGGTTTCCAGATTCCAGATGCTTTCGAGATAATCAAAGGCTCACAAGGTGAAGGGCAGTTGGTAACACGAAGAGATGCGTTTTCTTTTTCGAAAGGATTCAACTAAGAACTCTTTTGAATACTGAGAATCTTTGATATGCTACATCCTCCTATGCACTAATCATATGCTGCACATTTTACCATAAAAGCTAAACAATGTTTCATTGAATTCGCTGAAAAGCAAATCGAAAATTCAACCCAAAAACATCCATTGGCTGCCTATCAGCATCCAACTATCAATCAATTATCTTATCAACTAAACAAAAACATAATTTCTCAGTGAAAACGAAAGCCGCATAGATGTCGAATCAAAGCTTTTCAATCATTCAATCATTTAATTGAAAAATATATATAATTATGCCAGCGCTGTTATTGGCATTAGCCCGTGGAATGCTCCAAATTGTTCTGTTGGTCTAGCCACCCATCCCCCTCCGTGTTGCTGCCCCAAAGACAAACATTTGACTTTAACACTGAAAAATTCATGGGTGTCTAATGCCCAAAACTGGTTTACAGTTCGATGATTGTTTAAACCGGCTTCCCAACAGCAACAGCCACAGCAGCACAGCACAATTTCCGCGCCAATTAGCGGCCCCAAAACGACACCGACGACGTCGACGTCGACGACGACGAGAACAACGAAAGCAAAAGTTGCGGACTGTGGATGCCAGTTATAAATATTTGAAAAACAACATTAAAAAGGTTCAAGGTTGTCTGACATCACACAGAACACAGAACACAGAACAAGCGGAGAGAACCGGAGAGAACCGGAGAAGAGAGAATGGAGCAAAAAGAGAGGGCCGACTAAAACATAGTAAACGTGACAAAAAGAAATGTATCTGCCACAAGCGAAGAGATACTTTCAACAATTAGGCCCAGCTGCTACCTGTCTGGAGGGATCCAACGAGCAAAAAAAAAACCGCAACACACACAGATGGAACTTTTGATTTTGTTTTTGTTGTTGTTGTTGTTTTCTGTTTTTGGGGGTTTCGAACTTGAGCGCGACCTGAACTTGAGATTGAAAAACATATTGTACATTTGTGATGATGGAGAGGCGAAGCGCTACAAGTTTCATGCCCTGCGCGTAACCGAAAACAGAAACAACATCCAATACTCCACTCCACCATTCAATAATTATTGGCAGTTTTTTTTTTGGAGATCTCCATCTCCAGCTCCGCTCCCTCCCTCTCTTCCTCTCCCTCGCCTTCCTGCTGTCTTGCGGTTGTTCTGTTCTGTTCTGTTCATTCAAGCAGCGATGGCCATTGAAATTTGTGTGTGCTCTGCACACTTTGTGCCACTTTTTCCCCATACAGAATTTACTATATGTACATACATACACATGCATAATTCTTGCCGCGTCTGCCCCATTCTCGAGTGGTGCCCGTGAGTGCGCTCCATGTGTTAAACATTTCGATTTGATTTACAATTTATTTCTGCTACTTTTTGTAGTGATGGGTATGCGGAATGTTCAGGGGTATGATGGGTTCCAAGAGGGTTTACGGAAGTAACTTTTGCCGAGGAACAACATATCAGAATATCTTAGAGAATGTGACAGCTAATGCTATTATCTACCCATGTTTCAACTTTCATTTTGATCGGTTAACAATTACCATATATATTTTACTGAATTTTCCCATCAACACATACAAAAAATTCTCTGCAAAAGTAATCATAGGGTATCCTCTAGTCGTTACATATATTTGGAAAACTCTTTTGCTTTTGTTGTTTTCTAACGCGTCTGCAAATTATGCAAAAACATTTTGTTTCCATCCTTTCAACACGTTTTTCGGCCATTTCCATGAAAATTCAAATTCAGTGACCCAAAAAATAAAAAAAAACCAAAAAAAAAGAAACGTAAATTCAGATCAAAATCGAAATTTCCGCTGGTTCCAGGCAACATTTTTCATTGATTTGTCGGCGCACAAAAACAAACAACAAAAAAAAAACAAGAAACAAATAAACATTATTCGTTACTCGTTACCTGTTGGATGTTTTATTCAGGGTTCCAAAAAATCAACAACAACATACAAAAACAAAAGCACAACTCCCAGAGCATTATAGAGAGCCACACACGCAGATCTATAGGTTGCGGGGGGTGGGGGTATATCACTCTCTTTCTCTGTCCCTCTCAGGTAAACAAATTAGCAATGGAACAGAGGCCAAAAAAAAAAAAACAAAAATTGAAACTGAAAAAAGAAATAACAAAAGTAGGGGAAAATAAATACACACACACACAACCACACACACACACACAGATGTACAATGTATATGTACACAAAAACAACAAAAAGTTAACACACGAGAAATCTGTACAAAGAAGAAACATATGAGAAAAGAATATATATTTCGATGAGCTCAGTTTCTGTTATTGTTATAAATTCCATGTGGGCGGTGGTTCCTCCAGTGGTTCCTCCATTGGCGGGGGGGGAGGCGGTGCTAGTGGGGCTGTGCTCTACCGGATACTCCCGCTCGTTGAAAATTTATGTTGCTGCTGCATAAGATTAAAGAACTACACCCACCCCCACCCACCACCACCAACCCTTGAAAACTCTGTGTGCGTGTGTGTGTGTGTGTGTGTGTTTAAAACTATGCAAATATGTCAAAAGTTTCCTTCCTTTTTGGTTAAGGGGTAGGGGGTGGGGGTAGGACTAGGGGTTTATTATACAGAGAATAATATCAAACTTTTGGTTTGGTTTTCTTTGTCCAACTCCCAAAACTAAAGTTGTGATATTACTCGTCAGATTTTGAATGTTAAGTGGTGTAGAAAATATGAAAGAATCTTTTAAAGTTTTGATCCTGGTGAATATTTCAAGTGAATGCGCTTTCTCCTGCAGTTCAGTTCCATTCTACATCTAAATTGATAGTTCCATGGTAATTGAGATGTCTCTAATGTTTAGAGAGGCATCTCAATTCGTTCTTCGAGCCATGGCGAAATAGTGAAAGTTCCACACGATTTCCAATGAGACCACTGAGCGGCCCAATGACTGATGGATGGTCGAGGGTGTGTAGTCGTTCCGCCAAAGTAGCTTTCACTGGCATGAGGCATGCACATATGCCTCAAAGAATTCTACAAAATGTTGCAACATAATTGAGATGTTTCAAGATAATTGAAGATGTGTGGAAAGATCCCATTGAAGCATACGATTCCAGCAGACAAAGAATGAGAAATACTACTCCTCCTCTTTCCATTCTTATTCCTTTCATTCCTTCAATTTCTCAATGAATTTTCTTGTCAGCAAATCGTTTGACTGGAAACTGTATTGCCTTGACCAATGGAACCAAGGAAATAAGTTTTTACCCCAAAACCCCCCACATGTTGACATGATTTACATAAGTCCACCCCCCCAATGCCCATCTCTCCCCCCTTCTTTCGATTAACAAAACGGATGACCAAACCCCAGAGATACATCATATACAGACATACAGACATACATACATACATATGTACTTGAATGTATACCATTTAGGAACATCAATCTCTGACGCAAAAATTCACTCGATTACAATGTTTGTTGATGCAACACCGAAAATATTTACAAGTGTTTCTTTCAAGGAGGGGGAGAATGGAATGGAACGGAATGGAATTGGATGGATTCTGCTTCTACTTCTTCTTGGCCTGGTTACAAAATGTTTCGTTTTATGGTTCCGCCTTGATGCTAGCCAAAATGGAGAAAAAATTAACTCGAAAGCCAATTAAAAGGAGAAAAAAATGCCCAAGAAGAAAACATCAAAGGCCTGGAGAAGATTTACATATTTGTTTAGCGATGCTCTCTAAATAAATAGATTTTCCCTCCTGCGTGTGCCACGGAATGAGTTTCCCCTCCCCCATCACCTATCCCCCAGCCATCATCCACCATCCATCCCCTTAGACTTTAATTGAATCAAATGCGCGAAACTAATTTGACTTGTTGGTGCCTGGTGCTTGGTGCCCGCATCCATGAGGATGCCATGAGGAGTGGCTGCTGCTGCTGCTGCTATAATGAAGGAATTGGGGCGCAACAGGCGACCTGCTTTTTTGGGAGGGAGGGGGAGGGGGAGGGGTAGGGGTTTCGGGGGGGCGACGATCTGCTCTGATTTGCAATCGAGGAAAAGGCCAGGAAAAGCGATGTGGAAACGATGGAAAAACTCTAATTGAATTTATGGCAATTTCTTATTTGTAAAAGTCGCACACAGCTTTTCACTCATAAATTGCTTAGACATATGAGCGTGTACTTATGCACGGCACTGTGTGTAGTGTCCGTCTCTCCGTCCGTCCATCTGTCCATCCGTCTGCCTGTCTGTCTGTCTCTTTTTGTAAGAGTTATGTGCCATGGCTTTGGGCCTGGCGTGGGTGAAACGGCTGCAGCTGCGCAGTGCCAAAAGAGAAGAAAGAGAGGACAGCAGAGGCAGAGACAGAGACAGAGAGAGCGAGCGCTGAGAAAGCCGTGCGGCGGCTAAAAGAAATGTTTACGACGCCTGGCAGGCACATAAATTTACGCATGGAAAAGCTTGCGCATTCCTCTCACAAACACACACACACATACACAGTGCCGCCAAGACGTGTTCACACGGGCAGGGGGGCAGGGGGGCAGGACCCCAACGTCACAGGGTTGCAATCAAGTCACTGCTTTTTGTGATTTGTCACTGTGATTTATGGCCTTTTTCCCAGAGAGATGTACGATGCGGGGGCGTGGCTTGGAATTTTCCCTTGGAACAGATATGCACCCACTGAAGGAAATCGCTGAAGCACAACGGGCTAGGGGATGTGGAAAAGCGTGATTTTTCTTAGGGATATTTACTTTAATCTGATCTCTAGTGGGTGATTGAAATCGGAATATGTTACGATCCCATTATATTAGTAGAGAACTACTTCCATGGGCATTTTACATTCAAGTTTCAGAAGAACTTCAAAAATTAGATCTTAATCTAAAAATCTTCAAAAATCGTTGAAGTTTTCCCACTAAAAATCCAAATATCTTCAAAGTGTAATTGACTTTAGATTAATCTGAACATCTATACAAATCTCAGGAGTATTTCCAATTAAAACTTTCCATTCCAACTTGAAACCATCCTATGAGCAAAGTGTGGACGCAATCACCTCCAAGTCACTGTTTTTTCAATGTAAAACACATCCAACATCCAAGATCCAAGATCCCAACATCCTCTCTTGATGTCGTGTCACCCGTGAATGGGGCTGTAAATCTTATCAGTAATTGAAAAATTCCAGCCCTAACCGACAGGCCAAGAGCTGGAGCTGCAGCTAGAGGTGGAGTTGGAGTTGGAGTTGGAGCTGGCGATGGTGCCAGTGGGGAATGTCAACATTTCGAAGCGCTAAAAAATAATGTATTCTATGCGCAGACGCAGTCGCAGTCGGCGGAGGCTCCTCCACCTCTCTGGAATGGGGATCTCTGATCGGATTGGAGTCCATCCAAAAGCCATGGCTTGGGGCATATGTACATATGTGTGTGTGCTCTGCTGTATCTATTGGTAGTGGCTTTAATGCACAGCTGCTACTTAGCGAAAACTGACAAAACAGTTTGGCACGCACTGATTGATAAGCAAACGGGAAACGGGTCGGCTTGGTTCGAGTCGAGTCGAGTCGAGTCGAGGAGGAGGTGGATCTGCCTCCAGTGGGGCATAAATTTCGCCACAGCCAGCTGCTGTAATTACCGCCGCACAGGAGAAGGCGAAGGCGCAGGCGCAGCCGCAGCCGCAGCAGCCACAGACAGAGACAGAGTCGCAGATCCGCCGATGGAGGCACGTTTTGCAGAGCTAGAGACGCGAAATATATTGCATGTTTACATGAAAACTGATATTCGCCGATAAACGTTCAATGAAAGTCGCGCTGTGCAGCGCCGGAGTCGACTCCTCCTTCTGTTGCTGCCGCTGCTGCTGCAGCAAGAGTCGTGGCCAACAATTTGTAGAAACAATTATAGAAATTATCTCTTCGCTTTTTTTTGGTTTTTGCGAATTAAATTGAAATTTAAATTGCATTCGATGGCGGCCTCCCCATAATCGTATCTCGTACGAGAGAGTGGGCCTGGGAAAGTGCGACCTACAAAAGCCGCCAAAACCCGAACCTGAACAGAATTTGTATTCTAGTTGTTTTATGTTTTTATTACGATATATATTTATAGAACTCAAAAGTCTGACATCACTCGCTGAAGCACACAAACACAAGCACAAACACAAACATACGAATGCCATGCCATGCCATGCGACTGCGATGCGAATGTGATGGATGATGACGCTGATTTGATGATCTGAGAATGAAGCGAAAAAGCTAGCACTAACCTTTTGTTAATAGAACATCACATCACAGCACACAGCACACAGCACACAGCACAGCGAAGCACTACATTTATTTGTTGCTTTTTGTGCTTTGTTTTATGACAAAAATCAAGTTGGGTTTTAATGGAAGGCGCGTCAGAGCGTGAGAGGCAGAGGCAGAGGCAGAGCTAGAGGATTGGTAGGTAGGAGAGTGCCTGCCCCAAAGTAAATATACTCGAATACATTTGCATATTCTCGTATTCTCTGGCTCGTATTTGTACAATACATTAATGCTGCCACGGATGAGTATATTTGCTGTCTGTATCAGAGGCACACACACACACACACGCACACGACACATGCAAATGTTAATGTTAATAGGGACTTTTATTAGTTTTTGGCCTGATATTTGTATAAACTTTTTATGGTACACATTTCTCTATAAACAGACAGACATTTGATTTATGTCACTTTAATGAGCCATGTATTCAATCATGTATTCAATTAGATTTTACCTTTAATCGAGAGCACAAGCTACCCATAAAAATGGGTTTCTTTCCACACACAAAAAACACACAGACAGACGGACAGACAGAGAGACAGCCAGCCAGCCAGCCAGCCAGCCAGATACGACATTTAAGTGTGTGTTCAGTTGTTCATTTGTTCATTTGTTCATTTGTGCTGTGACGATGAAAACGTATTTAATTTTCACACAAAATATATGCAAATATTGGGTCAAGGCTCGGTCGATGAACTCTAAACTCTCAATATTGAAAATTAATTATAAATTTAATTAGGTTTTTCTCTTTAGCAAAGAATATACAAATAATTAAATGCGATTTTTGGAAAGAAAAACACAAAATATGTTGATTAGCTTCAATTAGGGGAAAACCCCATATTCTAAGAGGTGTCTAAGCAATGCAAGAACCATGAAAGACCCATGACACATGGGTGACCCTCTGGTCACGCAGTGCTTCTCCTCCAATCAGAACAAGAAGCCAGAAGTTTGGCATAGAACATGTCTTGAGACACATGTACATACATAGCTGGTACCTTGCTGAACCTCAAAATGGGATCTTTCTTTCATCCAAAATGAAATAGTTTCCCATAAAAAACAGAAGGATCATGAAACACACTATTCATCTGGCTCCCAATCGGGGCAAATAAATCCTGCAGAATTCAAACCAACGCCTCCACAAAAATTGCTATTCCCCAATTAAATCAACGATCGGATCGGATCGGATGGGATCGGGCAGGCGGCACTCAGGGATTACGTGGCCAGAATGGTTTGGGGGTCGAACGGGCAGGTTCGTAATGAAAGAGCGGCGCGGCATTGCCGGGCATTGGGGGCATTGCGGCGCTCCATAAAAATGCGCAATGATTTCATACAAAACGATAAGAACGAACCAGACAGAGAGAGAGAGAGAGAGACGAGAGAGGGAGGGGGTGAGAGGGGGACAGAAGGAGAACCAAGGTAATTTCATATCGAAATCGTGTTCTATCCGCTGCCACAAAGTATTAATTTAAAAGCCAAAAACGTGTTTGGAGTTAAGCGCCTCTGAAACTGGACGATGGACGGACCTCCCGCTTGATCTTGTTCCCTCCTTCCGATCAGCTCGACTGTTGTTTTGTTAGAGCCCCGCTGCTGCTGCTGCTGCGGCTGCTGGGGGCATTATATCATCGAGTCTTCCACACCCCCGCCCCACTCCCCCCCATACATCGTCACAACGAAAGTCTCTTCTACTTCCGCCTCGCCTCTGCCTGTGCTTTGGGGATTGCACAAGTGCCGCATGCGCCTTGGCCCCCACAAAACGTCTTCTCAAAATGTCTTCAAAATGCAGTCTTAACGGCTCGGTGCGTGCACAAAAAGCACTTGAAATACGATTCAGATTCAGGAGTGGGGGGCACATGGGGCACATGGGAACGGGGGGCGCCTTGCCATATGCATAATGGTTTACGAGTGATGCATAAAAGTACGGACGCGTCGTCTCGTTATGGCCTGGCGCGGGGCTGTTTACTATATAGTGATGTCATACCATTTATGGTTCATATTTCAGTTAGACGGTAGACCGACCGACCGACCGTCCCGCTAGGCAGCGCCCGGACCCGCTTTTGGCTTTACAATAATTTATTCAAAGTTTATGAGAATTATCATTTTGCATATTGAAAACTCACTCACGTAGCATTGAGTCAGTGACTCCATCGAATGAATTGATCTCTGATCGGATCGGATCGGGGCACAACACTTATTTTAATCGTATGTTTATTAAATTGTTTTGTAAATTGATTGATTGTCGGTCATTAGATCATTAAAGCCAATCCAATGGCAAGCCCTTGGGAAAGAGACACAAATAAATTGTTGATCAATTTTCGGGGAATGGGCGGGGGACACCCACGCAAGCGGCTTTCACTGGTGGAAGGAAAAATCCCACCACGAAAGCCACCAACAAGAGCCAGAAGAGCAAACCTCAACAGAAAAGTTCTTGTCTTGTGCTGCTGTTGCTGTTGCTGCTGCTGCTGTGGCATGTGGCACTTTCCACATACACAGCACAGCAGCGCTGCGCGCTCTATTCTGTTCTGTTCAGTTCTGTTCTGCTCTGTTCCATGTATCGACACATGCTCATCCCAACAGGAAAACCTAACGGATGCCATTACCATAAACAGCCAATGTTGACCTTCATTGCAATCAAACAGAACAGAGAAGAGACTGCTGCTGCTGCCACTGCCACTGCTGCTGGCACGAGTGGAGCTGCTCCTGCTGCTGCTTCTGGTGGCGGCGGTGGTGGCGGCGGCTGCTGGTTGGTGGTGCCTATCCAAAATTAGAAGCTGCTCTGTGCAGCATTGTCGTTTTGCTCTTGAGCAGGTTTTTGGCGACAAGTTTTCATGAATGAGAAATGCAGACACACGAGTGCCGCTGCTGCTGGCTGGGAGCACAGGAACGTGACTCAAAACAACAACAACAACAACAACAACACAACACAGAAAGAAAAACAGGGCGAACCAAAGAATTCCTTGAGCAAACTTGTGGGAGAAAACTTTCTTCATCATTTCATTTCATCTTCTATAATCTCTTGCAGAGTCCCGAGAAGATCTACATCAAAGTCGTCGAGCTGGAGCCAAAGATCACATCGCTGGGCGAGAATCTCGAAGAGTCCGTGCGCATGCAACGAGAGCATGACGATACCCTACGAAATCTACAGGTAAGTACCAGGAAAAACCTTCAAGAAAAAGAACCCCTTCTGAAAAGCCCGATCTATAGAGCCTACCTGGACCCATGGATGAGTTCGTGCAGAAGGCCGACAAACTGTTGGCCAGCAAAAGGATCAGCTCGGAGCTAGTCAATGCCATGGCCGACACCTTGAACATCATCTGGCAGGACATCCTGAACTTGCTGCAGGACCGCCAGCACATTCTGCTGCTCTGCACACAGTTCCACGACAAAATGACGCAGTGCTTCAGGCGCATGGACCAGCTGGAGATGGCCTGCAGCGAGACCCTGCAACCGATGGACGTGCCCCATGTGCAGGAGTTCCTCAACAGATTCAAGCAGCTGAGAATCGACATGCTCACGGGTGTGATGGCTGCCCTGAAGGACGGAAACGAGCTGCTGTCACAGCTGGAGGAGCTGGAAAAGCTGGAGACACTGGACACACGGCCCGAGCACATTAAGCGAGACGCCACACGGGCCGTTCACCAAGTGCAGCAGTGGCTGGAGGCCCTGCACGACCGCAGGAACGACCTGGAGCTCGCCTGGCAGACGCGCAAGACACAGATGGAGCAGTGCCTGGCCCTGGGCTTGCTCGGACGAGAGCTCATCGACCTGGAGGCGGCTCTGCAGAAGGCCAGGATGGACCTCAATACCATGTACAGTCTCGGGGAGTGCGAGCACACGGCCAACGAGATGCTGGCCAGATACAGAGAGTGGAAACAGCAGGCGCTGCTCCTGCGCGATCGTGCGCTGAAGATCACTCGAGCCAAGGAGAAGGTCCAATCGGCGGGTCTCTTTTCGGGGGATGAGGCGTGTGCCAGGGCCTATGCTGTGCTCAGTGGCTGCACCGAGCACCTGGACCTCGTGGATCAGCGGGAGCATTGGCTGCATCAGTCGCGGGAGTTCTTCGCCAAGGCCGAGCACACGCTCAGTGTCCTGGAGAAGCTGGAACTTGAGCTGGCGAGCGTCAAGCTGCCGCCGAATTCCCCCGAGAGCTATGCCATGTTCTCCAAAGTGGAGCGCGATGTGCGAAGCTTCACCGAGGAGCCACTGCGACTCGGCTATGGCATCTTGGACGAGGTGGGACGCACTCAACCAGAGACGCAGGGCGTCAAGAGGGTCCTGGATGAGCTGGAGAACCGCAAGGCCTACATCGAGGGCATCTGTGCGCACAGCAGCGAGGATCAGCAGAAGGTGCAGCGAGCCCTCAGCGAGTTCCTCGCGCAGCACAACGAGCTCCTGGCCTGGCTACGCGCCTCCGGACAGTTGCATCTCCAGCAGAGCGTGGACATGGGTCGGAATCTGCAGCAATCGAAACAGTTCCTCCTGCAGCATCACGAACTAATGCAGGACCTGGAGGTGAGTCTTGAGTCACTACTTTCCCATGAAATCCATGCTCAGAGGATCCCCTTTCATTTTCCCTTTTCCAGATCAAGGGAGAACTCATCAATCTACTCCTCGAGAGCATCAAAGTCCACTTGGAGTCGCTGAGTCCACAGCAGCGCTACGATGTCGACTCGAAGGCCGAGTCCCTGCACAAGCACTGGATCGAACTCAAGGATCTGGTGCTGAAGCGCGTCGACTACGTCTCCTTGCTGATCGAATTCTTCGAGCAGGCCAACGGGCTCTCTAGTCAGCTGGACCATCTGCAGCGCCAGCTCCAGCAAACCCCCGACGAGCACAAGCTGCAGTTCCTCCAGGCCACATGGTCCAACATCATTCTGACCTTCAGCGAACTCAAGTCCCGCGGACAGCGATTCATCAACTTGAAAGTCGGTATTCCAGTGGTGGTGCAAGGGGGAGAATCTTTTATCCTTAAGATTGTATCTTTATCCGAGTCTTATCCGAGTTTTTTTTGGTTTTTGGAATTCTCTAAGAGCTTTGCGCAGTTTTTGCATGTTCCGCTTGCCGCCAGAATCTTTGCTATGTTCCGCATTTGAACCGTTGCCCGTTGCATTTTGCAGCTGCTGACAGCTGCCACATTTGCACCCTGCAACCGCTGTCTATCGATGCTCTGAGAAGCATAGAATATCTGCATATAGACACGAGTACTAGAACACAATAGCTGCGTCGGCATAAACGTATCTGCCCCGACTAGGGGTACTCTGGCTATGGGAAAAGCTTGGAGTTGAACTGCAGAAATGCAAAAGAGCCAAAAGAACTTCAGAATAAACTTCAATTTCGATGGAAAAGGGATCTATTTCCTGTATATTTAAAATGTAGATCCGTGTAGATCAAATATAAAATATCATTTATGGAATAGAAAAGGATGGAGCTAGTGACAGAGAGAGTGAGAGAGAGACTTGAAAACGCAAAACCCTGCAAAAATTATTCTGTAGAAGACAGACGGAAAGCGGGAGAGGGAAAGAGATGACAGTGGACCCAGCCACGGGACATTTTCCTTCTGGAATTCTGACTATAATAGTGATCTCGCATCTCCTTAAAATTCTTTAAAATTGTGCTTGCCACAACATTTAGCGATATTTAAGTATGGAGTATTCTCCCTTGAGATCCCTTGAGATGCAAACCTGTAAATCGGTTGCAGAGACCATTTTGAGTCTTCCAATCTCCAAGGAATAGAACCTCTTATATAGAGTATTCCTCTCTTCCTCCAAGTTTTATTGATTCCAGGTTCAGATTATTGTCATAAGAGTTATCATCTCTAATGATTCACAACAACTCCAAAAAGATAGTTCCAATTTCAACTTATTTGATAGAAAGAAGGAAATCGAGATCTCCATGATCTAAATTGGGATTATCATAATAATTTCCATGAGAAATCGTAAGCGAGGCACCAATATTATTTATTTTTTACTTCATTTTCTTAAAATTGTAGAAAACTTGCAAAAAGATTTCCCGACTCCAAAGATGCTTTAGATCAGCAAAAAAGTCTTTCAACTTTCTTTTGATGAAACCCTACAGATTCAGTTCAAAGATCCGCAGAGATCCGATTCAAGCGTATTCCAACATCAATTCCAACGAAAACTAGCTGTTATCTACAGCTGAAGAAGTGCACCATTTCCCCTATAGAGTATTCCCATTAAGTAGTAGTTCCAAGTAGATTGCAGCTTCAGATTATTCCTATACAATTGCCGTAAAGTTTTCTCCCTCCAAAGATGCATTAGATCTTCGGCAGGGTATTCAAACTTCAATTTCCATACCAGAGATTGCATCCTTTTGCTTTTCGTGGCCCATAAATTACCAACAATATGATTTGGTTAGCCATAAACATCTATTCAAAACGACAACGTCGTCATTTCGCCCCAACCCATATCCATATCCACATGTGTGTGTGTGTGTGTGTGTGCTCGAGTGTTCAAGTAGTACATAAAACCGGGAAGAAAAGCGAAAGAGAACCAACAGCCGCAAAAGAAAATTTTGAAATTAGAAAATTTCGCTGCTGATGCTGCTACTGCTCATGCTGCTGCTGCTCATGCTGCTGCTTCTGCTGCTGCTGCTGCTGTTGGCTGTATTTCGAGTTTTCCTTCTCTGTTTCTGTTTCTGGTTCGAGTTTTCCTCGCGAGTTGAGTCCATAAATAAAAGCAAAGCAATTTGCGCGCTGCCAGGGCTATAGATAGGTCTGTCTCTGGTCTCTAGTCTATGGCATGGCCTGGACTCTCCCCGACTCGACTCGACTCGACTCGGATTTGGATGTGGATGTGGTGTTGTGGCCAGAACGCACCAGACCCTGGCCAAAGGCAGATGCGTTGTGCCACGCGTCGTTGTACTTTTTCTTAGAAAACAAAAAGAAAAAAAAACGAGAAAAACTCTGCGACACTTGACGAAGCAGAAGCAGAAGCTGAAGAACCAAAATAAAATAAGGAAAAACTAATTTTCCATTTATTTTTTGTCTATGCTATTTTCGGGCGCTGCACACACACATACGCGCACACACACACGCGTACAGATTGTGGATCCATATCTCGAGACGAAATCCTCGACGCAGGCAGTGGAAGAGACGCTGAACGGTTTCAGTAAGCGGCAGTGCGACGTGACGAGCAGTTTGGAGAATTGGACAACGACCATACAAGAGAAGCGAGAAGTCGAATATCTCCTAGAGAAAGTCATGAGTGATAATGAAGAGGTATGTGCTCCTATGGTAATCCCTAGGCATAGTCCCCCCAAATATCAAATTCTCTCTTTTGAGCAGACGGTTGCCAAGAGCACCCAAGTGGACACCCAATTGTATCCTGTGTTTGGATCCCCCTCGATGGATACGAAGCAGCTGCTTTCGGGCATACGAGAGAAGCTCAACTTTGTCGTCCAGGACATTGAGCGGGCCCAGGAGGAGATCCAGCATCGCATTCAGACCACCCTGAGCATCCAGACCAAGGACCAACAGTCACTGGCCAAAATCGAGCAGGTGATCAACAATCTGCGCATGCTGAAGGCCCGTCTCGATGGCATCAAGTACGACTATCGCACGCTCATCGAGAGCGTTCTGCTCTTCCTGGAGAACATTGCGCAGCTGCGGAACGAGATCGACGAGTACTTCGCGAGGCAGCAGCAGCACCCATCCTCATCGTCGGGTGGCGTGGAGCGCAGCATTGCGGAGCATGAGAAATTCCGCGATCATTGCATGGATAAATTTAGATCGTTAATCACACAATCCGAACTGCTGATCGATCGGGTGCGCGTACTGGAGCCGCCTGGGGCACGCGAAATCGACACCGACCGCATTCTGAAGCTGTTGGAGATTCTGCGCATTCACTTCGAGACGCAGTGCAGTGCCAGAATGTCGTCCCTCGAGCGGCTCGAGAAGATCGAGCAGTTCCGCAACGATCTGGAGGACATCGATCGTAGTCTGGACAGCGTTAGCAAGCAGCTGCACGACATCAATGGCCAGAGCGTCGATAGTCTGGCGGCGGCAAAGACCACATCGCTGGCATTTGAGTATTTTGAACGTACCATTGAGGTGAGTGAACCCCCGTGAGAGAACGAGACCTGTGTTGTATTGTTGAGGTGGGTTATGTTTATAGAATAGAATAGAAAACAAAACAAAACAGAGAGTAGATCTCTTTTTAATGATCCATTTTCTATAGTGTTCAATGCCCAAGCAATTGAAATCGACGCGCCATCAGCAACGCTGGGGCCAAACAGCCCACACTCTCGAGGTAGTAGCCATCTCATGGATACTTGTAGAATAGATATAGATACATACATATATACATATATATATACCTATCCGCTGCATGAGCAAAACAGAGTTCTGAACACCCAAAAAGAAAAACATTCATCAAATTTCCAAATGACATTTTTCGACAAAAAGAACAAAAAAAAAGCACTCTCTCTTTGGGCGCATCGCAACTTTGAAAATGTTGTAGCTGTCAGCGGAAGATGCGGACGGGGAAGGAAGATGGGGAAGGGAACGGGGACAAGAAGAGATAGACAGCGGCAGCTGTCGTTGAGTTTGTAATTAAAAACTTTTGAAATACATCTTTGCATAACGAGAGATACAGATACACACAACATTTAGAATGCTGCCTCGTTTTATTGCACTTTCTTCATGTCTCGTATGTTGCTGCTTTTTGGCATTTGAGGGAAATATACATATGTATGTACGATTAGATGGAAAGATGTAGATGGAGATCCTCTGCTTGGCTGCACTTTTTCACCCCATACGCTGCCTAATGGTTGGGATTTTCCTGCATATATATTAAGCATATTTTCCATTCCATTTTTCCCTTTCCCTTCGTTTAGCTACTCGAGAAACGCATCGAAAAGTTCACAGATTCAACGAGTCAGCAGCTGCTGATCACAAATCCCGAAAGCGAACAGTACGTTAAGGAGGAGCTCCATAAGCTCAACGACAAGTGGCAGGGCTTCAAGGATCAGGTGAAGCAGAAACGAAAGAGCCTCAACCAGGCCACAGACTTCTTTGAAGTGGTCGAAAAGGTAACCCCATGCAAACAACAAATGCTTCTGAAGACCCATTCTAATCAAGAGACTCCTTCAGATCGATGCCGAATACCGTGAGATCAGCTATTTCTATAGCAGCGTCTCCAACAAGGTTCCGTACCTGCGCGACTCCGTGGAGGCAGCCAATCTCGTCAATGACATCGAGAACTATGTCACCAGTCGGGAGCCAGGTCTCCGCTCGAAGCTGGACAGTGCCTCGCAGTGCGCCCACGACATGAGCAAGGTGTCGTCACTCTACAACGATGTCATGAACATTTTCCAGTCCTTCATCAAGCTCAAGATGGACATCAACATTGTCCAGGAGAGGCTGAACCAGGAGCAGCGACAGCGGGAGCAGAGGGAACGCGATTCCCGCGATCAGGCGGAACGGGAGAAGGCCATGCGCGAGGCAGAGGCCAGGGAGCGGCTGGCCAGGGAGGAGCAGTCCCGGCTGGAGCACCAGCGACAGCAGGCGGCCATCGAGCAGGCCCAAAGGGAGTTGGTGGCCCGGGAACTGGCACTGCGCGAGCAGGCCGTTCGCGAGGAGGAGTCCCGGCTGAAGGCCGTGCGGGAGCAGGCGGCCCGGGAGCAATTGGCCCGAGAACAAGCGGCCCGCGAGGAGGAGATGCGCATTCAAACGCTGCGGGAGATTGCCAAGCGAGAGGAGGAGGCCCGTGTCCAGAGCAAGCGCGAGGAGGAGATCCGGATCAAGCGCGAGGACGAGTCCCGGGCCAAGCGGGAGGAGGAGGCACGCATTCAGCGCGAGGAGATCGCGCGCCTGCAAACACTGCGCGACCAGGTGGACCAGCAGCGCATCGTCACCGAGAATATCCGCAAGGACATCCAGGTGAACTCCATCTTCACGGAGCTGCGCTATGCCTCGCCTCTGTTTGTGCGTCCCCTGAAGGATGCCGTGACCCGGGAGGGCGATCGATTCGCGTTCGAGTGCGAGGTCACCGGCACACGGAGCCCACTGTCGAGTGGTTCAAGGACGGCATCAGTATCCTGAGCCACGCCGACTACAAGACCAGCTTCGACAAGGGCATCTGTCGCCTGGTGATCGAGGAAACCTTTGCCGCCGACTCGGCGCGCTTCAGCTGCCGTGCCTCCAATCTGGTGGGCACCTGCGACACCAATGCCACGCTGGCAGTGCGCGAGAATGCCGCCGAGGTGCAGTTGGTGCCGCCACGCATCCTACGGTTCCTCGAGAGCGGCAAGGCCACCGAGGGCAGCTCCTTCCAGTTCGGTTGCATCGTCTCGGGCGTGCCTCTGCCCACGGTGCAGTGGTTCAAGAACGACAAGTGCATCGACGACTCACCGGACTATGTCATCAGCTACAACAATGGCGAGGCCACGCTCCGCTTCGAGGAGGTCTTCCTCGAGGATGATGCCGTGTACACCTGCAGTGCCTCCAACCCAGCGGGAATCGAACACTGTTCCGCCAGCCTGATTGTAGAACGTAAGTGTGAAGCCAATAAACCATCAAAAAAATGGGTGAATCGACCTCTTAAATGTATGCTCTGTTCCTTTACAGCTTTGGAGCCCACAGAACTTCCCAGCTTCAAGGTTCCGCTGTCCAATGCCATGGCTCGTGTGGGCCAAAAGATCAAGCTGGAGGCCATCGTGAGTGGCATACCCCGACCGGATATCTGCTGGGTGCACAATGGCAAACCGTTCCAGCCACGCGATGCAAAGGTGAGTTCTCGTGTCTGCCACATTTTTTTAAACGGGGTCGAAAATCCCATAAAAAATACACCATTTTGTTGAAATATTCATTTCTTGATAGAATTTCTTTTGAAAATATTCATTTTTTGTAGATCGTACTTTCTATAATTTATGGGAATCTTTCTTTGTATATTTTAACAGTACTTTCTTTGGAATGCCATCTTTTCTTCTTGAAAAATTGAAACATATTGTTTCGATATAAGAAGAAAGCGTTTTTTTTTGCATTTTGGCACACAGAAGACGGAGAGTAAGAGATACTCTTACGAGAAAAAGATTAGGATTTATGGGGAAAAATAAATGGTAGATTGCGGATCAATAATGTTTTTAGAATCTAAAGAACGAGAAGAATCAAAGTAAGACCAAGCGAAAATGTTTGAAATTTGGATGAAAATAGAGGTCAACGAACTAATTTTCCACAAAAATACTACAAAAAAGTCTAGAAAATATAATAGAGAAATACTATAAAGATAAACAGATTAAAATACAAAAAAAAAGTAAAAAAAAAAATATTAGAAATATTCTAGAATAATACTATAAATAATACCATAAAAATATCAAATATTAGACATACAAATGATTTTCTTCAAGGGTTTTTTCAAACAATTTCCAAAAAAATACTAGGAAATATACTGGAAAATACCAAAAAAAATACCATGAAATAAACCAAAAATTAAATAGTAAAATAATAGATACACCAATAAATACATATCAGTACCAGTACCAGGCTAATATCAAAAATACATAGAAAAATAGTCGAAATAGTACCAAAAGATACCAGAAAAATACTAAAACCAATACGCAAAAGTGAATATCGAAATACTTTTATACAAACTGGTATCTGGTATCTAGTCTGATAGCAAAATTCCCCAAAAATACTAGTTTTCAAAAGTCTACCAGTTTAATTTTAGACAAATGTTGACCCATTTTTGGCCCTGGAAAACTTTCTTCCCCATCCATTTCCCCGCCAGAGCATTTCCGATCAAAAATATTCGACCCCCCAGCAGAGCAAAGGGTAAACAAAACTTTCAAGTAAAATAAAATGCCGCCAAGTACAATCCCCCCTCCAAATACCAATTCCGCCAGCCCCCCCCCCTCGACATATGTCTGGCAATTGGCGATTTCCCTATAGACAGTGCCACAGAATATCGTAAATACATATCTACTATATTCGCGGTATATACATACTATAGCTAAATTTTGGCTGGAAGGAAAAGAGACCAGAGAATATTAGATTTATTTTATATTCTGAGGTTCTTCAGTGGGCGTTTTCCAAAATTTGGAAATGAAAATATCATCGTGTTTTAGTTTCTCAGATTGAGATCGGACTGACGTCAGTGGTGGGTGGGTGAATGCGTAGACGCATCAGACGGATCGCTCCCTTGGCTGGTGATGATCTAGTGTACACATCTACAACATCCTCTGGTTCTGCCACTGGCCACTGCCAAATGATCATCATTTTGAGCAAATCATTTTGGGGTTTGCAAACACACACACACGCTTACACACACTTACACACACGGACACTCACTTACACAGAGAGAGAGCAAATTCAAGGCAAACATTTCTGAAAATACGCCAACGCACTTTATCTTTCGATGCAATTTACAGAACATATAGCTGCCGTATAATATCTAATAGCTGCAACTTTTTGGCAGCTACCACCCGTCGCATACTCTGCTGCTGCTGCTGTGTCTTGCAACGAGCCTTGCAACGAGCCGTGCAACGTGGCAAATTCAATTCACCACACTGCAGTGTGGCAGTCACAGTCAGTCCATCCCCCCATCCCCCCATCTCCCCATCCCATCATCCCATTTGAGATCTCCAAACGCCAATCCCCGATCCCTGGCGCGTCAGGCAATTTGTTTATTGTGGGCGCCAACATTGTATATACAAATGTGCAAAAGATACAGATACAAATACACATATCCACCGAAAAAGTAGCCAAAAAAATTGGCATGAAAAAATTGAGAAATGATTTCATTGGCCGCACTTTTAATTGCCATTCTGTCATTCGCTTTTATGCTCTTTATATTCCACAACATGATCTCACTTTGGTTTCAAACACTGAATGAAAACAATTTTAGTAATTGAAAAACGACCTTTGTTCTCTGCCAAAAGCCAAAATTTAATCCCATTGAACACCTGTACTCAGATGCTTCCTGCAATTTTGGGGCCACAAAAACAAAGAGGAGAGTAAATGCGAGTAAACAAAACAAAAGCCTCTTCTTAGGCCTCCGCCGGATGCGCCACAGAGCGATCGGCAATCGCCACAATTGCTGTGGCACATCCGCCACAACAACAGCAACAACAACAAAAACTCATATAAATAAGATTGAAAATTTGTGTAAAAAAGAAGAAACATTCAATTGCAAAAAACAAAAACTGAAAGAAGAGAAATAAAAACCAAAAAACCAATGAAACAAAAACTAGAACAAAAATGAAAGCGTTAGCCTCGGATCTCGCATCGCATCGCATCGGTTCGTATCGGATCGGTTCGGCTCGGATCAGCTCGGATCGGGGTATCGGGGATCGTTTCTTGTCGGGTGTGGTGAATACTGAATGCCATGCCATCATTTTCTGATTTTCTGATGATTTCTCCAATGACTTTTCCTCTGTACTTTCAGTATGAATACGGCCGCGTAACGCTGATAATCCCTCAAGCTTATCCCAACGACGCCGGATCGTACGTTCTGAGCGCCAAGAATCTAGCCGGAGAGGCATACACTAGCTGCAACGTCATTGTCAAGGGTCGCCTCCCCAACGAAACGTCCGATTCCGAGATGGCCAGCGACATAGAGCCCATCAAGCCGGCAGTCCATCTGCCACTGAAGGATGTCTCCATTTTTGAGGGCAAGCCAGTGCGTCTGGACTGTGTGATTGTGGGTCAACCGGAGCCAGAGGTCATTTGGTATCACAACGAGCGACCCGTCAAAGAGTCCGCCGATGTCCAGCTGCTGTTCCAGGGCGATCGCTGTTCGCTGATCGTCCAGGAGGTGTACCAGGAGGATGCCGGCCACTACAAGGTGGTGGCCATCAATTCGGCGGGTGAGACATCGAGCAGCTGCGAGCTGAAGGTCACGCCACTGAACCTGCAGGCAGAGCCTGCCACAAGGGCCCAAGTGGAGAGGCAGAGCCTGCCCAAGGATGCTAAGCCAAAGTTCGAGCGTCTGCTGTCCGATGTGCTGGCAGATGAGGGCGAACAGGTGGTCCTGGAGGTGCAGGCCAGCGGCGATCAGCCGCTGCGCGCTCAGTGGTATCTGACCAACAAGGAGCTGCAGCTGGACGATCGAGTCACTGCCACGGGGGATCCTGAGTCCGGCATCTTCAAGTTGATCCTGAACAATGCCAGTGTCGATGACAAAGGTGTCTACACGGTGAAGGTCTCCAATCAGGCGGGGGATGCCAAGTGCTTCTCTCATCTGATTGTTAAGTCCGTGAATGCCCCCGAGAATCGTCGCAGCAGTCAGTCGTCCGTGGAGATCGTGGAGCGACATGCCTGTCCCGAGTTCAAGGAGCTCTTCAGCGACAAGCAGGGTAGCATCGATGACGTCGTCAAGTTCGAGTGCATTGTCAAGGGCAGGCCGACGCCCAAGGTCCATTGGTTCTTCAACGATCAGCCCGTCCATGGACACAACTTCCTCGTCTCCACGAGCGGCGATCGCCAGGTGCTGACCATCCAGAAACTCACCCACGACGCCGTCGGCAAGATCAGCTGTGTAGCCGAGAACGAGGCGGGCAAGGCCACCTGTGTGGCTTTCCTGAACATCATCGGCAGTGGTCTGCCTGCGTCCAGTGATCTGCAGACCATGACGCAGGAGCACAATACCGAATCATCGCGTGTGACCATCAAGAAGCAGACATTCACCACCACATCCACATCGCAGGTGAACTCCTACGAGGGCAATGTGCCCCAGACAGAGGTGCATCACTCTTCGGCACACATCGATCAGTCGCTGAAGCAGTTGGGCCAGCAACGGCCCGAGATCATCGAGAGCCATCACTACCAGGAGCTGCACAAGAGCAAGGAGATGAGCACGCCCAGTCTCCAGCAAAAGTCCTTCACCGTCGTTCAATCTGCCGCCAATGGAGGCGGTCCTTCCCATCTGCCCGCCATCACCATACCCGATTCACCCACTCGTCTGCGCAAGGAGATTGCCCCACGTTTCACCACTCCCCTCACAGGCAAGATCGTGGACCAGGGCGCCGATGTCAGCATGGAGGCCATCTACGATGGCTATCCCTCGCCCGAGATCAAGGTGGAGAAGAACGGCGGCCAGCTGTTCGACGATCCACACACGAAAATCTCCAATAAATTCAATCGCGTCACCATCGAACTCAAGCAGGTGGGCGTGGCCGATGCGGGACGTTACGCGGTGACAGCCTCCAATGCCGTGGGTCAATCGACAAGCACCGCCGATTTGGTGGTAAAAAGTGAGTGTTACCCACAGATTTTTTTTTTTCCTTGGGGTTCTATTGAATATTTTGATATGGAATGGATTCTAAATACATATATTTATGGTTGCATTTGGCCATGCCATTCATTTGTTCTTAGAGCAAGAAATGTGCAATATTCCTTAGAATGATCCATCATTTTGGCCATCTTAATTAGTGCATTTCTGAGATTTCTGAGAATTTTAGAGCCCAACCAAGCGGGAAGCTAAAGGAAACTTCGTCTAAGAATATGCCATTTGGAAGCATTTTGGTACTTATAGGGATTTCTTAGACATTTCTTAAATGTAATAGTTTTAGGGTCTTTACTTTATAGAGATTTCTATGGCATATTTTTGTCGAAATCCCCCAAAACTTTAAATCAATAGAACCACTATTTAATACCACTAATGCAAGCCCTATATTAGAATTTCTGCACAAAATTATGCCAGATGATCCATTATTAGGAGGGCTAATATTTCTATATATAATGCAAAAGAAGGACACAGGATATGCCCTGTAAAATATAAAAAAAAAATCCTGTACAATCCTGTTCATAATTTCCCTTTGGGATTTTCTTGGATTCAACTTTTTTCAAAGATTTAGAAAATCTCAATTTTTGGAGCCTTGGGAATCATATATATGTATATATGTTTTTTGTGTACTATAAAAACCAATTCGCAGAATAAATGAACTGGCCAAAAGTGTTCTAAATATCTCAAACATATAATATATAGAATATAGAATACAGAATACACATGTTCGACCAGCCCAGATAGACCCTATATCATATGTTCCCCGTCTGCCTGTCCGCTCGTTCGTGCCACACATCAATCAGCGTAGAGCATTAAAGTGTCATTGTATGGATCTTCAAACGTCAATGCCTCGGGAAGAAAAAACAACAAGAAAAATGCCAGCCAGGCAGCTCCTTGCGGAATATTGATGAGTTTTTAGTGGGGTCGATTGTATTTTGTTTTGTTTTTGCTTTTGCTTTTGTTTTTGTTGAAATTTCAATAGTTTTTCATCCCCGGGAAAAAAGGCCAAATGCAAAAGATTTTCTTACACGAAATTTATAAATATTCTTCGCTGTGGGTGGGGCTGTGGTTGGGGGTCTATAGGATGTGAGGATGTGGGGATGTCTGATGTCTGCAATTATTATTATGTAAATGGGGATCGTTTATTTACTCGAGATTTTAGCAGATTTGTGTCGTCTTGTGTGGTTTTTTCACTGGGGGTTGTATTTGGGATTATACACATATACATATGTATATATGTATGTATACTCTAGATGAATGTGTATACATATATTTTTACTGCCTGCCTGATGTCCGATGTCTAAGCGAATTATTCATTATGGATGCTGATTGGGTGGGACGTCGACGGCTGTTTCAAGTAAATTTTGAACCACAAAAACAACAGACAGATGCACAGAACCATAGAACCACAGCACCACAGATCCGATCCACAGATCTCTATGATTTTTGCAATGACACCAAAAGAAGAGTAGGCTAATGTTTATGTTTCATTGAGAGGTTCCATTCGTCTTGCGGTTAATCCCATATTAAAAAGATCTCTGATGTGGTTCCCATCTCTCATGCTGCCCACCGTTCCTTCCTTTATGTAGAGACCATCTTTCCACCAGTCTTTGGCAGACGCCTGCAGGCACAGGTCGCCAAAAAGGGCGAGAAATTGATCATGGAAGTGGAGGTCACCGGATTGCCAGATCCCACTGTACTCTGGCTGAAGGACGATAAGCCCATACAAGATGCTGGCATATCCCCGCATCGACTGCTTGCCCAGGGCAACTCCTATCGTCTGATCATTGAGAAAGGTGCTAACTATAGTCCCGCCCTATTTTGGTGTATCCCTAATCCCCCCTTATTGCAGCACAAACCTCAGACTCTGGCAAGTATATGGTAAGAGCCACAAATGCCGGCGGCGAGGCCAAAAGCATTGCCGATTGTGCCATCCTGGAACCCTCGCCGGAGCGCCTCCAGGAGGTTGTCAAGACCATTGTTTATGAGACCACGCCCACGCCTACGCCTACGCCCACGAACGCATCAGCATTGACCGATTATAAAACTGAAGTAAGTGTGCATGTGCTCAATATCTAACAAAAAAAAAAACCAACCACCGATCCACCGATCCATCGATCTGTGCATTATCCTTGAAAATGAATCACCTATGAATACATATATTTCTTCTTTGATTCGATTCGACTTTGATTCGATATTCGATTCGATTCGATTCTAAAACTATTCTAAACTCTATTCTAATCTAAATCTATTCTTCTTTCGATGCTGTTAAGTTTACGTACGAATTTTTTGATCAAAAAACACAAATTAATAAACAAAAACCTTTTCTTTGTGAATCTTTCTTCTCTCAATCTCAATCTCTCAATCAACGTCGCTCGTGTCCTTCCTCCGCTCGTTGGTTTTTGCTTTGATCATTCCACACACACACCCCAACACCTGCACACATATGGGTATTCCATCCATGCCACAACCACTCATCGTGCCACACATTCTATACCAGAAGCAGCCACAGCAGCAGGAGCCACAGTCGTATCAGAGCACCCAAAGCGATGTGACCCATGCGAATGATCTGCACGGGTTGTCCGAATCGAAAGTGATCACTGAGCATCGTTGCACCACCGAGGCAACCATGCGTCTAGAGCACAAATCGGCCTTTAATCTGGAACTGCCCGAGCTGACGCCGCGACCAAAGACACCAACCACCGACTCCATCGATACAACCACCGACAGAACCACCGATACAACCATCATCCACACCACAAACACTGCCGCCCCAACACAACAGATACAGATACCGATTCAGACCCCGTTCACAGTCAGCTTCAAGACTGGAGTGACACAAACCCCACCGCCAGTGCCGCCCAAGCCTTGTACGCCAGTGGTGGCCACACCTTATGGCCAACAGCAGCAGCCGCAGCAGCCACAGATGCAAACGCAGACCAATACCAGATACGAGCAGAGCGAACACAAGTCCTCTTCGTCCTTCGATTACTTCAAGAAGATCGATGAGGAGAGCATCACACAGCGACCCAAGCCACTGGCCTTCAAGCCCCTGGAGACGGTGGTGCGTCAGCCGCATGCACAGAGCCTCGCGGAGGAGCTGCGAAGCCTCAATCTGATACCAGGCGATGCCCCCGAGTTCCTCTACGAGCCGAAGACAGAGCGAAAGGAGCCCAAGGTGCCGCTGATCAACGAGAAGATTAAGATCCTGTCGGAAGTGCAGCCCAAGGAGCCGCCGCCGCAGGGCGGTGTGCCGGTATTTCCACCACCTCTCGGAGCCCTGCAGAGCGTACAGCACGAGACGACGACCACGAAGGAGGTCAAAGTGGAGTATGGCCAGCCGATTGTGCGTCCTGCCGCGGTCCTTGCCACGCCCGCACAGCAGAATCCACGTTCGCCCTCGCCCAAGCCCTCGGCCGAGGGTGTGGCCATGTCTAAGTTATGGACACCAACGGGGGTCTCGGCACCGGCACCAGCACCAGCAGCCGCCACGCCCACAAAGGAGCTAAATGCCCCCTTCCTCGTGCAACAGATAGCCAAGAGCATACCCCCCCCGCAGTCGGTGACCCATTTGGTGAATGTGGACCTGGAGCCGGGCACTCCGCCCGAGATCTGCTTTGCCCCGAAATCGGAGGAAGTGGTCCGCCGTCGGTCGCTGGTGGAGAGCATGGAGCAGAAACTGGAACAGAATCTCCTGCAGGGCCCCCGCAAGGTGTTGCCCCACTCGGTGCCGACCCTAACGCCGCCAGCTGCCAGCGCCTACCGCCCACCGCCGCCAGTGATGCCCACACGCCTGGGCCTGTACGAGAGCGACTACGAGAGCGATCGGTACAAGTACAGTGGCAGCGAGAGCGACGCAGAGCCCAGGGTGCAGCAGAAGCCGGTCACCACGGAGACCTCCTTCAAGTCGAGTGGCTATGCGGCGGACACCGAAGAGCATTCGAACTATAGGAAATCGGAGAGCAGTTACTACGAAACAAAGTCCTCTTCGTCGACAACCATGGGTCCGGGCATGGCTCCAGGTCCGCAGAAGCTACAGCCAGAGCCACCGGCGACGATTTACTATACTCCACAGGCACAGCCACAGGTGCCACATGTGCCACATCCACAACAAACGCAATCTCAAGAGGCGAAGGTTCGCATTTAGATACCAAAAATATTTCTCTGTACTTGTGTCTGTCACTATATCTGTGTGTTGTTGTTGTTGTTGTTCTTGTTTATTGTTGTTGTTGCTAGCACTTGGGGGATTTACATATCTCCCCGTAAACAATAAAACCCCGCAAAATCTGCCACTAAACATTGCCCTTTAACCTTCATTTTCGTTGTTTTAATCCCTAAAACATGTTCTGCATTTGCCTGATCTGATCTTTAAAAACAGTTTCCTAACATACCATTTCCTATGTGTATTCCTACCATAAGCATCCGATCATCAGTATTGCTATTCCCATCTGTTTAATCTCGTCCCTTAGGACTTCTTTACCACTTCGAAGATGAGCAGCAACTACTCGCACAGCATGCAGCAGAGCAGCAGCAGCTCGTCGCATCATCAGGAGACCAAGTACTCGTCGTCGGTGCCAGTCACAGTCACAGTCCTGCCGCAGCCGAGTCCTGTGCCTGCCCAAAGGAAGACCCCAGCGGCAGAGTTCAGTGACTACAGCAGCGAGGTGGATGAGCGTTTCCGTTCTGTGTCCCGGACCAACGAGTCGGATGCGGACATTAAGGGGTATCGTGTGGTCTTCCCGCCCACACCCACGCCACGCACGAATGTGGCCACGAATGGCCACAAGTCCCCCGTGGTGGTGATCACACCATCGCCCATGGAATTCGAGCCAATGCCCCATGAGAGTCGCCCCAAATTCGAACCAATTGGCAAGGAGATCCGCCATGAGATCAAAACGGAGAGCAGCAGCAGCAGCTCGAAGCAATCAAAGTTCTTGCATCAGCAACAGCAGCAGCAGCAGCCGGTGTTCAAGCCCAAGCCTGTGGCAGCCAAGTTTATAGCTGCCACACAGCAGCAACAGCAGCCACAGCCACAGCAGCACTTGCCTTCTCGTCCGACCATGTACTACAATGCTGTTGCTGGTGCCCCCATGCATCTGGCGAAGGTTGCCACCGAGACCAAGAACTCGATGCAGATGCACGAGTCCACGGAGAGCTCTCAGCGAGTGGTCAACATGCAGCAGACCAAGCGAATCATCCACTTTGACAGCCAACAGCAGCAGCAGCAGCCGCAGCCGCAGCAGCAACCGTTGGAGCCCTTCCCATATAGCCCTGCCCCGAGTCGCACGCCCTCGCGGCAATCGCATCTGCCACCACCGGCCACGCCCACGAAATTCATACCCGGCGAATTCCGGGAGAGCGACTATGAGAGCGAGGTGGAGGGCGGTTCGCGTATCCAGCCGCTTTGGTCGCCCTACGGCGATGGCCTGACCCGCGGATACCGTCGTGTGGCACCGCCCCAGAGCTCGGCACGCTCCTGCAGCCTGCCACGCGCCTACGAGAGGGTTCTATCCCCCATGGAGTTTGATCGGGGTCCCGAAATGCCCACCAAGATCCATGTGGATGTGAATACTCTGAGGAAAGAGCAACGGGGAGGCAGCACAGTGACCACACAGCACAGCACCCAGTCCTTGAACAGAAACACCACGATGAGGGACAGCAGCAGCACCAGCAGCAGCAACAGCAACAGCAGTCCATGGATCAGATTGATAGGGCTGGTACCCTGCCACGATGTGGGTACAGCAACAGCAACAGCCTGCAACAGCAGGCCGAGGTTCAGGGCAAGCGCATGGGCTCCACGTTCCTACAGAAGTCCCATCAATTCATCGAGGATGTCAGCAGGGATGTGCAGCAGCAGCAGCAGCAGCAGCAGCAGCAGAGGAATGGCCATGGCCATGTCCTGCGACCAGGATTCAAGCGTGCCCCCAGCGAAGGCAGCAACCAGCCACAGGCCTATCGCGATGAATCGCGAGTCTCCCAATACGGTAAGTGCTTCAGTGCCTTAACAATCGTTCCACTAATCCAGCAGTAGATACAAGATACTTTCTCCATTTTGAATTGGAATTTGAATTGGAATTTTTAAAGTTTAGATAAATTTGAGTTGAAAAATTGGTTTGACAAATTCTATTTTCGTTTCGCTTGAAAACAACCATTTGAAAAATACCACACTAATCCCCACCCACCTCACCCCCCCGAAACCATTTCGTTTCATCGTTAAAGTATTCTATGTGTATGTTCCGTATCTATAAGTATTTTCGTTTGTTTTTGTACAAAACTTCCCTTTCTAATATCCTGGATGTAAATCAGGCACCAAATGCATCGATCCCAATACCGGTTTGATCTATTTCAAATACGATTTTGGCTACGAATTCGGTATACTCTTTCCCGGCGAGGGCCACAAGTTTGTCCAGAGCCAGTGGAACAGCAAGGGGAACAGCGGCAATGTGCCCATCCAGAACGGTGGTCGCCACTCGCCGTATCCCCTGAAGCTGGCGCCTGGCAATGAGCTGGTAATACCCGTGCAACATGAGCATACGGGAAGGTCAACACCAGCTCAAGGCTATGGCTCTACCACACCCGTCAATAGATCAGCTCCTGGGTATGGTTCTGCACCCATCTATGGCTCCACTACTGGCTATGGCTATAGTTCCGATAATGAAACACAGCGTCGCAATGTGGGACCTGCTGGCGTGCCACGTCTGGCCACGCGCTACAATCCCCAGAAGCGATACAGTCTGCCGAGCAGCCACAGCTTGACATACATCTCGATCGGTTGCACGCCCAGGCGCCGCGTCTCCCAACCGAGCAGCAACTCGTCCGCACAGGTACAGGATGAAAGGATGCACTCCATCAATCAATCAAGCAATCAAGCAATCAAGCGTTGATCTAATGCCAAAAAAATCACACCATTCGCTATCGATGTTGTCAAGTTTTCTTTTTTTGTATAGTCATAGGACACGTTGTTTTCTCTCAATTTTTGTGATTAACCCCCGATCAGTCATCGCGACAGTACTCTGTGTATATATATACCATATAGTATACACAATATAGCATATAGGCATATCCTTAACCCCAAAACAAAGCATGATATCTTAATCCTAAAAAGAGAGGCATACAAATCCTATCTTTTTTATTTGCTCGCTCTGCTGCGTTTGTTTTCTTTTGTTTGTTGCATGAAAATTTGTTGTGTTTGTGTTTGTGTGTGTTTAAAAATTGTATAAAAAGTGAAAGAAAATATATATATATATATACATATATAAGTTTATGTGCCACCGCTCGCTCGCTCGCGTTTGATACTGCTAATCCCACTAATGGATGCCCCGCTTTGAAAAATGCCCAGAGACCAAGAGATTTTCTAATGGTTTTTCATCCGCCACCCGCCCACTCTCTCTCTCTCTGTCGCTATGGAAAACCCAGTGCCGGAACTGCCCAATACGGAACCCGTCAATGCCCATTTGAGCCGCGATGAACAGGCACAAAGGCAGCCATTATTCATAACGGTAAGCGCGAGTCATTTACCTTTGACCCCTCACCCACTGTTCGCTATCTCTGTAATCTTTCATCTCTCTCTCTCTCTCTCTCTCCCTCTCTGGCTCTCTCTGAAGCCCCTGAAGACATTGCAGTGGGCGTTGGGGGCACGGCCCGTTTCGAATGCATTGTCCAGGCCCATCCGCAGCCGCAGGTCAACTGGAGCCACAACGGCGGGCATTTGGGGCACGGCAGTCGGCATTTCATTGAGTACCGGAACGGCGTGTGCCGTCTAACACTGCCACAGGCCTATCCGGGTGAGTGTTTGCCTGCCTGCCTCCCCTGCATCATAATTGGGGGCACAAGCTCATTATCCCTAACCCCCACCCACCCTGTTTATACCCGTCTCTATCCTAACTTTGATTCATTTGCAGACGACAATGGGAGCTACGTTTGCACCGCCATGAATCCGCTGGGAGCCGCCAGCACAAGCGGAAATCTGAATGTTTCGAGCACAAATCGTGGATTTAGATATTAAGAGGCACACCAATCGTACCATTATTTATTTATTTATTTAATTTACTTTATTTGTTCAATGCCAAAGTTTCGCCCTATTGTATTGTAATTGTGTTCGTTCGTGGTTCAAGAATGTGGCATACATACAGGACTCCTAAAAACTATACTACAGATTGGATCGGATCGGATCAGATCAGATCAGATCGGCCCGAGAGGGACCATTATTAGATGCATGCACATATAACAAAAGGAATTATAGTATTACTTGTGTTTTTTTTTTGTCGAAATATCAAAATAAATCAATATATTAAAACGAAGCCTGGAACAATGTCTTTCATTTCAAATCGAATTTTCTAAAGAATTTATGGATTCTAAACTCAAGAAATAATTGCAAATTTAACAATTATTTCTAGAGTTTAGAATCGTTTTATTTTGGGCTAAAATCTGTATTATTTTCTGAATTTTCCATCGGTTTTCCAGCCAAATGCAGAAGATTGTATTCTATTTCTTTCCTCATTATTCTCTTAAAATTTAAAGCTTTTCTGTGGTTTTGATGGTTTATCCATTTCAATTTCTAATTTTTCTAGAGGTTACATAATCTTTCTATTAAAACTTCCCTTTTTTTTTAGTTTCCTCAAATAATTTCCTGTAATTTTTAACATTTCCGGTATTGCTATTGTTTTTCCATTTGATTTTCAAGTTTTTCTAAAGTTCCCATTGCTTTTCCTCTAAAGATCGCTAAAAAGCGCCGTCTACAGTAAAAATCTTTCATTATTTCGAAAAAGCTCTGTTTTCGGTGTCTTCGAAAAAGCTTTTAGGAAAAATCAGGCGTTAGATGGCGCCAAGTGATCGCTGATATTTTCAGATTTTTTTGATATTTATGTATTTTCATAAGAAAATATTGAAAAATTCTTAAGAAATATTTAGAAAATATTTTCCATTGATGAAAAAAAAGACTAACGAAAATTGTTGAGAAATATTTGATTTTAGAAAATATTTTCCTTATAAGCAAAAAGTTTATTGAACATTTCGAAAATGTTTACATTCCGATATACTATAGCCATCCGTTAGATCTTTGCCGAGATATATATTCTGGCAGATTGATTTGGACATTAATAATATTTTTCTTTGATAAACTTTGATGTGAAGATAGGATATTCGTGATTAATTATTGCTTTAGCGTACAATTTGTGGGGAAAAAATTATCTTCCGAATGATATTCTGAATGAATTACAAAACTTAAAAAATTAATTTTTCTTAGCCAAAATTTCAATCATTACTCATTGCCACTAGAATAGCGAGTATTTCCCCTCAAATTCCTATAGGAAATCAGGTCAAAGATACGATATAGGAATGGGCAAAACAAATGTTTGGATTTGTGTGGAATGAAAATGTGCAGGAGGTTTCGGTTTGGCTTTCGCTTTGTTCGCTCGGAATCATAAATGATTTATTTGGGTTTTTCGGCAGCGTTTATTTATCTAATTTCTTGGCATCTCCCGGTTGCTATTCCTTTTGCCTCTTTGTCGCGATCGCTTGCCAAGAATCGAGGCGCAAAGTAAGAAATTCGCTACGAGACGGCCACGGACGGCCCCAGACATAAACACTCTTCGAGGGGTCTGTGGGCTGTGGCTGTCAAGTCAAGGTAATGGGTCCACGTTCACACAAAGAAGGCCCAGCTGAATTTAGGCCTCCTCCTGCTCCTCATGCTGCTCCTTTCTCTCTGCCTCTCTCTGCCTCTCTCTCTCTCTCTCTTTCTCTCTCTGTGTGGCAGACAAGTCCTTGACACTGACACGGAAATCTATGGGAATACCTGAACGCCGCCGCCTGTGCCCTCGTTTTACTGATGGGCAACTGATGGGCCACCGCCACTGCCACCCACTGTTCCACTAATTTTGGGATGGATGACACACTTCTGTCGATGATTAGTTGTGGGATGGTCGATGGTGAATGGTAGTGGATGTTGGTGGATGATGGTGGGTGTATAGCATGTACCTCCTGCCTGCCCGCCCGCCTGCCCGCCCGCCTTCCTGCCAATCTGCCAATTTCGTATTGTGGGCCAAAGTGCTCTCGGCGTTCAGGCCATTAGGCAGTGGTCCAAGTGTCCCAATTGCATGTTGTGTTACTCAGCAGCAGCAGCCAACCCAAAACACCCAAAAACACCACCCAAAAAACACTTCTGAATCATTTGCAGTGCATCGTTAACGATTCAACACGAATAATTCTCCTTGAAATCAAACATATGGCTCGACTCGACTCGACTCTTGATTATCCATATATATTAATGACTCATTAAATTGCTTATAATATTCTAAAATATATTCCCAAAAACTTTGTCAAAAACAAACAAAAAAATTAATCAAATAAAATAAAACGATGGAAGGAAAACAAGAGAAACATGAAAAACATTTCGCATATGCGGCGCGGCCGGCCCGGCCCGTGTCCGTGTCCGGCCTTGTACTGGCTGCTCTTTTTTGTGTCTTTTTTGGCCATTCTTTATTTTTTGTATACTTTTTGGCACATTTGCAAAATTTCTTTCGCTCTAGCATCAGTTTTTGGTCCCCCCCGCACTGCTCCACCCACCGCTTGGACAAACACAATCTGTGTATATCGTGTGGCAAATGTTGTGCCAGTGTCGATATTTTGGTACATTTTATAATCCCGATGAATGCCCCATGGACAAATATTGTAGTGTTTATATGATATGATAGTTTTTGAATCGGAATCGATGGTAAACATTGGGGGAGAATGGAAAGCTCCGGCCAAAAGTAAGTCTGCTCTTTTGCAGCTGCCCTGCCCAATGATTGATAGTTTAATGAAAATGATTTTTGAATCAGAAATTTTGCCAAGAACTTGTGCAGAAAATGGAAAACATTGTGGCCACAAAAGTGACCGCAATCCCTTTTGCAGGGATATTTTTTTGGGTTTGAAAAACATTTCAAGTTAAATTATTTCTGCATTGAAAAATGGAGAAAACTCAACTGAAAAACTCATTTTGTTAGCAGGATTTTAATGGAAAATCTTGTGAATCCTTTAACCATTTTCTCGGTGTTCATTCATGTTGCTGGACTTTAGACCTTGGACTCTAGCTGCATGGAACATTCTTTCTTACACAAACATTGCTTCCCTTTCTTTTTTGGACCCAATAACTTGTCACTTCCTTCACAGATATATTGTAAATTGTTTAGTGATGAATAGCTTTATGCAAACATTCGCATTCTGTGGTGTGGTGGGGGGCTCTTTGGCTCGCGAGAGTTTTTCTAAATTAATTAGGCAATTTTCTATAAATACCAAAATGAACTCAGCGCCAGAAGAACAGAAGAGTCACACACAGAAAAACACACACAAAACACACATTTACACAGATTTTTCCTACTTTGCTACTTTAAATATTTCGTTCATATTTTCGTTAGATTTTTCATTTGGGTTTTCCTTCCTTCCTTCGTTCTTCTTTGTTCTGTGATCCATTAGATGGGGCATAAGATCTCTCATGAGTGGTTTATTGGTGGTTTATTGATGGTTCAATTGCTCAACAGAGGAAAGGCGTGGTCACACTTTTCTTTTGGGATATACACACACACACATACATCATGGGAGAGAATACTGTAATTTGGGATCTAGACATGATCGTTAAGCAACTACGTTGTTTCCCCACGAGAGAAATCTATATATTTATTGCAATTAGTTTTTATATTAATTTTTAGCCCCCGGGGCGGCACTTGTCGCATATAAATAATAATAAAAATATTTCCGCTTTTCGATGCAACAACAAAATACAGTATACATATATCGTATATATCGTATATACATATATCGTGTATACATCTATATCTCTATAAACGTATCCATCCTTCGATAGATATACATGGATAAGAGCCAACACCACATCATTCGAGAATTCGATATTATAAACTAGTTCCCAGAGAATCGTAAAATTGTTTTCCACCGACAAGACAACCCACGGACTCTATAGCTGATATATCTATCTGTTCTATCCACTCTATTCGTTCTGGTCCATTCAAAAAGGTAATAAAGCAGCAGCAGGAGAACTACAGATCAACTGAGAACTACGCAAATGCCGGCTAGAATCCGGGAATGTACAACCATTTAGCACTTCGAAATCTATTCGAAATTTGTTGCTACTTTTCGAGCATTCTAATATTTTAATGTCTATATATACATATGTATCTATAGATTTAATTGAATTGGGCGCAACATTGAAAGACCCGCACCACCCCGCGCCGTCTCGCTCTGCCGTCGCACGACCACACCACAAATTCAGTTGCATAAGCCCCGATGACAGGCAGCCAGTAGCCAAAGCACAGTGCGAGTATAGGAAGGCTTTCTTTCTTTCTCTCTCGTAGAACATGCGGCACACACAGCCGCCCTGCCCTGTCCTGCCCTGCTGCTCCGACGACTGCCTGCCACGCGTTGACCCTGCCACCAAGTGGCAGGCAGTCACTCAGTCAGCCGCTCGTTCTTTCTGGTTCGTTCTGGCCAGGCCCGCAAAAAGAATCTTCTTGGCAGCAAATTTATTTATACGCACGCTGTAAATTAGCAAAGAAAACAAAAGAAAAATGCGGCTGCAAATATAATCAAGAAATACCCGCCAGAGCGACGATAGCAGATTGTGGGAAACGAAGTAGCTGATACCCTGGGCACCCTAGGGTGGATGGATATCTCTTATCTCTCTGATATACATATAAAGAAGTTTTGACATCGACAGATTTTGTACTCATATCAGTGCCAGCGAGCAAAGCGTGTGGGCAAGGGATGATCACAGCTTAGAATTAGCCAGCAATGCTGTCAAATGATATCAATTTGATTTATTATCCTTCAATTTCAAAGCCTTCAATCCAATTCCCACAAAAAATCAACCAATTATTCCTATGGCAGATATGAGAACTGGATACATCAGATATTATGATCAGATTTTGTTGATTTTTAGAAACCAATTAATGTAACTAGAATCTAGATATAACATTTTTTTAGAATTTTGTTTATTTTTGAGCTACTTTCTTATGAAAACTTTCTTATGAAAGCTAACTTATATGGAGATCCTATTTACTCAATAGTTCCCAAAGAGAAAAAGAAGATTTAATCAAAGATTTAGACAGAGATTTTCGTAGAAGAGGAACAGTCGGATATGATATTGTTCCATTCTCTCCTCCAAGGGGTATGCACAGTAGGCAGGCAATAGAAAATTCACTGAGCTGAAAATTTGCAGCAATTCAAAAAGTTAGAAGACGATGATGATGGTGTTTGCTGATGATGAAAATGAGGCCAAGTTTTTAGCATAAACACGAATTCCGTTAATGTCCAAAGGAGGAGCAGCAGCAGCAGCAGCCACCGATAGGCGCAACAATTTAATTGTTTTCAGCTAATTGAACAGGAATATAAAACCACAGCCGCACTCGCACTCGCAGTCACAGTGCAGCAATAAAAACCGAAAATATTGCAATCATTTCCGCGTTACTAATTTGTGCCGCAACTTTCTCCTCCACTCTCTTTCTCTCCACAGATCAGGGCACTCAAACGGATAGTCTGCTCATAACCGAAGAGGAGGATCATCATCGAAAGGAGGAGCCCGAGACCCTGGACAATGGTGTTGGTGTTGGTAAAACGCCTCTACGCAAATCAGCCTCGTTCTCCTCCTCCTCGACATCGACATCCCAATCCCAGTCCCAGTCGCCGGCGAGCTCTTCCTTGGGCTCGGCCACATCGACCATGTCGCTGCGGTCCTCCACGCCGCTGCGTAGCAACCAGCATTCCGCCTCGACGAGGGCCCTGCGAAGCGACACCATCAACACGTTCCAAAAGTGGGAGACCACCATCGAGTCCATCAGTTATGTGAGCACCAGGACGGTGTCCATCTCGGACTTTAACGAGGAGCCGCAGCTGCGCGAGCAAACAGGTGAACGAAATTTTGTGAAATTTGGTTGTGGTTTTTGGTTAGCGTTTAGTTTAGTTTAAACATTTTCTAAATCATTTCGAAAATCATTTGTTTAGCTAAAACATTTTCTAAATCATAACGCAAGCGCGATCTGGAAAATTGCTTACTACAAAATGGGGCAGCAAGCAAAAAGCAGCTCCTATCTGCTATCTCCTATTCATGCCCCATGCCATGAAATACCATCGCATATAGACAAACATATTTCAAATATCTTTGAGGTACCGCATGTAAAATCACTAAATATAGATTACAACCACACGCACCGCACCGCACCGCACCGCTCTACGCTCTGCATCTCTCAGTATCTCTCTCTCTCTCTCTCGGATCTGCACCACATTGCAACTTTCATTTACCAGAAAGGAGACAACCAAAGGGGGCTGGGGATGGGGATGGGGTTGGGGCCTTTGGCTCTGCGGCTCGTGTGTCTAATTGTATAAACAATTGATAGGAAAACGCCAACGAATTGAAGGGGGTAACATTTTCGAGAAGGTCGATTGAGGGGATACTCTTTTCAATTGAAGATAGAACTCGACCTATGTACATATACATATATATACATATATGTAGATACTAGATATGTAAATATCAGAGAATTGATAAAAGTTCGATGCAGAATCCCTACAAAAGTAAGGAAAAAGGCAGAAATTCCAGATACTTATAGACTTTGAAAAGGTTTTAGTTGCAGTTTAAATTTTAGTTCAGTTCAAGATATTATTTGCTTAAAAATGTTTGAAAAACAAAAACATCATTCAAAAAGAATGTCTTCAACATTTCTATAATATTTCACCAAATTTCAATACATTTGAGAGGTTTTATTACAAGTATTTCAAGAATATCTTAATGTATAGTGTATCTAAAAGTATGAGGAATAAGTTGAATCCCTAAAAGCAAGGTAAACAATTCTTTTCCGAGAATACGCATGGTATTTTCTGCAACGTTTTCTATCATTTATATTTATATAATTTTGAGTATCAGACACAATTTGCGATTAGTTTAGTTGATGATTTCCTTGAATTTAGACACATTTCAATCAATTATTCAAACTTTGCTCATTCGAATACATTCGTTGGCATTCACTTTGAGTTTAAGCCCTTCAAAGTGAGTAAAATGAGTTCTGCCAGCCGATTTGCAGGGTCTTCTGAGTCTTTAGAGTCTTTGCTGTGAGTTAAAGTCAACCACATCTGGACATTTTATACCTAAATTGCCGCTTGGCATGCAGCTCGCTCTCGGTCTCTCTCGACATCGTCGACGTTTCGTTTCGTTTCGGTTTTATGGTTTTGCTGAATGGATTGGCATGGGATTGGTTGGGTGGTGTGGGGTGGGGTGGGGTTGGGGGCAGAGCCACTACTATGACTTGGGGCAGAGACTGAAGAGTGAGGGCGGAACTGCAGTGGTCGCGAAATTTGATGCCAAAACAAGACGACTGCCTCTTTGTGGGGCAGCATCGCTGGCTGCATCGCTGCTTTGCTCTGCTTATGCGACTCATTACATCTCTGGGATGCCTGCCACAAAATGTGTGCATATGTTTGCGCGTGTGTGCGTGCGTGTATTTATAACTTTAAGATGGGATTGGGGGGCTTTGCTTGGGGTCCCCCTATTTGCTGCATGTTGCAGGATTATTCCTCTCATACATACGCGCCTGTCAACTCCAGTGTCAACTCATCTTTGTATCTGCATCTGCATCTGCATCTTTATCGGCATCTGCATCTGCATCAGCATCTGTTGTGATCATCATCCTTTGATGTTCTCTTCTTTGACGTTAATTGAACTTGAATTCTTTCTCTTGTTTGCAGTAAATTGAATGGCAGAGCAGAACTCCTTCCCCCACCAACTCTCCCCCCAACAACAACACGAGTGAACGCGTGAATCCCTACTAATTCTTGAACTAATCTAAAGTAATATATATATGTATACTATATTTAAGCATCCTATCCACAAGCCCAGCAGCTGTCTAATTATGTTTACTAAACAATTAATAATACTAATTAAAAGCAAAGTGAAATGTTTTTTCCTTGAAATTCTTTCTTGAAGCAGAAAATGACATAATGGGATGGGTATTTTTTCGCCATCATCAGCATCAGAATCTCTCTCTCTCCCGCTCTCTTTCTCTCCCAGATAAGATACAGATTCTATGCCACTTGTAGATACAGCTTTCGTTCTGGTGTGGAGAGATAAGTGCTGTGTTAATCTCAGACACAGCTGCCAGTGCGGCGGATCGTGGCGCATCGCTGCTGACTGGCTGGCTGGCTGACTGGCTGCCTGCCTGGCTTGCAGAACCGGCCTAACTGTCTAAAACCAGAAGAGAAGATGTGAAAAATGCTGGCCAAGAGATGCGTGCGGCTGGCTGGCTGCAGCTTATCTCTCACTAGCACTTTAATGGGCTATATACATTTGTATCTTCTGTCGCGGTGACAGTCGGTCGAAACTCTGCCGTCTGCTGCGCCTGGCTGCGCCTCTATGTAGCCTCTAGTCTCTAGTCTGTCTTTCGACTACTTCTAAGATACTCGTAGTTCTCGTCGTAGAATCTCACTCACAACTTTTAGTTGTAATTTAATGACTGCCACTGTAGCATGCCACCGACTGACAGCATATACCAGTACTAGTACGAGTACCAGTATGAGTTGTAGTAGCGCTCTGTGTCCATGTTAACAATTAATTTGAGTGCAACAATAAAAAAAAATAAAACAATATTGCATGACCATTGAAAACCGGGTTGCCGTAAAAAGCACAGCCAAAGGCTATGTCTGTCTGTCTGTCTGTCGGTCTGTTGGCCAAATATGGACAAAAAGCCAAAGCCGAGCGAAGCATTTTAGGTGCAATTTGTATCTAAAGCGAGTGTTATTTCTGAATTGGCTAAAAAGAAATAGAAAGTTGCAACATTTGCGATCAATTGGTCACCCGAAACATCTCTATGCTGATGATTAAGACAGACGAGAATGAATAATCAAGAATATATATGTATGTATCGGAACAGTGGGGGCGAATGAGCCAACATTTTATATATATCCATCTACATATATATTTATCGTATGTGGTTTTAATTTTAGACAAATAAAATAAATTATGTGGAAAATATGTATGTGAAGGTGGTAGAAACCACACGAATCGAATCCTTAATTATAATATAATTTCCACATGTGAATGCAATGAATATTTATTTATTCAAACTGATGGATACATCCTCTCGCATCTATAACCAGAACATAAGGATTGCATCTATCTTTGCACCTACATATACATACATACATCTACAAGTATCTGGAATCAATAGATATATATGTATATATGTAGATATGTACATGTGTATCTGTGCCGTGTGTATGCACATTTGTATCTAGAATTTCTCTGGGATGGCTCTTCTTTATTTTGTTCTTTTTGTGCAGACAATGTTGAAAAATACGTGTCAAAAATAAATCGCCATATATTTTTAGCCAACTTACTCAAAACCCGAACACTTTCCGAACAAATCCCACCAGGAGAACACACCAGAGAGAAACATAGATAAAGAGAGATAGCTAGAGAGAGGAGACACTACGGAGAGTGATCTGTCTCTCTCTCTCTCTCTATAGAGAGCAAATATCTCTGTTGGGGAAACTAAAAGCCAAATGCCTGTGTGGCATATGGTTTTTCAGGTGGATCTGTTTTTCACAGAAATTTGACTTTTGAAAGATGCTGAATGAAGTAGAGTCTAAAATTCACTCGGAGATTGCTTGGGGCATCATTTGGGGTCTGGGAGGGTGGAAATGTAATATTCAACGGAATGAAGCTTCTACCGAACGACACATCGCAGAATTTTTCTCAATTTGAAGAGAAAGCAACTTGAATTATTGAAGATATATATCTTTCTTTGGGTATTTAAATATATGTTTAGATACATTTATATTCGATCCACAATTCCAAGGATCTGCAATAGATACCGTAAGATCTCTTTGCATTTCCGCCCTCCCCCCTCTCTCTGTCTCACTTTCTTTCTCTCTCTCAAAATGATATGCCGTGCAGTGACATGTGTAGTGCATCGCAGAGCGCATCATCCAAGAGAGCGTTTTCCCCGAGAACAACAACAACAGCAACAACAAGCGCATGGAAAGTGCAAAAATATATATCATGTGGAGCGGCTGACCGAGCACCGAACCCACCGAACCTTGTTCGGATATGGCATATGGCGCTCTCCTCGCTTCGGCTAGGAGATCGTGTGTGCGCGCGAGATGAGATCGTGTCGTATCGTGTGCAGCGCAGCGCAGAGCTATTTGATCGCATTCTCAACAAGATTTTGTCATTCTTCGCTCGCACCTCACAAACGATCGACGTGTCTTGGTTTCAGTCTCGGGGATTATGACTTGAAACAGTTTGAAAATAGATATTTTTTTTTGGTAAAAGAATATACATATATCTATATATATATATCGTATATATACGCGCACACATACGGTACGGATATATCGATATAGAGTTGTTTTTTTTGTTTTGTTTTTGGTACACCCGCAAACACACACACACGCAAATACACACTCAAACACACACACGAACATCGAAAGGATAACGAAGTCATAAAGTAAGGATCAAAATCAAGTGAATGGAACAAAAGTATTGATGAAAAATTTCTCTGGTTACGAAACCACTTTTCGAACAAGAAGAAAGAAAAAAAAATTAGAAATTCCGAAAGAATTTTTCAGTGCGCTAAATATCTAAAAATATCACACGAGCATTGGTGCCTTCGGTCGTCTCGTCGTGTGTGCTATGTGGGTATTCGGATTCCGATTCGTATCGTATCGTGTCGTATCGGATCGTAACGTTACGTTTCGTTTCGGTTTTCGGTGGTGGTCCGCACTCCAATATAACGAATATACTGTGAAATCGTGTGCAAACACAGATATCAAGAGATATTCTATATATATTCTCAAGATATATGAACAAAACATACACACACATTATCCTGGCTGGTTCTGGCAAGGATTACAGGCAGATCGGCCTGGGATAATGCTCTCTTCTCTCTCACTCTGTGAAAAAAACGGAGTTCGAACACATTTTTTTATGGTTTTTTTTTGAGAAAAACGTTTATTAATAGAACCAGTGAAAAATAAGAAGCTACCACCGAACCATCGATCCGATCCACCCATCTTTTGAGAGGAGACTCTGTGTGCGTGTGTGTGTGTGTGCTTTTTTTTGTTTGTGTGCCTGTCCGTGTGCTTTTTGGGGAGAGTTGATGTGCCGCAGTGGTGCTAAAAATAGTTGGGGAAAATGCCTCACAGCCCAAAGAATATGAATATGAAGAAAAAAGATCTTTAGATCTGATTTATATCGAAAGAAAACTCAAGAAAATCAAATTGTGTGTGTGTGTATGTTTGTGAGTCAGTAAAAAAAGAAGACAGAGAGAGAGAGACAGATCTATAAAACAAAAACCGTGTGACAGGTCGCATACATAAAAGTAAATCAACTAAAAGATACAAACGAACCCCGAACGACGATAATAAATGTTCGCCAAAAAGTGGCAGTGACAAATGTGTGTATCTGTATCTCTCGAAACTCGAATAAAAGTGAAAACGCATAAACATTTTGAATACAATTTTTTTGTTGTTTTTTTTTTGTACTTTAATGTGATTTTTCTTCTCTATCTCTTGCCCCTGCTCTTGCTGCTGCTCCTGCCTCGCCCCGCCCTGCGTATTCAATTTCAGCATCATAAAGAAGCGAGATCAAAGATAGATAAATATATATAAAAGTAGAAAAAGTATATCAAGTGAAGAAGCAAATCAAAAAAGAGAAAAGTGATCGAGAGGTGTTCCATTCTTCAAGTGCAGTCTCATCTGCATTTCTGATTTGGTTGTCATTTGTCAAATGATAGTATATCAGTGATATATAACGAAGCAACAAAATGCAACGACAAAATCCGAACCCCTACCAGCAGCAGCAGCAGCAACAAGTGCAGCAGCAGCAGCAGCAGTACTCCACTCAGGAGTACTCGCACTCCAGCCAGGAGCAGCATCAGCAGCAAAGGATTAGCCGCACCGAACAGCATGTTCAAAGGAGTCAAATCACCAGCACCCAGCAACGAGGTCAGTCCAGTCGAAGGATTCATTCATTTCAGGGGAAGATTCAACCCTTAATGTTTCAGTGGGGATTCACACCGTGGATTTAGAATCCCCATTGTTCCAAAACTAAATGACTCTTCCCGTTGAAACACATCCATACCGTTCCGCCCGCTGCCAGATGCAGACGCAAAAAGCTTTTCATCATTTTGCTTGTAATTTCGCCAGAAATGACCTTGAAAATGTCCTTTGCTGCATCTGTATGTACCCGACTGAATCTGTCGTGCGTCATGCGACAGTGCCCCTCGTTTTGTTTCATTTTTTGCATGGGATTGTTTTAAAAAATATTTATAGATTTTGCCTATTGATCTATTGCCTGTATCGGATCTATATCATTTGATCATATAAAATCGTGCCATTCCTCAGAAAATATATGAGACATCCTAAATCTTAGGATATGGCATCTATTCTACATATATTCACTTTCTGATTAGCGCTAACTTTAAGTAATTAAAGAGTAGTAGCATATATGTTATTTCTCAGATTTTATAGGTCCTCTAGGAGACGTTCAAAAGGAGAGTCTATCACTTTTAAGTTCACCATTTTCTTGGCACTGCTCTTTGGCGAAGTAGTAATCTTTTCTAAAGATTCTCAACTATTTACAATTAATAATTTATTTTATTTAAAGCAGACATAAACCTATTGTACTTCTCATATTCTTTATGCCTACTGTAGATCCCTTTTTTTGGGATCTTTCCTAAGAATTATTGAACAATAGTTGTAATAGAATGCAGGGGAAAATCTGAAACGCAAAATCATTCAGGAATTTGTGAATTTACTTATTTTGTAATTGCAATGTAAACACATGGGAAAATCTTACCAGAAACGTATCCATTGCCATAAACAAATCCAGACAAAGAAATCTGTGAAAAATGAGAATATACAGAGAATCAGTATTGTTTATTGGATATTAAATTCAAGGGAAATCTTATTTCCTACAGCTAAAAACCAATAAATAAAGTGCAAGAAATTTCAAGAAAAGATTCATAAATATTTCTCTACACTTCAAACATTTACAGTCTCAAGATATGTAAACTATCTTATATAAATATAAATATGCATACTATATGTATGTATGGATCCACAGACACATCAGACATCTCATCATTAAAATTTCCCCAAGAAGAAACCCAAGTATAAAAATGGAACCCCGACAAACACTCGGGGGAGGGAGGGCAAGAGGAACATCGTTTCCAACACACATTTATACATATATTCATGTGTCAACTAGTGTTTCATCATTTAAATCTTAATTGATGATCAGGCAAGCGAAATTCGGAACAAAATTCGGTAAACTATTTATAGGTTTATCTATTCATCTGCCAAAATCCCATAAGACTGCACTGACATACATATACGTATACTATATAGTAGATACTTTATCTATATCTGAGGCGTATAAGAGTCGTGCGATGCCAAGAAATTTGTTTACATTTTCTGGGTACATCATTCAGCTGTTAGTTAGAGTGAATAGGATATATATTCATCTCTCTCTCTCTCTCTCTCTCTCTCTTATACGGGATAGCACACGCAAAAGAGCAAAGAGAGAAAGATAGTAGAAAGATAGAGAGACAGCTGTTTCTCAAAATTTGTTTATCTTCGGAATGGATGGTTCTCTTTCAATCAGCTGTTCGGGAAGTCGTCAACCTGTAAATTATATGTATCTGCAAGTACTTTACGTTAATGACACACTTCTAAGAGATACAATTGATAAACAAACTCTTATACAGAGAATATAAATAACATACAGATGCAATTACATATAGATATACATATATATACTTTTAGGTGGTTATTACCTACAGCTCGGTGGCTACTTATAGATACTGTTTACTTATGGCTGATTCCTACTATAAATAGTTCCATTCATGGGGCAAATTCTTTGAAACAGGTTCATCTTCAAGTAAACTAACTTAAATGTCATTTTATCTGATTAAAGAAACTATTCTTTCAGTAAAAATGTGTTCAAATAAGGTTTAAGTACATTTCAGTGGAAGTTCCTTATTGGTTTCACTTGATGAAGATTTGGAAATTACGATTCTTAGATGTTTTTAATTTTTATATACAACAACACATTTAATTTTTTTTCTTTTTGTTAATAAACAAAAGTAAATACCATTGCAATAATTTTATAGACATAATTTTTACCTTCATTTGACCACAAAAACTTTATAAAAATTTAAATGCCAAAAGCTGTTTCTCTCTGGAATTTACGATACCCAAAAATGAAAGACTTTTCAGGTTTAAAATCGCTGGTTTAAATCTCATTTTTTGTGTATTATTTTTGCTATTAGTCGCCTCCATCATGCACTCATTTCCCACTATCACAATCACCATCAGCAATTTTCTAATCTGAATTATTCTTGCAGTCCAACAACATTCTGGCGGTGGCACCATCACTAGCGGTGGCATCAACTACGTGCCACCCGCATTGACACACGTCTATGCCCAGGGCGACATCTCGCCGCCGGTGTTCGAGCAGATCTTCAAGAATGCTCGCTTCGCCCAGGGCGGCAATGCCCTGTTCGAGGGACGGCTGCGTGGCAACCCGAAGCCATTCGTGACATGGACCCGAAAAGGCGCACCACTTCTCGAGTCCCAGAAGTTCCGAATGAGCTACAACGAAGCCACCGGCGATGTGTCTCTGCTGATCAACCAGATCGGACCCGGGGATGAGGGCGAGTACACCTGCACCGCCCGCAATCAGTATGGGGAGGCCATCTGCAGTGTCTACATCCAGCCAGAGGGGGCACCGATGCCAGCGATGCAGCAGCCCATCCAGAATCTGGAGAAGAACATCTATTCGAACGGGTACTCGTACACGTCCATCGAGGAGGAGTTCCGCGTGGACACCTTTGAGTATAGACTGCTGCGCGAGGTCTCCTTCCGGGAGGCCATCACCCGTCGCGCCGGCTACGAGCTGGACTCCCAGCTCTCCCAAGAGCTTGACCGCTCCCTGGGCCCTGCGCACGCCCCACAAATCTCGCAGAAGCCACGCAGCTCGAAGCTTATTGAGGGCTCAGATGCCGTGTTCACCGCCCGCGTGGGCTCCAATCCGAGGCCCCGTCTCACGTGGTTCCACAATGGCCAGCGTCTGGTGGCGTCGCAGAAGTATGAGATCTCCTATTCGAGCGGCGTGGCCACGCTGCGCGTGAAGAATGCCACAGCCAAGGATGGCGGCCATTACACTCTTTTGGCCGAGAATTTCCAGGGCTGTGTAGTCTCCTCTGCCGTCCTGGCTGTGGAGCCGGCGGCGGAGTCCGCCTACGAACCAAAACCCGTAGACGTGATGGCCGAGCAGCTGGAGGCGGGCAAGGCCCTGCCACCGGCGTTTGTCAAGGCCTTTGCCGATCGGGAGGTCACCGAAGGACGCATGACCCGCTTTGATTGCAGGGTGACTGGTAACCCCTATCCAGAGGTCTTCTGGTTCATCAACGGCCGCCAAGTGCGCGACGATGCCTCGCACAAGATTCTCGTGAATGAGTCCGGTAGCCATTCGCTGATGATTACGAATGTGACCCGTCTGGATGGCGGCGCCGTTCAGTGTCTGGCTCGGAACAAGGCCGGTGAGGTGGCCATCGAGGCTCAGTTGAATGTGCTGGAGAAGGAACAGGTTGTTGCACCGCAATTTGTTCAACGCTTCAGCACCATGACTGTCCGCGAGGGCGAGCCCATCACGATGAGTGCCAACGCCATTGGCACGCCTCTGCCGCGCATCACCTGGCAGAAGGATGGCGTTCAGATCTCCTCAACGGCCGAGCGATTCGTGGGCATTGATGGGGGGGCCACCTGTCTGGAGATACCGCGTGTCCAAGCCTCGGATGCCGGCTGGTATCAGTGCACGGCTCAAAATATCGCTGGATCTACGGCCAATCGGGCCAGACTCTATGTGGAAGTGCCCAGAGAGCAGCCATCTCAAGAACAGAGGCGTTTGAATCTTCCAAGACCCACGAAAGTGATCGAGCCAGAGTGAGCATTGAATCTTCGATTGAATATCTTCGATATCACAAGATACTCATCATTTCCGTTTATTTTTTTAGGCCCATTCCTGGCCCTGAAATCATCTACTTGCGACATGTGGAGCGGGCCAAGCCCCATCTGCGTCCTGGCGAGGAGGATCGCGTGTATCCGCCGCCACAGTTTATTATCCCGCTGCAGAATGTGCAGCAGACCGAAGGCGGTCGCGTCCACATGGAGGCGCGCATTGAACCCGTCGGGGATCCCACCATGGTCGTGGAATGGTACCTCAATGGCCGTCCCCTGGCAGCCAGTAAGTAAACCAATCCTCCCGAAGAACTCGCATATTAATCGCCTTATTCTCTAGGTGCCCGTGCCACATCTGTCTTCAAGTTTGGCTTCATTGCTCTCGATCTGCTGGAGCATCATGGGCCATGATGCTGGGGAATACATGTGCCGCGTGAGCAATGCGAGTGGCGTGGCCGAGTCTCGGGCCATTCTGTCGGTGGTCCAGCGTCCATCCATCGATCAGTCGTCGCAGAATCCCAATAGCGTGCAGTACATCTCACAGCTGGAGGATTATTCGCGTTATCAGCGCCAGGAGAGCTCCGAGGAGCAGCTGAATCAGGCTCCACAATTCATCCGCCCACTGCGCGATCTGGGCGAGTTCGAGGAAGGCAAGAACGTGCACTTTGAGGCACAGGTCACGCCCGTCAATGATCCCTCGATGCGAGTGGAGTGGTACAAGGATGGTCTGCCCATCACGGCTAGTTCCAGGATCACGGCCATCTTCAACTTTGGCTATGTCTCCCTGAACATCCTGCACTTGAGAGCCGAAGACTCTGGCACTTACACTGTGCGCGCCGTCAATCGCATTGGCGAGGCCATCAGTCAGTCCATCATTCGCGTCCATGTGCGCTCCCAGGTCACCGCCGATCTGGGCATACCCGAACAGCAGCGCTATATCGAAAAGACCGAGCAACTGGAGGACTACCGCAGCAAATCTCAGCGTCGTCATGTCCAGGAGGCTCCTGAAGCGATTGCCCCGCCGCAGTTCAAGACTCCGATTCAGAACCAGCTCGATCTGCGAGAGCACGCGCATGCGCACTTTGAGGCGCGCCTCGAGCCCGTCGGCGACTCAACCATGCGCGTCGAGTGGCTGAAGGATGGCCAGCCCCTGGAGGCGAGCAGCCGCATCACCACCTACCACAACTTTGGCTACGTGGCGCTGACCATCAAGCAGCTGACCATCTACGATGCAGGCACCTACACCTGCCGCGCCTACAATGCCATGGGGCAGGACACCACCGTGGCCCAGCTGACGGTCATCTCAAAAAATGAAATCGTCTCCGAGTCGCAGCATCCCGGCGGTCTGCAGAAGATCCAACATCTGGAGGACTCTTCGCGCTATGGTCGTCGCGAGGAGGAGGAAATCTGCATCAATCAGGCTCCCCGTTTCCTGGGGCCCATGAAGGGCACCACCAAGATCCTGGAGGGGCAGCGCGCTCACTTTGAGGCACGCGTGGAGCCCCAGAGTGATCTGGGCATGCAAATTGAATGGTACCACAATGGACGCTCCATCACGGCCGCCAATCGCATTCAGACGTACTACGATTTCGGTTACGTAGCTCTGGACATATCCCAAGTGAGGGCCGAGGATGCGGGCGTGTATCTGGTGGTGGCCAGGAACAAGCTAGGTGAAGCTCAGTTGCAGGCAACGATGGTAGTCGAAAGTATGTACAAAAACACATCCCAAAACATCTGGAATCATCCATTGTTTATCTATATTCTTCCCATTTCCCAGCTCGTTCCAATATCGACACATCTAGCATGCATCGTGGTCTCTACGAGAAGACCCAGAATCTGGAGAACAAACCCTTCGTGGAGCCCCAATACGACATTGAAGAGATCTCCAAGTCAAAGCCCGTGTTTGTCCAGCCCCTGGCCGACCCCAAGCCCATTCATGATGGCAAGAACATCCATCTGGAGTGCCGTCTGGAGCCCATGGGTGATCCCACCATGCGCGTCGAGTGGTTCCACAACGGCCGCCCCGTGACAGTGGGCTCTCGCTTCAGGACCTACTACGATTTCGGTTTTGTGGCTCTGGACATCATCAAGGCCACGGCCGCGGACTCTGGAGAGTATACGGTACGTGCCACCAACCATCTGGGCACTGCCCACACTTCTGCCTGTGTGCGGGTCATCGATCGCACGGATGTCGTCACGGAGACTCAGAACGAGCAGTCCCTGGAGCAGATCCAACTGCTGGAGGACTCGCGTCGTCGCCAGCATCGCGAAGAGGACATCACCGTGATGCAGGCGCCACAGTTCACGCGGGCACTGCACAACATCGAAACCGTTGAGGGCACCAATGTCCATCTGGAGTGCCGCCTGCAACCCGTCGGGGATCCGTCGATGCGCATCGAATGGTTCGTGAATGGCAAACCCGTCAAGACGGGCCATCGCTTCCGTCCTGCCTACGAGTTCGATTACGTGGCCTTGGATCTCCTCGGCTGCTATGCCATCGATTCGGGGGTGTACACGTGCCAGGCGAGGAATCAGCTCGGCGAGGCCGTCACCTCCTGCTCCGTGAGGATCACCTCCAAAAACGATCTGATTCTGGAGACCCAGAACGAATCGGGCCTCCAAAAGATTGCATATCTGGAGGATACCTCCCGGTATCGTCGCAACGTTGAGGTGGATGAGGTCGTCAACATCCGTCCGAGATTCCTTACGCAGCCCAAGAGCCTCACCAACACCCGCGAGGGCGGACACGCCCATTTCGAGTGCAAGATTGAACCTGTCACGGATCCCAATCTGAAGGTTGAATGGTTCAAGAACGGACGCCCCATTACGGTGGGTCATCGTTTCCGTCCCATCCATGACTTTGGTTATGTCGCTCTGGATATTGTCCATCTGATTGCCGAGGATTCGGGCATCTACACCTGCCGCGCCGTCAATCTGATTGGCTCCGATGAGACCCAAGTGGAGCTGCAGTGCCGCAGCAGCGAGCAGATTGTCACGGTTACCCAGAACGAGGCGGGTCTCGAGCAGATCCACTATCTGGAGGATCGCTCGAGGTACAGCCGTCGCGAGGAGATCGATGAGAGCACCAAGCAGGCTCCCGTCTTCACCACATCCCTGAAGAACATTGAGATCAAGGAGAACCAGCGGGCGCACTTTGAGCGCCTGATCCCTGTTTCGGATCCATCGATGCGCGTCGAATGGTATCACAACAATCTGCCCCTCAAGTCGGGTTCCCGCTTCACGGAAACCTCCAACTTTGGCTTTGTGGCACTCGACATCATGTCCACCCTGCCTGAGGATGCCGGCACCTACACTTGTCGGGCCTTCAATGCCGTCGGCGAGGCCATCACCTCCGCGGTGGCTGTGGTACATACAAAGAAATCCATTTACCTGGAATCGCAGCACGAGACAGCTTTGCCGCGTCTGCAGCACCTGGAGGACGGTTCCAAGCGTCAGCGGATCAGTGTCCAGGACGAGTTCGTGTCCCAGGCTCCAGTCTTCACGATGCCCGTGCGTGATGTTCGTGTCGCCGAGAACCAGGCCGTGCACTTTGAGGCGCGTTTGATCCCAGTGGGCGATCCCAATCTGAAGGTCGAATGGCTGCGCAATGGCCAGCCCATCGAGGCCTCCAATCGCACCACCACCATGCATGACTTTGGCTATGTGGCTTTGAATATGAAGTACGTGAATCCCGAGGATTCCGGTAGCTACAGCTGCCGTGCCATCAACGAGCTGGGCCAAGCGGTGACCTCTGCCTCGCTGATTGTCCAATCAAAGACGGCCATTCAGCTGGAAACCCAACACGAGGCGGCCATGCACAAGATCCATCAACTGGAGGATCACAGCCGCTACCAGCGACGCGAGGAGGAGGAGTACACGGTCACGACGGCCCCGGTGTTTGTCACAAAACTCATTGGCCCCACGAACCTGAAGGAGGGCCAATCGGCCCACTATGAGTGCCGCATTGAACCGTATCCGGATCCCAATCTCAAGGTCGAGTGGTTCCACAACGGTAAGCCCCTGAGTACGGGCCATCGTTTCCGCACCACCTACGATTTCGGTTTTGCCGCCTTGGACATCCTCACGGTCTACGCAGAGGACTCTGGCGAATACACCTGTCGGGTGACCAATAATCTGGGCGAGGCAATCAACTCGATTGTCCTGAATGTCACCTCTCGCTCTTCGATTATCCATGAGACGCAGCACGAGGATGCTCTGTCGAAGATTGCCCATCTGGAGGATGCCTCACGCTTCCAGCGAAAGGCGGACGAGGAGCAGTTCCATGCGGAGAGGCCACAGTTCGGCCGCTCTCTGCGCAATGCCAAGGTCAACGAGGGATCGCCCGTACATCTGGAGGCCACCCTGATACCTGTGAATGATCCCACCATGAAGGTCGAGTGGTACTGCAATGGCACACCCATCCAGACAGGACATCGTTTCAAGACCACCTACGATTTTGGTTTCGTGGCTCTGGATATCCTGTATGCGCATGCCGAGGACACTGGCACCTACATGTGCAAGGCCAAGAATGCAATTGGAGAAGCAGTCACGACATGTGCTGTAAACGTAACAGGTAAGGGGATCCCAATCCTCTCTAGAAACCGCCCTTAATCTCTGAATTACTCTGAATCTTACAGCAAACAAAACCCTCGATCTGGACACTATGGATGCTGAAAGACTGGAAAAGATTCGCCAACTGGAGAGCTATGCCCCACCCACCAAGCCCGTGGTTGAGGAGAAGGGCTCCAAGCCCATCTTCCTTACGCCTTTGAGCAACTTGGAGCATCTGAAGGAGGGCGAACATGCCCATCTCGAGTGCCGCGTGGAGCCCATCAATGATCCGAATCTGAAGATCGAATGGTTCTGCAATGGCAAGCAGCTCCCGATGGGCCATCGTTTCCGCACCACCCACGACTTTGGCTATGTGGCCCTGGACATCCTGTATGTTTATGGCGAGGATACCGGCACGTACATGTGCAAGGCCACCAATCTGTTGGGTGAGGCAGTGAACACCTGCAATGTCCGGGTGCTAAATCGTCGCAGTATGATCTTGGATACCCAACATCCCGATGCTCTGGAGAAGATCCAGAAACTGGAATCGAAGGTCGTGAACGCCCGCACTGAGGTCGGCGATCATCCCATCAGTCCGCCACACTTTACGGCGGAGCTGCGCGGCTCCACGGAGATCTACGAGGGACAGACGGCGCACTTTGAGGCCCAGGTGGCACCAGTGCACGATCCCAATCTCCGTATCGAGTTCTATCACAACGGCAAGCCACTGCCTTCGGCTGCCCGCTTCCACATCACCTTCGACTTTGGGTACGTGTCTCTGGACATCACCCATGCCGTGGCAGAGGATGCCGGAGAGTATTCCGTGCGTGCCGTCAATGCCATGGGACAGGCCGTGTCGGCCACTAATCTGCGGGTGATTGCCCGCGGCACCATCATCTCGGACACGCAGCATCCGGAGGGTCTGGAGAAGATCCGTAAGCTCGAGTCCACGGCCCCGCATCAGCGCCAGGAGGTGGAGACACCCGGCACTCGCCAGCGTCCGGTGTTCACGCAGCCGCTGCAGAATATCGATCGGATCAATGAACACCAGACGGCGCACTTTGAGGCGCGCCTGATCCCCGTGGGGGATCCCAATCTTAAGGTCGAATGGTACCGCAACGAGAAGATCATCGAGGACAGCTCTCGCATCACCAAGACAGCCGACTTTGGCTTCGTTTCCCTGGACATTTCCCACATTCGGAAGGAGGACGAGGGCGTGTACATGTGCCGTGCCGTCAATCCTCTCGGTGAGGCCGTAACCACCGCCTCCATGAGGGTTGTGTCCGAGGCCAGCATCCTGATGGACACCCAACATCCGGACAGCATCAGTCGCATCCATCAGCTAGAGAAACCCCTGGCGCCACGTCCCACGGAGCCAGAGCGTCTCTTCGAGAAGCCCATCTTCACGCAGCTCCTCACTGGACCATCGGAGCTGTGGGAGGGCGCCCATGCGCACTTCGAGGCGAGGGTTGTCCCTGTGGGGAGATCCCTCTCTTCGTTTCGAGTGGTTCATCAATGGCGTGGAGCTGCAAATGGGCTCCCGCCTGCGCACCACCCACGACTTTGGTTTCGTGACCCTCGATATTGCCGCAGTAGTGCCGGAGGATGCCGGCGTTTACATGTGCCGCGCCTACAACGCCGCCGGGGAGGCTGTCTCCTCTACGGCCATGAAGGTCAAGACCAAGCTAACATCGATGGACAGCCTCTGATCCCTGAATCGTGGGAGGCCATTCGTCTGAAGGAGGCCGCCATGAATCGTGTCCCGGAAATGTTTGTGGACTCTACGCCCCAGCAGGCGCCAGTGTTCACGACACATCTGCAATCCTACGACAAGTTGCACGAGGGACAGCATGTTCTGCTGGAGGCTCAAGTGGAGCCCCGCGCAGACCCCAATCTACGCATCGAGTGGTTCAAGAACGGCATCTCCCTGACCACTGGCTCGAGGATACGCAGCACATTCGACTTTGGCCTGGTGACGCTCTCCATCAACGGACTGAGAGAGGATGACAGTGCCATCTACACATGCAAGGCCACTAATCAAATCGGAGAGGCCGTGTCCACTTCCTCCCTGAAGATCGAGGACCGTCACTGGCTGCAGGCGGATTCCCTGCATCCCGATGCCCTGCCACGTATAGGGGCATTGGAGGCACCCAAGGCGGATCGTCCTGCCGCACCAGAGCCCACCTATGAGACGCCAGTGTTCATCACGCACCTGAACAACATCGAGTGCAAGGAGTCGGACAATGTGCGCTTCGAGTGCAATGTGGAGCCCGCTCGGGATCCCACCATGCAGATTGAATGGTTCTACAATGGACAGCCACTGCAGGCGGCAGCCAAATTCAAGTCCATCTATGACTTTGGCTACTGCGCTTTGGATCTAACCAATTCGTATGCGGAGAACAGTGGCATCTACACGTGCAAGGCCACCAATAGCCGGGGATCGGCCACCACATCGGGCACACTCAAGTGCACTGGTGGCAAGACCATGTTCCTCGACACTCAGCATCCCCAGGGAGAGAGCGGCCTGGAGGCAGTCCAAGAGACAGAAGAGGCTTTGGCCAATCGTTATGCTCAGAAATCCACCAAACCCGAGACCCAGTATCCACCGCCAGTGTGGACGAAGCCTTGCAGGCAGAGTTCCATCTGTCGGAGGCACAGCCCATCCATCTGGAGGCCAATGTGGAGCCCAAAGAGGATCCCAATCTGTTCATCGAATGGTACTTCAATGGCAAGATGCTACAGCATGGCTCTCGATTCAAGATGACCACGGAATTCGGGTTCGTGACGATGGACATGATCGAGGTGTATGCCCGAGATCAGGGCATCTACACGTGCAAGGCGTACAACAAGGCTGGAGAGGCTTTCACCTCTACGACCATCTTCTGCTCAACGAAGGAGAGCATCATTGAGTCCACGCAGCACCCGAAGGGCGCGGAGGGTCTCGAACAGATCCAGGATCTAGAGGACTCACTGCGCAAGGACGGTTCTAAGCCGGAACAACCCGATCTGGGCATTGCCCCACGCTTTACCACGGAATTCGTGAACATTGCGGACATTGGGGAGGGAGAGTTGGCTCATTTCGAGGCAAATCTGATTCCTGTCGGGGACCAGAGCATGATCATCGAGTGGTTCTACAATGGCAAGGTCCTGGAGGCCAGCCATCGCGTGCGCACCATCTATGCCTTCGGAACGGTGGCCCTGGAGGTCCTCGGCACCAAGATCGAGGACACTGGCACTTACACGTGCCGTGCCACCAACAAACATGGCACTGCCGAGATCAGTTGCACGTTGGAGTGCGTGGACAAGCCACGTGGCCAGAAGCCACATTTCACGTCCCACATCCAGCCGTTGGAGGGCCTGAAGGACGGCCAAGCGGCGCATTTCGAGTGCACACTGATTCCGGTCAATGATCCGGAGCTGAAGGTCGAATGGTACCACAACGGCACCCTGTTACGTCACTCGAATCGCATCAAGACCGTCTCCGACTTTGGCTACGTTGTCCTGGACATTGCCTATCTACAGGATCACGATTCCGGGGAGTACGTGTGCCGTGCCTGGAACAAATACGGCGAGGACTTCACCCGCACGACCCTCAACTGTGGCGGACGCGGAGGCGTCTTCTACGACAGCCTGCAGCCTGATTCGTTGCAGCGTATCCGCGAGTTGGAGTGCCCTCAGGGCCAGCAGGGTGACACCAGTGCCCCCGTGGTGGCAGAGCCACCGAAATTCATCACCCAAATCGCGGATGTCACCAAATTGGTCGAGGGCCAAAGCGCCCACTTCGAGGCACGTCTCACGCCCATCACCGATCCCGATCTGGTGGTGGAATGGTACTTCAATGGCAAAAAACTACCACATGGCCATCGGTTCCGCACTTTCCATGACTTCGGCATCGTTATCCTGGACATCCTGTACTGCTACGAGGAGAATTCTGGCGTATACGAGTGTCGCGCCGTCAACAAATACGGAGAGGACTCCACACGGGCCTCCCTCAAGTGCGCCTCAAAGGCCAGCCTCATTTTGGATTCCCAGCTGCCGCGCGGCATGGAGGGCGGCCTTGAGAAGATCGCCAACCTGGAGTACAGCATGGTCCGTACACGCGACGACACCACCACCGAAGAGACCAAGGGCAAGGCTCCCGTCTTCACAGTGCCCCTCGAGAACATCGACAACATGCGCGAGGGCGAGAATGCGCACTTTGAGGCCAGGATAACGCCCGCAGATGATCCCAAGCTAAAGGTCGAATGGTTCTGGAATGGACGCCCCCTCAAGGCAGGCTCCCGCTTCCGCACTTTCTGCGACTTTGGTTTTGTTATCCTCGAGATTTCTCCCGTGTACCCCGAGGACTCAGGCGAGTACTCGTGCCGCGCCATCAATGAGTACGGCGAGGCCGTGACCACCTCCACCATGAAGATCCAGGGCAAGCGCTCGATCATCATGGAATCGCAGCTGCCAAAGGGCATGGAGGGCACCATCGATCGCATTGCAGAGCTCGAGGGTTTGGGCTCGCGCAGCACAGAGTCTGCCCGATGATGACACTCAGCCGCCGAGTTCACGACACCCTTCGACATGGTCATTACGGAACTCTCTACGCACTTCGAGTGCCGCCTGCAGCCCATCAACGATCCGTCGATGCGCGTGGATTGGTTCCACAATGGCAAGGCCTTGTGGGCCGGCTCTCGCATCAAGACGATCAATGACTTTGGTTTCGTGATCCTTGAGATTGCGGGTTGCTATCAGCAGGACACTGGGCTGTCACGTGCAAGGCCACCAATAAGCATGGCGAGGCCACTGTCTCCTGTAAGTTGCAGGTCAAAGGTCGCCAGGGCATCGTTATGGAGCCGCAGCTACCTTCGAACTTCCGCACTGGCACCGAGAGCCTCCAGAAGCTGGAGGAGAGCATGCACAAGCGGGAGGAGATCGTCATCGATGAGGAGCAGCCCAACCCCCCGAAATTCACCGAGGACATCAAGGACAATCTGGATGTTCCCGAGGGCGGACCCATTCACTTTGACTGCCGCGTGGAGCCCGTGGGCGATCCGTCGATGCGCATCGAGTGGTTCTACAATGGTCGTGTGATGGCCACAGGCTCGAGGGTCCATCAGTTGAACGATTTCGGATTTATTGCTCTGGATGTGGACTACATCTATGCCCGCGACTCCGGAGAGTACACGTGTCGTGCCACCAACAAGTGGGGCACAGCCACCACCACTGCCAAGGTCACGTGCAAGGGCAAGCACAACATTGTCTACGAATCGCAGCTGCCCGAGGGCATGACCTCCGATAAACTCAAAGAACTCGAGCGCGGACGCATACCCGAGGCACCCAAGGTCGTCGAACAGGAGTACGGACCGCCGCAGTTTGTCACACAAATCACGAACGTCACCGTGGAGGAGGCCGAGGCGGTGCGTTTCGAATGCCAGGTGGAACCCAAAACGGATCCCAGCCTGCGCGTGGAATGGTATCGCAATGGCAAGCCCCTGCCTTTGGGCCATCGCTATAGGAACATCTTTGACATGGGTTTCGTCTCTCTGGATATCCTGTACGTCTATGGCGAGGATTCCGGCGAGTACGTGTGCCGTGCCATCAACAATCACGGCGAGGATCGCACTAGAGCCACCGTGTCCTGTAAAAGTGAGTTTAAGCCTACAAGCCTAAAGCCTTCTTCAATTTAATTTGTTTTTTCTTTCCTTTAGAACTGCCTACCATTTTGTTGCAAAACCAAGTGCCCCGCGGCATGAAGCGCTTCTGATGCCCTCACCCAAATGGAGGCCACCATCAAGAAGTACACTTCGGAAGTGCATCTAACGGAAGACGATCTCTTCGATCCGGATCGCAAGCAGCCACCGAGATTCGTGACCCAAATCAAGGAACAGCTAACGCTCACGGAGATGGCTGTCACGAAATTCGAATGCCAATTGGCGCCAGTGGGTGATCCCAACATGAAGGTCGAATGGTTCTTCAATGGCAAGCCTTTGCTGTATAGTAAGTATCTATGCAAATCTCTCCCATCGAAACCCTTTATAAAAGATTTATCCTCTCTCCACAGAGAATCGCTTCCAACCCATTTACGATTTCGGTTATGTAGCCATGAACTTTGGCTGGGTCTATCCCGAGGATTCAGGAGAGTACGTCTGCCGTGCCACCAATTTGTATGGAAAGGACGAGACCCGAGCATTCATCAAGGTCTCTGGCAAGCCGGGCATTGTCTATGATTCGCAGCTGCCTGCTCATATGCAGAGCATTGATCGCATTCGTGAAATGGAGGCCTCATGGCAGGTGTAAGTATTCCAAAGAGATATCCCCTCTCCAGGAAGGAGTTCTAAAGATATGTATCCTTGGTTTAGTGTCCCTGAGGAGGCTGATCCCGATGCCAAGCCCCGATCAAAGCCTGTGTTTGTCAGCAAAATCGAACCCCAGACCGTGGAGGAAGGCGAGCCCGCCAGATTCTGTGTCCGTGTCACTGGACATCCACGTCCCAGGGTCATGTGGCTGGTCAATGGCCATACCGTGGTCCATGTACGTATGAGAATTATCCTTGAGAGATCTGTATGCCCAATGAAACCTCTTTTGTGCTGCGTAGGGCTCTCGCTATAAGCTCACCAACGATGGCATGTTCCATCTGGATATCCCGAAGACCCGTCAATACGACACTGGCAAGGTAGAGGTCATTGCCCGCAATTCTGTGGGTGAATCCATCACCCAGACCGAACTGAAGGTCGTCTCACGCTCCGATGACTATCGAAATGTCCTGAAGAACTCCCCACGCCGTAAGTCCAAGACTCAAACACACTTTGAACTATTCAAATTTATGGTAAAAGCTATCTAGAACTTAACAAACTTTACAAAAAAATGCAGTAGAAAAACACACGCACATAAAAAAGACTCACATGAAAAACTCATTTGTAAATATTATACATTACAACATGCCACAAGAGAAACATAGACCCATAGCTGCACCTGCGTTTTAAAGTAGAAAACAATTTAGAAAAACAATCCACAAAAAGATACCCGAAAAGATCCCTCAAGAATCCCGCCACCCCTATAATTCCCTCCAATCCCAAGAGATCGGATCCTATTGTAGGAGAGCGCTTTTCGAAGGAAGAAGCCCGCCCCAGAGGACCCAGAATGGACTCTCCATCTCTCCCACTCTGTCTGTATCTCTCGCTCTAAGTATTGCCATTTGGAACCATGGGTAATATGATGTGGTTTTGCTAGTTTTTCTTCTTCGTGTGTGTGCAATTTTTCCGTCTGTTCTTAAATCTGTGGTCATCATCCGCTTGTCATTCAAAATCTGTATCTATTCCTATCTCTCTCTATCTCTTTACCCCCCTCTCTCTTTCTCTATCTCTCTGTCTGTCTTTATCCATCATTTGTTGAGATCAAAAAAGGAGCTAGTAGACCTCTAAAAAGAAAACTAATCCAATAATCATATATTCTTTGTACTAAATCGATTTCCAAGTGACTAAACCTTTAGATCTAAGGCATGAGATGTTTTGTCAAAGATTTATAGAACTACATAGATGATGCAATAGAATTTAACGAAGAGAATGAGCGGGTGCTCTGAAGACTTGGACTCAAATATACTAGTAAGACTGGAAAGCATGAAAGATGATTAAGTGGGAAAATGTCAAATGTTTGATTTGATCTGTTTCTCTGCCTCATCTATGTACTATAAGTCTTCAATATTATATACTAACTCGTATCATCCCTGTACAAGCATGATGTTGTGTCTAAACAACCTTCAGCCTGTTCTACCTTTATGTGTGAGCCCCCAATTGATCCCCGAAAATTTGCTCCCCTTTCGAATGTACAGCCTGGTATGATTACGAGCTAGCCGCCTATCAGAAGGAGCGCCAGGATAACGAACTGGAGAAGGTATTCGATGAACGTAAGCAATATTTGTCCGAGCAGAGTGCCCACACTCTCAAGGGCGTAGAGCATCTGAAGCCGAAGCAGTACAAGCCCCAGACACCCGACTGGCAGCAAAATGTCAAGGCCAAGAAGAGCGAGGAGTACTACAACAAGCTGCAGAGCCTCGAGGTGGAGCAGCTCCTCAAGGAGACCAACCTGAGGAGGGACAATCATCAGTATGCCATTCCCGGCGAAAAGGTAGTCAGCAGTTCAGCGGCCAAGGGCATGGCCCACTCGTACGAAGAGAACCTGTAAGTACACCACAAGATCCCTAAAGAAAGTCCCACAATAGAGCTTGTTCCTTTACCCAATTTTTAGTCAAGAGCAAACAAGCACCACTCAAGTCAAGCCTGCCCCACCAAAGGGCACCGCTGAGCCCTCGGAATCATCGGTCCATGGTCGTGAGGTGCACATGAACAAGCAACAGCAAGTGCAAAAGGAGATCCAAGGTGATTTGGAGATCACCCGCAAGATCACCGCCACCGAAACCACCGAAGTGGAGCACAAGGGAACCATTCAGGAGCGTGTCGTCAAGGGACCCGTGAAGCCCGCCAAGGCCCCGGTTTTCACCAAGAAGATCCAGCCCTGCCGCGTGTTTGAGAACGAACAGGCCAAATTCGAGGTGGAGTTCGATGGGGAGCCCAATCCGACGGTGAAATGGTACCGCGAGAGCTTCCCCATCCAGAACTCGCCCGATCTGCAGATCCACACGTTCAGCGGCAAATCGATTCTGATTATCCGCCAGGTGTTTGTCGAGGATTCGGCCGTCTTTTCGTGCGTGGCCGAGAATCGCGGAGGCACCGCCAAGTGCAGTGCCAATCTCGTGGTGGAGGAACGTCGTCGTGCAGGCAAGGGCGGCATCCAGCCCCCGAGCTTTGTCACCACCATTCAGAGCACCACCGTGGCCACCGGACAGCTGGCACGCTTCGATGCGAAGGTCACCGGCACCAAGCCCATGGATGTCTACTGGCTGAAGAACGGCATGAAGATCCATCCGAGCATCAAATTCAAAATGCTCGAGGAGGACAGCATCCACACCTTGCTGATCATAGAACCCTTCGCCGAGGACTCTGGTCGCTACGAGTGTGTGGCCGTCAATTCCGCCGGAGAGGCGCGTTGCGATGGCGATTGCGTTGTCCAGTCGCCCACAAAGCCAGAGAAACCCACGACACCTGGCAGCGAGAAGGCCCCTCACATTGTGGAGCAGCTGAAGAGCCAGTCCGTCGAGGAAGGCAGCAAGGTGATCTTCCGCTGCCGCGTGGATGGCAAGCCCACGCCCACAGCCCGCTGGATGCGAGGCGAGAACTTTGTCAAGCCCTCGCGCTACTTCCAAATGTCGCGCCAGGGCGAGTACTACCAGCTGATCATCTCGGAGGCGTTCCCCGAGGACGAGGGCACCTACAAGTGTGTCGCCGAAAACAAGTTGGGCAGCATCCAGACCAGCGCCCAGCTGAAGGTGCGTCCCATCGAGAATTTGGATGCTCCACCCACCATCACGGCCCTGAAGGATGTCTCCGTCACGGAGGGCATGCCCGCCCAGTTTAAGACGACGGTGACGGGCAAGGTGAAGGCCACCAGTGTTCAGTGGTTCCGCGAGGGACAGCTGATCCCCGAGACCCCAGATTTCCAGGTGGGTTCTTCACTCCAAAATGAAATGAAAGATATTTCAAGTTTTTAGGGCTCGGCATGTTAAAAATCTTGAAATGAACATTATTTTTGGGGCTAATTTCAGATGATCTTTGATGGCAACAGCGCTGTGCTTTTGATTGGAACCACCTACGAGGAGGATTCGGGCATCTTTACAGTACGTGTGACTTCGTCAACCGGCCAGGTCGAGTCCTCAGCCAAACTGACTGTTAAAAGTAAGGATTAAACATAAAAACTAAGCCAAAACCGAAACCGAAACCAGAGTTCGACAAAAATACCAATCAAACACAAAACCAAACGTAAGCGAACCGTGTTCAACAAAAAAAAAAAAAAAAAAAAAAAAACTATCAACAAAAAATCAGACTACCAACAGAAAACAATCAACTCCAAAGAATGCTCAAAAAATACTGAAAAATACTTTCAGAATGGAAATACTTAAAATACAGAATATACTGACCATACTGATAATAACGAAACTGAAAACTGACGCAACGAATCCCCAAAAAGCTACGAACGTACATAACCAAGAATTAATTTACTACTCGTACGATCCTACTACCTAAAGCCTATTGGTATATCGATAATTATCGATATCGATCAACTACTAGTCGTAAAAGTTTGAGAGTGAAGAATATTTGAAAGCGAAGAACCTCTGGAAGATTTCTCTTCTAAAACTTTTTCGAAACTTTTTCCGAACGAACGAGTTTTTTTTTGTACTAACAATTTTTTTGCAAAATGTGAATACCACAACAACAAAAATATACATAATGTTTAACAGGAAAAACAATTAACCAAAGAACAAAAAGAAAAAATCGCAAAAAAAATTAAAGAACAATTTTAATTGAAAAAATAATAAAAATAATTACAAGTATTTTGCAAAACCTATAAATATTTATAGAACATTTATTCAAGCATCTTTCTGGCAGCAGCAGAAAAACAACCCACAAATTTCAAATAGAAAATTGAAAATTTTCGAGCAACCAAGTGAAATGAAATGAGTGAAATTGAAAATGGCTCAAAGAATATTCATGTACAGTTAGATAGAGCTCTAGGCCCCCCGATGAGTCGTTTTATAAATAAGGCAGCCAGCTTATGTACAGCTACAAAATACTGTCCGAACCAACTAGACCAATACATATATACGTACATACTCGTATATGCAGAAGGCAGGCCACTTTAAGAATACTCGGTCGTACATATATACATATGTACATAAGTATATAATATTTTCTTCAGTTTCCCCAAAAGATACTATATATAGTATCTCCCAACAATCATCATGAGTGTGTAGTTTTTTGGGGCCGTGTGCAAACAAAACGCACATTTCAACCGCCTCCGCTCGAGCGTGAAAGTTGTTATATTTTCATGTGAATATTAGCATAAAATATTATGGATGACACATCTAGCGCACACACTGCTGTTGCTAGTTCTGTTCAGCTCGTTCTGCTCGTTCTGTTTCTGGTATCTTGTATCTGCCAGATACACAGATACAGATACAGATCTGTAGCCAAAAAAACTAGAACACAAATATCGAAATCCATGGGCTTTTCATCTGCCATTCGAATGAACCTCTATTTTTCCCTATAGATATTCTTCTATATGTACTTTTTCTTCTCCTCAATTTGTTCTATTTTCAATTTTCTTTTTGAGAATGTTTTGCTTTGTGCTTTGAGAAAACTAATTTCCAATGATTAGCGTTAAAAAAACCGTGCTGTTCGTGCTGGCGGAGGTCTATTTTTGGGTCCAACCGCTGTCTGGTGTCTGGATATCTGGTGTTCTTTCGTTCGTTCAGGCAAACAAATGAAAAACATTTTATGTATTTTCCTCTTTTCGCTTCAAGTAAATCTTGAAATTTATTTTCAATAAAAAAGGCACACAAAAAATGAAAGAAATTTCTATAGTTCTGCGGGGTGGGAGAAAATACAGAAAATAATTAAATAAATTACCCAAAAGTGATCCCCAGGGGGGGCTTGTATGTAGAGATCCCAAATAGCCAAAAAAGATGTTGGCCAACAACAGCAGTTGGCCATTTACTCATTAGACAAGAACATGAATTGATGATTCTGTTTATGGTGCAGAAATGAATTTAATTAGATTAATCAGTTACGGCTGTTCACTCATCGGAGGCAACGGAGGGCCCTCTATAGATGAATCATGACTTGCCCCCATGTAGTGTAGTTTTCTTTAGATATATTTAGCTGCCAGGCCCAAAGATGTTTTCTTGTTTCCAAGGAATGATGCTCCTCTCTGTTCAATGCTGCAAAAGTAATCTCATGTTAGAAAGGTTCAAGATGCGCTCTAAAATACTTCTTCATGATCAAAACTCTTACCAAAACAAAACCCAAACGTACGATCCTTCAGTGTAATCAACGACAGTCCTTCCAAATATGTTTATATCTGTGTATATCCTCACATCGAATGTTGATGATGATGATTATAATCATGTTTATAATGATGATGATAATGATTTATGTATTGTTTATATTTTAATTTAAAATTTATTTATTTTTGTAGTGATGTTGCATGAGATTTTATTATTCATTTTTTATTACCGCTTCTTCTTCTTCTGTTTTCTTTACTAATTTGTTTTCCATTTTGTTTTGTCAATCACACACCTTCAATCATCAATCATTTGTTGTAAATGAATTCCAAAATTTGTCCAAAAAAGATGAAAATCGATTTAAAATCGATTGACTATTTGCCGCTTGTGAGCTTTACTAAAAAATTAATCATAAAAACTCATGCGACTCTTTTTGTTTTTAAGTACCGATACGATTTCCGATTTCCGATTTGTAATTGTATTTCTATGTTTATCATTTATCGATCTATTTCGATTTACCGATACACACAACACTATCCACTATACACTTTTTTTTTTGTTTTTAATTGTATTTTTTATCATGTATTTAATACTTAAAAACCGAATCTGATCGCGTCTATAAATAAACTCAAGCAAAATGCATTAATTTGAAGAAAAACTTTGTTTTTGATAACTCCTGCTCCCTGCCACTCCACACACACTGCCAGAAATGCCACACTGCTACTGTTGCTACCGTTGCTGTTGCCACCGCTGTTGCATGCATGCCATCAATCAGCCAATCATCAGAATGAACAAACAGGTAAAAATCACACAGGTAATGTTTTTTTTTGTTTTGCAGAGGAGACTCTGCTCTATTTTTCGGTTAGAACATTGCCCGCTTGTTGTCTATAACGGAATGAGAAGCGGAGATCTCATATGGATCTGCGCAGTACGCTACTGCTGCTGCCGCCTGCGCAGCGAGCGAGCGCAGCAGCAGCAGCCGCAGCAGCAGGCAGACACACCCCGCCCATAAATCTGTCTGTAGCCGCTCTATAGAGCCAGAGCCCCACCTGGTGACGTAGCCGCCACTAATCAGATATCTATTTTTGGAGGCAACAACACATTTCGAATTGTTTGCTCTCAATTGTACTTGCCACACAGAGGCCACACATCCATATGGCAGCGACAGCGGCAGCCATTTAATGATCGTCGTAATGATGATGAGTCGCAAAGACATTTCGTTTTGTCATGACAATGTGCCACAGAATGATGTAGGATTTAGGTGCAGGTTAATACAGTTTTAATCATCGCACCATCCAAGTGTAGGACTGATGGTGATGCTGCTCTGTCATGCCCGATTAATGATTCATAGGACCCATAGATAAACCATAATGTCACCTCGCAAATGAAGTGACTTCTGACTATGTGACTGACTGTTTTAGACTATTTTTATCAATGCCAATTAGCTAAAATATGTATTCCGAAGAGACTTAGATATGACCTAGAGGTCCCACTAGGCCCACAATCCCATGCACTCAGAGAAAAATGGCTTAGTATACATTTTTTAATTAAATATGCGGTTTTAAGAGTGAAATTAAATACAATAAAAACTAATTTTTAATCTAAATATAAAAAACCTAAAAAAAAGGAGATATAAAAATATTTTTTTAAATATTATATGAAATATATTTACATCATATATTTTCACATTAATCGTAATACATATTTGAAAACACTTTTTTTTACAATTTCAACTCTCGTTGCAAATCTTTTGGCATTCATTTTCAAATCCAAGTGTAACTTTTCGATTCTCAGGGCTTCTTTTCTCAGAGTATTTATGCGGAATATTCAGGGTCATTGAATCAGAGGCAGCGGAGGCTGCGGGGATTTTAAGTGGGTGGCTGGGTTTTTGGTTTCATCTGCTCTGCTCCTCTGTCTATAAATCCACTAAAAATATATAATATTTATGTATGTTTCAAGTTCATTGTTTTGCATATGCGCCAGCAAAGATTTATGATTTATTTTGATATATATATTTTTTACTTAGCCAAAGGTAAGTGAAAGAACGAAGCCCCCCTCCCCACTACGATTTGCTCTCAACTCGGTTGTCCTTCCCATATTTTTGTAGAGAGATTATTTTTATTAAAGATCCCGTTTCCACGCTTCGTTTAGAGCGACGTATCTCGGCCTTTCAATTGCGCACAATTGATTCCGCCGAAGATGAGTCCTCATCTTCTGGCCGGGAGGACAGTGCCCCCGATTCACCCAGGCAGCCAGGACAACAGCAGCCAGGAGGTCAGCAGCAACAACAACAGTTTGGCCAGTATCTAGGGGTCAATGGGCATGAGGGAAGATCCCGCACAAAGAAACCCAAAGTTAGGAGCAAATCCCTGCAACCTGCCACAAAGGTGATACCCTGGCGCAAGGCCTCACGTCCGAATCGAGGACGCTCTCTAGACAAAGGTGTCTTCCTGCCTGGCTTCAAGCCGGAGCCTGTGAAGTCCTGGACTGAGGAGACCATCAGCCTAAAGGCCACACCCATTGAGAAGAAGAAGCCCACACCGAAGCTAGAGGCAGCCACAGTGGTCCTCAAGTCCATCAAGACAGAGCGTGATCAGGGCATCATGAGTCTGGGCGCCACTCTGGAGCAGATCATTGCCGGCAAGACGGAAAAGGAGGCAGTGCCATGGATCACCATGCGAGAGAAGCTCAAGCAAGTGGAAAGCGTGTCGGAGCAGCTCAATAAGTTTGACATCGATGAGGTCTACCTACGTCCCCTGGAGGGAACCATCGAGACGGAGGAGCCACTGCCGCAGCAGGCGCAAGTGGAACAGGAGCAGCGCACCAAGGAGATCCAGCGGCTGAAGAGCATGGAGAGCGTGGAGATCATGGAGATGACGGATCAGATCGATAAACTGATCACTCAGCAGCAGAACAACAAGGATCTCATACCCTGGAAGGAGATGCGGCAGCAGCTGAAGAGCGTGCAGCGTGTGACTAAGCAGATTGACAAGTTCAAGATCGAAGAAGTGGAACTGAAGCACTTGCAGGCACAGCAGGCCATCGCTGAGGAGGTTCTCCTCACCATCGATGAGAGCTCCAAGGGTTCCATCTCGAAGATGGTCCAACGCGAGGACCTCCAGCGGTACGAGGAGGAGCAGTCAGGCATCTACAAGCAGCAGTTCATCACCACCGAAGATGTCAACATTATGCACGTGTCCGAGCGGGAGAAACTGGAGGCCCAGCGTCTGATCCGCGAGCAACAGGCCGTCAACTGGCGGCAGCAACAGCAGCGACCCCAGCTGCAGCCCCTCACCTCCGTGGAGGACACCATTTCGCAGGCAAGCGATCGCCAGAGATTGGTCCAACAGCAGAGCCTCATCGAGGAGGCCCAGCGACAGCAGTTCGTGCAGATCGAGGACTCGCAGATGATGAGCCTCGAGCAGTACGAGCACCAGAAGATCATCAATCAGCGGACACAGCAGGAGGCGTTCGACTGGCGACAGCCACGGGAGCCCCAGAAGTTCATCCAAGTGGAAGACTCCTCGCTCATGCACTTGCAGGAGCGTCAAGATACACAGGAGCAGCAGTTGCTGCAACAGCAGCCCATCCTGTGGGATCGTGGCAAGAAGAAGCCGGAACAGGCACAGCCACAGCCCCAGGCACCCGTCCAAGAGCAGCAGCAGCAGTTCGTGGAGAAACCAAAGACCTACGAGGAAATGCACGACGTCCTGCCGGAACTCATGCCTGTGGCACAGCCACAACAGCAGCCTGTTTTGTGGGAACGTGGCAAGAAGCAAAAGCCTGCCGCCCAAACCTACGAGGAGTTGCACGACGTGTTGCAGGAGCCCCTGCCCGTGCAACAGCAACAGCCCGAACCGGTGCCTGTCCTATGGGAACGTGGCAAGAAGAAGGTCCAACAGGAGCAGGTGACCACCAAGAGGTGTTGCAAGAGACCTCTCAAGTGATCGAGCAGCAGACCTCTCAAGAAGTGCTGACACAGACCTCCCAAGTTTTGCAACAGCAACAGATTGTGGAGGAGACCAAAAAGACAGCCGTTCGCCGGGTGATTCCCCCACGGGAACCCGAGCAAAAGGTGGAGCAGGTACAGCTGAAGCCAACGCCCAGACTACGGCCCAAGCAAGCGGAAAAGGCGGAGGACTTCCAGTTGAAGCCCCTGAAGAGCACCAGACCCGTGCAACAGTTGGTGGAGCAGCAGCCGGCCCAAAAGGCCTACGAAGAAGCCACGGATGAGCTGCCCGAAGAGCCTGTGCCTCAATTGGAGGCACAGCCACAGCCTGTGCTGTGGGAGCGTGGCAAGAAACAGAAGCCTGAGCAGGTAGTGGCACAAGAGGTACCCAAAACTCTGGAGGTGGCAGTCGACACTTTAGAGGAGGAAAAGGTCGTCCCCACAGAGCCGCAGCCGCAACCCGTGCTGTGGGAGCGTGGCAAGAAAAAGCCAGCACCAAAGGCGGAAGTGGTCGAGGAAGCAGCATCCAAAGCGATCGAAGTAGCAGTCGATACCCTGGTCGAGGAGGAGCAAAAGGTTCACCCTCAGCCCCAGCCCCAGCCTCAGCTGTGGGAACGCGGCAAGAAAAAGAAGCCCGAACCCAAGCCCAAGCCCCAAGAAGTTGTTGAGGAAAAGCTGGAAGAAACGCCAGTAAAGACCTACGAAGAGGCTGTCGATATCCTACCCGAAGAACCCAAGGTGGAGGAGACGCCGCAGCCTGTTTTGTGGCAGCGTGGTAAGAAAAGCCCAAGGCAGCACCGAAGCCAGAACCAGAAGAGCCCGTGGAAGAAGTGCAGCATCCCGATGAGGTTGATGCACAAATTGAAAAGGTCCTTGTGGAAGAGGAGGTGGACATAGTCCAGGAAAAGCGCAAGATCAAGAAGACCAAGAAGCCGAAGGCCCCAGAAGAGGTTCAGGAAGAGATTGTGGAGAAAATTCCAGAGGAAGAAATCCCAGAAGAGGTCGTCGAAATCCTGGAAGAGCAGGAAGAGATCGTAGAAGAAAAGAAAAAGGTCAAAAAGGTCAAGAAACCAAAGAAAATTGTTGATAAGACTGAAGTGGAGGTTCCAGAAGAGGAAGTTCCTGAAGAGAAGGTTCCTGAAGAAGAGGCCATCGAAGAACCAGAAGAGATCGTGAAGAACAGGAAGAGATCTTAGAAGCCCAAGAAGAAATTGTCGAAGAAAACGTAAGGCGAAAAGGTCAAGAAACCGAAAAAGACTGCAGAAACGATTGAAATCACAGAGGAACAGGCCGAAGAAGAAACGCCACAGGAAGAAGTCCCAGAAGAACCAGAAGAGATCATAGAAGAACAGTCAGAGATCGTTGAAGAGAAGAAAAAGTTCAAGAAGATCAAGAAACCCAAGAAGAAGGTAACGGTAGAACAAGAAACCGAAGAGGAACAACCCGCAGAAGAGGTTGAAAAACCAGATGTGCAAGAATACATCACTGAAGAACTTCTCCCCGAAGAAGAACCCAAAAAACCAAAGCCAAAGCCCCAAGAAGTTGTCGAGCAAGTGGAAAAGGTGGAACTCAAGCGGACACCAAGGAAGCAACAGCCTCTTCCCGAGAAGGAACAAGTGGAGGAGGTGTCCTTGAAGCCACTGAAACGAACTGCTGTTGTATCTCAAGAGACCCCACAGCCAGAAGAGATCGAAACGGAGAGAATCATCACCACCGAGGAGCAAATTGTGGATGTAACCAAGAAGCGGGTGAAGAAGAAGAAGCCCAAGCCAAAGACAGCCACAGAAGATGCCACAGAAGAGCCAGAAGAAGAACCCATCGAAGAACTCGAGGAAGAGGAGCTGCAGCCCGAAGAACAGGAAGCCCAGCCAGAGGAAGAGGTACAGCAACCCATCGAAGAAACGGAGAAACCTGTAGAACCAAAGGCAGCACCAAAACCGAAACCACAAAAGCACGAAATCATCGAAAAGGTGGAAGAAGTGGCTCTCAAGCGTGTCACACGACCAAAGAAACCGCTGCCGGAGGAGGCCACCATCGAGGAAGTGCGTCTTAAGCCCACCACCAGGAAGTCCATCAAACCTGAAGAAGTGAAACTCGAAGAAGTGGACCTGCAACACGTGGAAAAGGTCGAAGAAGAACTCATCCAGGAGGAGAAGCGCAAAACCAAAAAGGTCAAGAAGCCCAAGCACGAGGATCTGCCAGAGATTCCCGATGCAGAGCCCACCCAGTTGGAAGAAGCGAAGCACCTGGACATCGAGAAGGAGCCCAAGATCGAGGAGGAGCAACCTCAAGTGCCATGGAAGCGAGGTGAGAAGAAGAAGCCGGTGGAGGAGGTCCCCGAGGAGAAGCAATGGCCCAAGGGCAAGCGGCATTTACTGCCCGCCGAGCAACCCGAGGAAGTGCAGCTGAAGCCCATACCCTCGAAGCCAGCGGAGGCGCCACAGCAGGCAGAAAAAGCTATTCCCGGACCCCAACTGGTGCCTCAGGAGAAACCGGAAAGCGAAGAGGAGGAACTGGATTTGGAGCCCTTCAAAGCTCCCGACGATTCGGCCCCCAAGGTCAAGAAGGAAAAGAAAAAGAAGCCCAAGCTAAAGAAGGCCACGCCCTCGGTGGATGAGGTATCCGAGGAGATGGCCGAGCCATTTGCCGAGCCCATTGCCGAGGAAGATGAGGTCGAAGAGGTCCTTCCCGTGGACGATGACAAGGTGGTGGCCGTCTCTGAGGATGTCCTGCCCGAAGAGGAGGTCATACCCTCAGAGGAGACCCCTGCCGAAGCGAAGCAAAAGGCCCAAAAGAAGCGCACAAAGCGCCTGAAACAGGCCTCCGTCGAGGGACAGCCGCAGCTGCTGGAAGCGGCTATTGCGGAAATCGAAAAGGTGGATGAAGTATTCCAAGAGATCTCACAGAAAACCATTACTTTACTGAAAAAGACTGAAGATACGCGACCACAGTTCATAACGACGGAACAGCTGATCGAACTGGATGTGGAGGATGTGCGTCGCGATCTCGAGATGAAGGTCACCTCGAATATCATCAAGAAGGAGAAGCGTAGGGTCGTGTTGGACGACAGTCAACCGCTGCCAGAGCTGGAGCTCATCACACAGAAGCGCATCCAGGAGGGCATTGATCGTGTGCCCGATGAAGAGCTCATCGAGGATCAGCAGCTCATACAGAATCAGCAGGAGACCACCACTTCGGAGGTGATTGGACAGGAGAGGAAGCTCGTCAAGAAAAAGAAGAAGGAAATCAAGCCCCCGCGCATCACCGAGAAGCTGCGCCCCCGGCAATGCGTACCCGAGGAGCCCACAGTGCTGGAGTGCAAGGTGGAGGGTGTTCCCTTTCCCGAAATCAATTGGTACTTCAACGATATATTGCTCTTTGCCTCGGAGAAATACGAGATTACGGTGGTGGAGCAGGTGGCACAGCTGAAGATCGCCAAGGTCACTCCGAGCGATGTGGGTGTGTACACGTGTGAGGCCAAGAACGAGGCAGGAGTGGCAACAAGTCGTACAAACATTATTTTGGGTGAGTCCAATCATAGTTTTAGCTTACATTTTAGATATATTCTACCCCCGATCCGTGGTCCCATCCACAACCCCCTTTTGTATATAATCCTCCCCTACTATATCCTCTACAAACACACACAAAATATTTATTATTTGGAAAACCCACTTCCTATTTAGAAAAAGAACAAGGTGTCGCGCCACAGTTTACGAAACCCCTTAAGATCGAGTTCACTGAAGAGAAACAGCCCGAGAGGCTTAAGGTCACCGTGACCTGTCAGGTGGCCGGGAAACCCCATCCACAGGTCAAATGGTATCGCGGCATCGAAGAGGTTCTGCCCAGCGAAACCGTCCAAATGTTCCACGATCAGCAGACGGGCGATGTGGCTCTGGAGGTGATTAACCCGCCGCCAAATGAGGCCATCACGTACTCGGTGCAGGCACAGAATCAGTTTGGACGTGCCATTGGCAATGCCAACATCATGAGTCGCTTGGATGAGGCCCAGCAGGAGCCCAAGGAGATCCTGAAACCCCCCACAGTCACTCCATTGAATGCTGCTGTCGTACCTCACCGGAGGCACACTTCGCTTCGAGGTCCAATACGATGGTCTGCCCCGTCCCGAGATCAAATGGATGCGCAATGGCCGAGAGATCGTGGAGAATGAGGAAATCATTGTGGAGACCACAGAGACGACAACCATCATCAGGGTCATCAATATGACGCGCAAGCGCACCGGCAAATACGAGGTTTGGGCCAAGAACAAGGTTGGGGAGGCCAAATCATCAGGTTCGGTGGTTGTTTCCGATTCAAAACCCGATCAGCAGATCCAACCGCCACGTTTCGTGCAACCCCTGGAGCCCAAGTACTTTGGGGAGCATGAGGTGGCCATTCTGGAGGTTGTTGTGGAGTCGGAGCCCCTGTCCTCCTTCCAATGGTTCGTTCACAATGAGCCAGTCAAGACCTCCAACGAGTGCCGCATCGTTAGCCAGGCCAACAAGTCCACTCTGTTGATTGAGGACTTCCAGCGAAAGTTCATTGGGCCCTTCACGTGTCGGGCAGAGAATGTGGGTGGTTCGGTTACGTCGACGGCGACTGTTAATCTTTTGGAGGCCCTGCCACAGGAAGAGGCAGTGGAATTTGAATCACCACGCTTCACCGAGGAACTCGTGCAACCCGTCGAGGTGATGGATGGCGAGGCGTTGCTGCTGCAGTGCCAGGTGCGGGGTAAGCCCACACCTAAGGTCGAATGGTATCACAATGAGGAGAAGATAACGGAGACGAAGGAAACTACGATATCGCAGGACTTGCAAGGCAATTGCCAGCTGCAGATTACCGAAGTATTCCCCGAGAACGAGGGCCAGTACAAGGCCGTGGCCAGCAATAAGATTGGCAAGAGTGTGACCAAGACAAACGTTAAAATTCAAGGTACTTTTGAGCAAGATCATCATCTAAACGTTCGTTCTATAACCAGAAGAAAGTACTAGAAAGTAGTGAAAGTAGTGAAAGTAGCTGCTGCTGCACTGTCTCAACAGATACACACACACACTACAATGCATCCCCCAAAATCCCCAAAAGATACTTAGATACTGATAGGTTTTTTCCTCTCCCAATAATTACCCTCCTCTCCTCCTGCATGTGCTGTTTTTTTCTCTCTACTTTCTCTACTGGGGAAACCCGCTCCCATTTTCTTTTGTAAATAATTCTTCCTCGTTCCTTCGTTTCTTCGTTTTCCTCGTTTCTATTTTGCATTCGGAAAATTCCTTGTGGATAATGCTCTTTCGACTGTATGTATCTTTTAGCATTTGAATATATCCCCGATTCTGAAATCACTGGACTCACAGGATCTGAGGAGGATCTACTTGATAGAGTAAGAACCCAGCACCCAGAGCGTGTTCTCTTATTCAGAGTGCGAGAGCGAGAGATCAATCCATATTCCCCCTTTTCTGTAGACCCTCTCAATCGACGAACAAGCACCGAAAATCATTAAGAAACTACCTGAGAAAATCGAACCCAAAGAGGGCGAACAGCCAAAGCTGGAGGTGAAGGTCATTGGACGACCCAAGCCCAAGGTTAAATGGCTGCGCGACGATGAGCAGATCTTTGCCTCCGAGGAATATCAAATTGAGAATTTCGACGATGGCACATCGGTGCTGGTGATAAATAATGTGTATCCCGATGATTGGGGCACCATTAGTTTTGAGGCTTACAATCCATTGGGCGTGGCAGTGACAACGGCTCTGTTTTCAGTGGAAGGTACTATCTACATATTCTATCTAGGTTCTATCTATAGGCTATATATATGTGTATATTCTCTATATTTTTATGAAATTTTGTTAGTTAAAACTCTTTTACAGGTTGTAGCAGCAAAAGTCCTAAATCCCCTAATCCTTCCCATTTTTATCCCAAAAATATCCCCAAAAGAACACATTTTGTGAGGCACACACAACACTTTACTTAGTTTAAGATAAAACGTATCTCTTGCAGGCAAAATGTATATATTTGTGTGCGTTTCGGTATATATTTAATAATCAATATCTCCCATATCTATATCTCATGTATATGTAAAATCAAAGGCATCGTTGGATCCAAGGATTATCGCAAACCGGAATGGGTCACACAGATGGAGGAAATGCAGGTGGCACTCAAAGGTATGTATCTCTCTCTTTTCAGCCGCTCTCTCTATCTCTCTCTCTCTCTTTTGTTCCACTGTTATGTGTATATGTGTTTTCTTAATCTTTCGTGTTTCTCCAAACAAAAACACACCAAACAACAAATTCCTGTCTTTTGTCTGTAATTTTGTCTTAAAACCACAAAAAACAACAACAACAACCACAAATTCACAACAAATATATTCTTGTCCAATGTCTTCTATCTCGTCTGTCTTCTATATCTATCTCTGTCTATTGTTTTGTCTATTTGTCCCAATGTAAAGTGCTGCCACACACACAGATATTTGTGGCTCCTACAGCTCTAAGGCTTGTCCCCACCCACCTGAAACCCCACCTGAAACCCCATCTGAAACCCCATCTGAACTTTTAAATTTAGTAAACGCCTATTTTTTTCTTTAGAATAATCTATCTTTTCGTATATCCAAAAATGTATCTCTTACAGTACTACACAGTACAATCTGTATCTGTGTATCTTTCATCTGCAAGTAATACATCGTATAATTGGTTCCATGTTCCTGTTCCGATTTCTCACATTTTATTCAAAATTTATACCAAAAACTAACTAACCCCACAAAAAATACAAAATATCCAAAAAAGTGTTCTATCTGAAACCAAAGAAATTCGTATAACATTCCCCTTCAGAACGCTGCTTGCACTCTTCACATTTTCTGTAGAAATTTGTTGCATGCCACACACACATTAATACTGTGTTTTGTGTTCCATATATATTTGTTTGAAATCGTTAAGAAAACCTCAAAAATAAACAGACAACAGAAAAAAACAATCAGTAAATGTAAGTACACTAGCACTGAAAGATACAAATAATCAACTATTCCATACCATTCCATCCATTGCATTGCATTGCTTTTTAGATACAATACGTAGTACTCTAATCCATAGATATATGCCATCTCTTATGTCTCGCTTTCTAGCTGCTAAATGCTCGCCATCGCTTCTAAATGAAATGCGGGACAGCCGCTGTGCCTTGGGGAGACGGCAAAGTTTCGCATACAATTTGCAGGCAATCCAGTGCCAGGTACAGTATGCGACGATCAGATAGAGTTCTCTCTGCAGGGGCGCTGACAGTCACACTCTCTCTATAGATATTCAATGGTATTTCAACAATGTACAGCTTAGGGCATCCGAAAAGTATCGCATGGTAGTCGAGGAGCACGAGGCCTCGTTAGAGATCATTAAAACCACTCAAGAGGATTGCGGCTACTACAACTGCAAGCTAATCAATGAGATTGGAATGACAATGTCGCGGGCTAAGTTCGAAATATCCTCTACATCCAACGTTGAAGAAGAGCTCATCGAGACCAAAAAGGTTATCAGAAAGAAGGCTGGTGGCAAAAAGACCTCCTCAATGGTCAAGAGAACGGGTGCTTCTTCTGCAATGCAAAAGACCGAGATACGTATAGTCCCTGCGGCCACAACGACAATGAATGTCTACAAAGTGAAACAACCTGTCTCTATCTTGGTAGAGAAGAGTGAGGTTTCCGAGGTGATGCAGGTCAAAGATCGAAAGGTTGCAGATGCAGAGATACGCAGAAGTCAAATTATAGAAGAATCTGAAGAAGAAATCGAAGAAGAGATCGAAGAAGTGGAAGTAATCAAAGAGGAAGTCAAAGAAGAGATCAAAGAAGAAATCAAAGAAGAAAAGTCTGCCAAAGAAGAAATCAAATACACATCCAGTAAAACGATTGAACTGACAAAAACCGTCGAGCTGATACGTACAAAAATCACCCAAAAGACGATCACCATCGAGGACATTCATGTGATATCGCAACACGAAGAGGTCCAGTGGCTGCTCGAATCCATTGAGGCCGTATCCTTTGGTGCCTCTGGCGAGGCAGCCCTCCGAGATCTTGCCACAATTGGCCTTCTCTTGCGCTACGGCTGCACTCACTACGAGATCACGTACATGTACGAGCAGAATATCTTTATATCCCTGAAGAATCCCGAATCTCAGGCAGCTCTAGTGCAGCTGGTCGAGCGCGAAGGACACGAGGAGTTGATCACCCAAATCCTCAGTGAATCCTCCAACGAAGATGAGACTATTCTGGCCGCCACTGTGGGCTTCAAGGCCTTCATACGTATGATACAGACATACGAGATCACGATCGAGATTGTCATACGAAAGTTTGTTAGGGAGGATTTCATATCGCAGGACTGGAAGATATGCGGAAAGGAGGTTTGAAATTCTGTTACTCGTTTGTCGTTTCTCGTTGTTTTTTTTTGGAAAGAAAATATCTATTTAAAATTTCATTTCTGTGTTTGAATTGGGCTTAAATATTTTCCATTTAAAATGAGTTATTTATTAGGAGCGGAGCTTGCACATAACCCTCAATACTTTTAGGGTCCTCGAAAGAATATATAACAAAAAAATGATTGATGATGCTACAGATAAAAGATCAGGTGTACTCGGTTATCTAAGCAGTTTTCGGATTTTAAAACTGTGTTTGAGGGTTTTTTGCGAGCTCTGATTAGGTCAGATAAATGATTGACGTGTCACATTATTTTTTTTCATAAACTTTTTTGTATTCTTTTGGTTGCGTGAAATCGGAAATCTAGAGAATAGTAGAGACATCGCAAATAATTGAAAGTCACGAGGCTATAACGCATGTCAAAATCGGTGAGTATTTGCCGCAAAAGCTTTTGGTAGATTTAACGCGATAAGAAAATATAAATTTATTTATTTTTCTTTTTTATTTTTTAACATGTCAAATCTGCTTTGTAAAAAAACTTACCTTTGCGTGAACCATGAAAAATCCCATGAATTCCACTAAAAATAACCCTCGTGCAGAGGAAACATTTATTGAGGAACGAACGATAATTGTTGAAGAAGGTTTGAACATAAACACAGACGATCTGTAAAACAAACAAACAAAAAAACCACAATATATATAACGAAATCCTACCACCAGTAACGATGTATACCACCAACCAACCACGATCCCACCATATGAACTACAGTCTCAAAAATATTAATATTTATGACATTGAAAACCAAAATAATTTACAAAAATATAACAATTAAAAAAAAAACAAACAAAAAATCATGTGTATATTCTAAAGAGTATTCCAAAGAGTCTTTAAAAAGAAAAACAGTAGTATCCCCATTAACAGCTAATCAACCATCACTAAAAAATACTATATATATCGTATATTGTATGTATATCTTGCTGCAGCTATAAATACCATATAAGCGATATAACTATTGATTTTCATCCCCACTATAATGCTTTGCTTCTTCAAAATGCTCATTCGATGACAAGAGTACACGTAGAAGAACTGCTTCAATCGAATGCACGAAATGCCCCAAGATGATGCCTACCCCTGCCACATGAGGTAAGATATGCCCCCAAGAAATATTTCATGTTTTCTGTGCAACTCATTTTACGGCTTTACGGCACTGGCTATATATGATATGTATTTATACTCCGTATACTACCGATACTAATCGATGAATAGAACGCTTTTGGCTTGGCTTTCTGCAAATTTTGAAATCTCATTTATTGTTATTGCAACACAACCAACCACACAAATACTAGTAGAGAGGTCGAGACATTGTCATTGTTTAATAAACATTACATTCACAGAAACAGCAACCACAAAAGTGGATAAACAATTCATACAGCAACAAGAAAAGATACAACAAGAACAGATACTGCACAACAAGAACAAGTGCACATACAGTCAACAGAAGCAGAAACAGAAGAGGTTGTTATCCAACAGCAAATTGTGAAAAAGAAAACGCAGAAAAAGCATAAGAAACATACAGAACAAATTCAGATACGGGAAGAGGTACAGCAACAGATACAGGAACAGATACAAATACAAGAAGAAACCACACCCACCATCGAAGAGGAAGAAACACTCGAGGAAGTGAAGGAGCTTGCATTGCCATACGAAACACTATCCATGCAAAATCTACCCAAAGACACGGTCGAAACAATTGCCAGTGCAGAAACCACAGAGCTTTCGACACCAAAACCGCAACCAGCTAAAGTACAGGACGATATACTGCCCCAAAAGGTGTTGGCCATCAGTGAGGAGTGTGTGCCACTCGAAAAAGTGGGGGCTCAGGACTCCCCAAGACCACAAGAAACTCATTTGAGTGAACAAATTGAAGTGCGGCATCAGCATGCTGTGGATGTCACCGAAACAGAGGCACGGGAGGCCTCACCCAAAGAACTGAAACCATCAAAGATCCCCAAGAGCGTAAAGGCCCAGCGGAAGGTCAAGGAATCGCGTCCTCTGTTGGTGGAATCTCCGAGCATAGAGGAGGCCATAGATGATCTGCAGCCATTGAAAACTGTTGGACAGCAGGCGCATGGTAACATTCTGTTGTCGCACGAGCTCACAGAGGAGCATCCTCAAATATTGGAGGGCATTGAGCAGCTCAAGGAGAGCAAGTCCATGAAGGAGGAGACTTTAGAGTCGCATTTCCTGGATCAGGAAAGTCTTCTAATCACCGAAGAAACGATCAGCGAATCTTTAGGAAAAGATATAGCTCTGATAAGGCCAACAGCTGAGAAGATTTATCCAGAGTTAACTTCAAATGTAAGTCTTGCCATAAGCGAATGCCAACCAGAGCATTCTGTGGGAGAACTAAAACTTTCATCGGAGATTCGCAAGGAGACATCCTCAAGGACAATTCTGGAGCACAAGTCAGTGAGTACCAGAGCCTCTGAGGTCCTAGAAAGTGTAGAATCAATACCCCTGGAAAGCCAACCCACAAAAGGTATTGCCGATGTCAGTCTCAAGCCAGAAGAAGTTCCCTCGTCACTCAAGAAACAGAAACCTTTGAGTCCGTCAAAGAAAGCGAAGCCAAGCCACGAGCGGCAGACACAAAGGCCATGCAACATTTGGTATTAACTGAAGGATTGCTCAACATCACAGCAGATGCTCAGAGTCCATTGGAAGAGCAAATCCCAGACTTTAAGACCGATGAAAAGATAGCCACCATGGAAATGGAATCCCAGCGCTATGTTGTAACCCAAGAAACCGTCTCGAATGAGGAGGCAGCAAGTGATTTGGGCTTGCAGGAGGCACCAAAGAGCGTTGAGGGTACTCTAGGACAGTCGGGTGCCCTGACAATTGGCGAGACTCTAGAGACAAATCTCGTAGAGATGGCCGAACTTTTGATAGAACCCCATGTGGAGATCACAAAACCCGCAAAGGAAACGCTAACCAAGGCATATGGTACTGCGGAGAGCAATCAGGAGGCTCTATACGATACCTTGGGTTCTGTTCCGGTTGTAGAACACCCCAAGGGACAGGGAAAGATCAACATCTCTGATGGCGAGCTCGTTGCAGAGGTTCAAGCAGCTCCCACTGTGATTCACACAGAAAAGGAATTTCTTTCCGTAGTGCCTGAGTTTGTAGACGCCACAATGAATGTAGTAGAGCAAACAGCGCTCGAGATCAAGCAGGACACGGTGGCTGAGAAGGAGAAAGCATTCCCCCAGGATGCACCGCAAACTGAACAGTCTGCTGTAGAAAAGATAATCCCTGTCGATCTCAGAGTTACAACAGTCTTTGAAGTTCATCCTGGTCAAACTTCTGGGGATATTGCTCCGGCAGATACACGTTCGGTGTCAGCCGTTCAAGTTCTAGATACAATGCCCATTGGAGTGGCATCTAAACCCGATCTTATGGAAGGGACTAGCTATCTGGAGGCGATGCTACAGCCAGAACTCAAGAGTGGCACCGTTTTAATGGATGAAACCCAACAGCCATTGGAAGTAACGAATGTGCAGATCAGTGAAACGAGCACCGATCTTGAAGATTCCCTGCCACAAAAACTACAAGCGCAGGCCCATCCCACCACTCAGGATCATAAGCATGCAGAGGGAATGGAGATAATACCCATGGAGAGCACGGGGCAGCAACCAGATGACGGAAAACCCACGGCAGCCCGGGCAGATGTCAGTATGACGCAGCAATATGGCACCAATGTCATGGAGCAGTCACCTTTGGAAAGCCTACAGCCACGACCGAAGCCTGTCCAGCCACAGGAACAGAAAACCGAATCCCACTTTAATTTTTTGGAACAATTGGAGACCAGTTCGTGCGTAACTTTCGAGCAGGAAACGGAAATCCCTTCAGAAGAGCCACATCCCATTCAATCTGCAGCCATTGGTGCAGCTAGGGCCTTGCAGGTGGCAAATACTGAGAGATCGCAGCATATGGAATCGTTGCAGGGCATCGAAGATCAGCAGAGGCAGCCAAAACAGCAGGCACATTTGAATATAGGAGAAATCACATTACCAAAGGTGGAAGAAATCACCCTACTCGAAGGATTACAGGACCATGCCACACCTGAATATCAGAAATCATCTGTGGCAGATATAGAAATCATGGAAACAACTTCAGCTTTAAAAACCACCACAGCAATTGTCAGCGAAAGGACACAGGAGTTGAGGAAAAAAGATATCCCACAGGAAGTTCAGATTCAACCAAAACTCAACGAATTCTCACAGAAATCCCCACTATTAGAGAGTGTCAATATTTTGGATCAAGTTACAGAGTTAAGTAGCCTCATGCCTCATGCGGCCACGGGGCAGTCCATCATCACAAGCTGCCACGAGATAAATGTGCGTGAAACAGAAGTCCTGGAGAAGGAGGAGCTACTGGAAGGCGTGCCACAGCCAAGCGAACAGCTCGTGAAGATCGCCATGGACTCCACCACTGGATTGGCCTTGGCTCGACAGGAGGATACCTTTGAGCATGAGGAAGAACTGAGAGTACTCGCCCCAGAGACAGAGCAGGCAAGGCCCGTATCTGCAGATCTTCTGAAGGCAGCCCTTACCGAGGGAGTCCTGGAAAACCAAAGCACTGGAAAACTAGAGGACTTTAGTGTCTCCGATAAATATGCCTCCCCCAGAATGGATGTTTTAACCGAAACAAAATCCACAGAGGCCACAGTATATGATACTGTATCTAGATCTGTGGACTCCATAAATCAAGAGACCTTAAGACCCGAACAGTCTATTATTCCACATGAGCATACAATGGTCACCGAGTGCCTTGTCGTTGATGGAACGCAACCTTTCGAAGAAAAGCCAACAGATCAACGAACAGCCCTCAAAGTGCAGGATAATCTAAGCCACTCAATCATCCTTGAGGATCAGAGGATTCTGGAGTCGGAAAAGGTGCTGGGAGAGGAAAGTACACCCAAACAGACGGCAAAATTAATGAAAGATGCCACCAATCTCCATGCTAAAATGGTAAATACCACAGCGGTCTATGAATCCATGGGAGAGGATCGTCATACAGATAAATGCAGCGTGCAACAAGCACAAGTCACCCACGAATTGGCGCACACTCATGCCACAGAACTTCAACAGACTGTGGAGGCAGAGAAAACGCTTGCAACGCCTCAACAAACCTATGCTGTGGCCACTGAAGATGGGATATCATCACAGCTTGGATTACCGATCACCACGAGGACACAGACTGTAGAGGATGTCGATGACTTGCCTACTCTCCCAACAGACGAGCGAGTGGCACAGTACACCTATGAAGGCAGGCAGCACGAGGTAACGGTCAGCGAAGTCCAGGGAATCGAAGAGTCGGAGAATCTTCAGATACCTTCAGATGTATCACCCGTAAGTGCTGCCGAGTCCATGGATGTCATGTTCAAGCCCACATCTGTAGGCACCCAGCCGGGTGTCTTCCAAAAGGAGTCTACAATGGAAGCTCTCAAGCCCCAAGAGGCTGCAGCAAAACCTGTGGTAGATCTCCTCCAAGGCCACACAACATCCGATGTGCTGACTCTGGAATCGTCGGAACATATCCCAGATACGCAGACCACAGCGCCACAAGAAGCACATAGGCATCTAGTAACTGGGGAGGACTCCAGGAAGGTCCAGGTCCAATTCGATGATATAATTATGGATAAGGAACAGAACCTGCAGGAGATCATAAAAGAATCGTATGGAAAACCTTTCATTGAAGGAACGCAGAGGGAGACACTCATCACTCAAGTGATTCCCATGGAAATGGTAAGTCAAATAGAGACTGCAAAAAGTCCTGCAACATTCCAAGTGAGTCCTACGTCCAGCGAGAGAATCGCTCAATCGCCCATGGTGGAGACCCAATTACCTCTCGAACTGACAAGTGAAGCTATTATTGAATATAAAAACCTTGTTCAAGCAAAGGTCAAATCGGATGAAACGAATGTACATACCACCATAACAGAGGTCAATACGTATGAAATCACCAAGAATATTAAGGACACATCGGAACAAGATAGTCAATACCTAAAGATCGTAGAGGATTCCGACATCAATCGTGCACATGTGACAACCATACAATCAACACTTCTCAAGGAAGAAAATCTTTCGCTGGAACCCATTCGCGATGGGGACACCGCGCATGTATCCGACGTTGAACTGAAAAAATCGCTGGTAGCCGAAGAGGTTCTTGGCATCAGTTCCATCCAAGAATCGTATGACCTGCAAAAGCCAGACGAAGGTAAGGCGCAACTTACCCGCCAGGCGCCTCATGAGACTGCCAGTGTGGCTGAACAACAGACCTACGAACAGTCGCCAGAAATGGTCGTAGAGCGGGGCGATCGAATCCGCACAAAGCCCAGTTCTGTGGCAACGCTCCTTAAGCCCGTCGAAAACTCTACCGTAAATGTCTACGAGAATATTGAGGGACATGGCGAGTTTAAGCCAATTCGTGCACTCCCATCAACGGATACCAATGTCGTTTCTGAATTGAAGGTTTCGGTGGTGGAAGAGGTATCTGTGATGCCGTCCTTGGGTCGCGTTCCGACTGAGAAGCCCCTGGGTGCAAAAGCAACACCAGAAACTGTGCCACACAAAAACATTGTTCAAAGCGAGCAGCGTCCTTGTGAAGTTGTGAGCACTTTGCTGGAAGGAACTCCATCCAGGGAACATGCAAAGCTTTCACCAGCGGATACAAGGTTGGCAGCCATGACCAGTGTGCTACATGAGAAGGGAACCATTCGAGAGACGATCTCAAGCCCTCAAATAGATGAAAAGCAAGCGCTTCCTTCGATTGCTACACAGAGTACGTATCTGAATGAGCAAACAATTCCACAAGAGAATGTCAATTTGTTAGATAGTGAGGAACAACACATACAGCCACAGAACGCAAGTATACGTATAAAAGAAAACACCACATCCATAGCCACAACAGAACAACCAGACATATTCAACACAGCCTCAACAACGAGTCTGAACGTCACACTCACTGGGGAGCAGATACACCCAATACTGGTCGAGGATACCCTAAAAAACGCTTTACAAACAACACAATTTGTGTCGGAGTATACCTCTGATCTCCTCCTCCCGAAATCAATGCCTAAAACTGCACTCCCTGAAATGGTAACACAAACTGTAGCACTTTCAAAAACAAACGAGTCACAAGCCACAATTTACACATCGAAAGATGAAGACCACACACAGAAACTGTTAGAGGAGAGTCTTACACAAGAGATTTTTAAAGTTAAAACGGTAACATCACCTGTGGGTAAGTATCCAATTAAGTTAAGTCTAAGAAGTTCAGCAAAAAAAGGCGTATTACTTCCATTACACCCACCCTTCGACCCTCCAGAACCAAAGCACAAGCACATATTACACAGAACAAAGCAAACAACCCACATTCTCCAAACAGAACTATATATTAAACGCACACTTTTTTACACAGATACAAAACAAACCACAGACACACCACACACCACACCACAAATGACACCCAAACACAAACAAGAAACTAATGAAACCACAATCACGGAAACCCCCGAAACTCTGCAAGTCATCGAGGAAATTGCGGAAGACGGCAAAGTAAAGAAGAAGAAGATACGCACTCGCATCATCAAGAAAGTCAAGGGTGACCAGCAAGAAGTCACCAAGATCGAAACCATCGAGGAGGATGACAAGGTACCCGAGACAACTGTCACCGTTGAAGAGGTTCCTTACAAAGAAGAGAAGCCCGAGGAGATCCAGGAGCTTCCAGAGGAAGTTCGCGTGGTCGAATCCATCTCTGAAGACGGCAAAGCCAAGAAGAAGAAGATCCGCACTCGCGTAATCAAGAAGGTCAAGGGAGACAAGCAAGAAGTCACCAAGATCGAAACCGTCGAGGAGGATGACAAGGTACCCGAGACTACTGTCACTGTTGAAGAGGTTCCTTACGAAGACGAGAAACCCGAGGAGATCCAGGAGCTTCCAGAGGAAGTTCGCGTGGTCGAATCCATCTCTGAAGACGGCAAAGCCAAGAAGAAGAAGATCCGCACTCGCGTAATCAAGAAGGTCAAGGGAGACAAACAAGAAGTCACCAAGATCGAAACCGTCGAGGAGGATGACAAGGTACCGAGACTACTGTCACCGTTGAAGAGGTTCCTTACGAAGAAGAGAAACCCGAGGAAATCCAGGAACTTCCAGAGGAAGTTCGCGTGGTCGAAACCATCTCTGAAGACGGCAAACCCAAGAAGAAGAAGATCCGCACTCGCGTAATCAAGAAGGCCAAGGGAGACAAACAAGAAGTCACCAAGATCGAAACCGTCGAGGAGGATGACAAGCCTTCCGAGACTACCGTCACCGTTGAAGAGGTTCCTTACGAAGAAGAGAAACCCGAGGAGATCCAGGAGCTTCCAGAGGAAGTTCGCGTGGTCGAAACCATCTCTGAAGACGGCAAACCCAAGAAGAAGAAGATCCGCACTCGCGTTATCAAGAAGGTCAAGGGAGACAAACAAGAAGTCACTAAGATCGAAACCGTCGAGGAGGATGACAAGCTACCCGAGACTGCTGTCACCGTTGAAGAGGTTCCTTACGAAGAAGAGAAACCCGAGGAAATCCAGGAGCTTCCAGAGGAAGTTCGCGTGGTCGAAACCATCTCTGAAGACGGAAAACCCAAGAAGAAGAAGATCCGCACTCGCGTAATCAAGAAGGTCAAGGGAGACAAACAAGAAGTCACCAAGATCGAAACCGTCGAGGAGGATGACAAGGTACCCGAAACTACTGTCACTGTTGAAGAGGTTCCTTACGAAGAAAAGAAACCCGAGGAGATCCAGGAGCTTCCAGAGGAAGTTCGCGTGGTCGAATCTATCACTGAAGACGGCAAACCCAAGAAGAAGAAGATCCGCACTCGCGTAATCAAGAAGGTCAAGGGAGACAAACAAGAAGTCACCAAGATCGAAACCGTCGAGGAGGATGACAAGCCTTCGGAGACTACCGTCACCGTTGAAGAGGTTCCTTACGAAGAAGAGAAACCCGAGAAGATCCAGGAGCTTCCAGAGGAAGTTCTCGTTGTCGAATCCATCTCTGAAGACGGCAAACCCAAGAAGAAGAAGATCCGCACTCGCGTAATCAAGAAGGTCAAGGGAGACAAACAAGAAGTCACCAAGATCGAAACCGTCGAGGAGGATGACAAGGCTACCCGAAACTACCGTCACCGTTGAAGAGGTTCCTTACGAAGAAGAGAAACCCGAGGAAATCCAGGAGCTTCCAGAGGAAGTTCGCGTGGTCGAAACCATCTCTCAAGAGGGCAAACCCAAGAAGAAGAAGATCCGCACTCGAGTAATCAAGAAGGTCAAGGGAGACAAACAAGAGGTCACCAAGATCGAAACCGTCGAGGAGGATGACAAGGTACCCGAGACTACTGTCACCGTTGAAGAGGTTCCTTACGAAGAAGAGAAACCCGAAGAAATCCAGGAGCTTCCAGAAGAAGTTCGCGTGATCGAAACCATCTCTGAAGACGGCAAACCCAAGAAGAAGAAGATCCGCACTCGCGTAATCAAGAAGGTCAAGGGAGACAAACAAGAAGTCACCAAGATCGAAACCGTCGAGGAGGATGACAAGGTACCCGAGACTACTGTCACCGTTGAAGAGGTTCCTTATGAAGGAGAGAAACTCGAGGAGATCCAGGAGCTTCCAGAGGAAGTTCGCGTGTTCGAAACCATCTCTGAAGAGGGAAAACCCAAAAAGAAGAAGATCCGCACTCGTGTAATCAAGAAGGTCAAGGGAGACAAACAAGAAGTCACCAAATTCGAAACCGTCGAGGAGGATGACAAGGTACCCGAAACTACTGTCACCGTTGAAGAAGTTCCTTACGAAGAAGAGAAACCCGAGGAGATCCAGGAGCTTCCAGAGGAAGTTCGCGTGTTCGAAACCATCTCTGAAGAGGGAAAACCCAAGAAGAGGAAGATCCGCACTCGCGTAATCAAGAAGGTCAAGGGAGACAAACAAGAAGTCACCAAGATCGAAACCGTTGAGGAGGATGACAAGCCTACGGAGACTACCGTCACCGTTGAAGAGGTTCCTTACGAAGACGAGAAACCCGAGGAAATCCAGGAGCTTCCAGAGGAAGTTCGCGTGGTCGAAACCACCTCTGAAGACGGCAAACCCAAGAAGAAGAAGATCCGCACTCGCGTAATCAAGAAGGTCAAGGGAGACAAACAAGAAGTCACCAAGATCGAAACCGTCCAGGAGGATGACAAGGTACCCGAGACTACTGTCACTGTTGAAGAGGTTCCTTACGAAGACGAGAAACCCGAGGAGATCCAGGAGCTTCCAGAAGAAGTTCGCGTGGTCGAAACCATCTCTGAAGACGGCAAACCCAAGAAGAAGAAGATCCGCACTCGCGTAATCAAGAAGGTCAAGGGAGACAAACAAGAAGTCACCAAGATCGAAACCGTCGAGGAGGATGACAAGCCTTCGGAGACTACCGTCAGCGTTGAAGAGATTCCTTATGAAGAAGAGAAACCCAAAGACATCCAGGAGCTTCCAGAGGAAGTTCGTGTGGTCGAAACCATTTCTGAAGACGGCAAACCCAAGAAGAAGAAGATCCGCACTCGCGTAATCAAGAAGGTCAAGGGAGACAAACAAGAAGTCACCAAGATCGAAACCGTCGAGGAGGATGACAAGCCTTCGGAGACTACTGTCACCGTTGAAGAGGTTCCTTACGAAGAAGAGAAACCCGAAGAAATCCAGGAGCTTCCAGAAGAAGTTCGCGTGGTCGAAACCATCTCTGAAGACGGCAAACCCAAGAAGAAGAAGATCCGCACTCGCGTAATCAAGAAGGTCAAGGGAGACAAACAAGAAGTCACCAAGATCGAAACCGTCGAGGAGGATGACAAGCCTTCGGAGACTACCGTCACCGTTGAAGAGGTTCCTTACGAAGAAGAGAAACCCGAGGAGATCCAGGAGCTTCCAGAAGAAGTTCGCGTGGTCGAAACCATCTCTGAAGACGGCAAACCCAAGAAGAAGAAGATCCGCACTCGCGTAATCAAGAAGGTCAAGGGAGACAAACAAGAAGTCACCAAGATCGAAACCGTTGAGGAGGATGACAAGCCTACGGAGACTACCGTCACCGTTGAAGAGGTTCCTTACGAAGAAGAGCAACCCGAGGAAATCCAGGAGCTTCCAGAGGAAGTTCGCGTGGTCGAAACCATCTCTGAAGACGGCAAACCTAAGAAGAAGAAGATCCGCACTCGCGTAATCAAGAAGGTCAAGGGAGACAAACAAGAAGTCACCAAGATCGAAACCGTCGAGGAGGATGACAAGGTACCCGAGACTACCGTCACCGTTGAAGAGGTTCCTTACGAAGAAGAGAAACCCGAGGAGATCCAGGAGCTTCCAGAAGAAGTTCGCGTGGTCGAAACCATCTTTGAAGACGGCAAACCCAAGAAGAAGAAGATCCGCACTCGCGTAATCAAGAAGGTCAAGGGAGACAAACAAGAGGTCACCAAGATCGAAACCGTCGAGGAGGATGACAAGCCTTCGGAGACTACCGTCACCGTTGAAGAGGTTCCTTACGAAGAAGAGAAACCCGAGGAAATCCAGGAGCTTCCAGAAGAAGTTCGCGTGGTCGAAACTATCTCTGAAGACGGCAAACCAAAAAAGAAGAAGATCCGCACTCGCGTAATCAAAAAGGTCAAGGGAGACAAACAAGAAGTCACCAAGATCGAAACCGTCGAGGAGGATGACAAGCCTTCGGAGACTACCGTCACCGTTGAAGAGGTTCCTTATAAAGAAGAGAAACCCGAGGAGATCCAGGAGCTTCCAGAAGAAGTTCGCGTGGTCGAAACCATCTCTGAAGACGGCAAACCAAAGAAGAAGAAGATCCGCACTCGCGTAATCAAGAAGGTCAAGGGAGACAAACAAGAAGTCACCAAGATCGAAACCGTTGAGGAGGATGACAAGGCACCCGAGATTACTGTCACCGTTGAAGAGGTTTCTTACGAAGAAGAGCAACCCGAGGAGATCCAGGAGCTGCCAGAGGAAGTTCGCGTGGTCGAAACCATTTCTGAAGAGGGCAAACCCAAGAAAAAGAAAATCCGCACTCGCGTAATCAAAAAGGTCAAGGGAGACAAACAAGAAGTCACCAAGATCGAAACCGTAGAGGAGGATGACAAGCCTTCGGAGACTACCGTCACCGTTGAAGAGGTTCCTTACAAAGAAGAGAATCCCGAGGAGATCCAGGAGCTTCCAGAAGAAGTTCGTGTGGTCGAAACCATCTCTGAAGACGGCAAACCAAAGAAGAAAAGATCCGCACTCGCGTAATCAAAAAGGTCAAGGGAGACAAACAAGAAGTCACCAAGATCGAAACCGTCGAGGAGGATGACAAGCCTTCGGAGACTACCGTCACCGTTGAAAAGGTTCCTTACAAAGAAGAGAATCCCGAGGAGATCCAGGAGCTTCCAGAAGAAGTTCGCGTGGTCGAAACCATATCTGAAGACGGCAAACCAAAGAAGAAAAAGATCCGCACTCGCGTAATCAAAAAGGTCAAGGGAGACAAGCAAGAAGTCACCAAGATCGAAACCGTCGAGGAGGATGACAAGGTACCCGAAACTACTGTCACCGTTGAAGAGGTTCCTTACGAAGAAGAGAAACCCGAGGAAATCCAGGAGCTTCCAGAGGAAGTCCGCGTCGTCGAAACCATCTCTGAAGACGGCAAACCCAAGAAGAAGAAGATCCGCACTCGCGTAATCAAGAAGGTCAAGGGAGACAAACAAGAAGTCACCAAAATCGAAACCGTCGAGGAGGATGACAAGCCTTCGGAGACTGCCGTCACCGTTGAAGAGGTTCCTTACGAAGAAGAGAAACCCGAGGAGATCCAGGAGCTTCCAGAAGAAGTTCGCGTGGTCGAAACCATTTCTGAAGAGGGCAAACCCAAGAAAAAGAAGATCCGCACTCGCGTAATCAAAAAGGTCAAGGGAGACAAACAAGAAGTCACCAAGATCGAAACCGTCGAGGAGGATGACAAGCCTTCGGAGACTACCGTCACCGTTGAAGAGGTTCCTTACACAGAAGAGAAACCCGAGGAGATCCAGGAGCTTCCAGAAGAAGTTCGCGTGGTCGAAACCATCTCTGAAGACGGCAAACCGAAGAAGAAGAAGATCCGCACTCGCGTAATCAAGAAGGTCAAGGGAGACAAACAAGAAGTCACCAAGATCGAAACCGTCGAGGAGGATGACAAGCCTTCGGAGACTACCGTCACCGTTGAAGAGGTTCCTTACGAAGAAGAGAAACCCGAGGAAATCCAGGAGCTTCCAGAGGAAGTCCGCGTGGTCGAAACCATCTCTGAAGACGGCAAACCCAAGAAGAAGAAGATCCGCACTCGCGTAATCAAGAAGGTCAAGGGAGACAAACAAGAAGTCACCAAGATCGAAACCGTCGAGGAGGATGACAAGCCTTCGGAGACTACCGTCACCGTTGAAGAGGTTCCTTACGAAGAAGAGAAACCCGAGGAGATCCAGGAGCTTCCAGAGGAAGTTCGCGTGGTCGAAACCATCTCTGAAGACGGCAAACCCAAGAAGAAGAAGATCCGCACTCGCGTAATCAAGAAGGTCAAGGGAGACAAACAAGAAGTCACCAAGATCGAAACCGTCGAGGAGGATGACAAGGTACCCGAAACTACTGTCACCGTTGAAGAGGTTCCTTACGAAGAAGAGAAACCCGAGGAAATCCAGGAGCTTCCAGAAGAAGTTCGCGTGGTCGAAACCATCTCTGAAGACGGCAAACCCAAGAAGAAGAAGATCCGCACTCGCGTAATCAAGAAGGTCAAGGGAGACAAACAAGAAGTCACCAAGATCGAAACCGTCGAGGAGGATGACAAGCCTTCGGAGACTACTGTCACCGTTGAAGAGGTTCCTTACGAAGAAGAGAAACCCGAGGAAATCCAGGAGCTTCCAGAAGAAGTTCGCGTAGTCGAAACCATCGCTGAAGACGGCAAACCGAAGAAGAAGAAGATCCGCACTCGCGTTATCAAGAAGATCAAGGGAGACAAACACGAAGTCACCAAGATCGAAACCGTCGAGGAGGATGACAAGGTACCCGAGACTACTGTCACCGTTGAAGAGGTTCCTTACGAAGAAGAGAAACCCGAGGAGATCCAGGAGCTTCCAGAGGAAATTCGCGTCGTCGAAACCATCTCTGAAGACGGCAAACCCAAGAAGAAGAAGATCCGCACTCGCGTAATCAAGAAGGTCAAGGGAGACAAACAAGAAGTCACCAAGATCGAAACCGTCGAGGAGGATGACAAGCCTACGGAGACTACCGTCACCGTTGAAGAGGTTCCTTACGAAGAAGAGAAACCCGAGGAAATCCAGGAGCTTCCAGAAGAAGTTCGCGTGGTCGAAACTATCTCTGAAGACGGCAAACCAAAAAAGAAGAAGATCCGCACTCGCGTAATCAAGAAGGTCAAGGGAGACAAACAAGAAGTCACCAAGATCGAAACCGTCGAGGAGGATGACAAGCCTTCGGAGACTACCGTCACCGTTGAAGAGGTTCCTTACGAAGAAGAGAAACCCGAGGAAATCCAGGAGCTTCCAGAAGAAGTTCGCGTAGTCGAAACCATCGCTGAAGACGGCAAACCGAAGAAGAAGAAGATCCGCACTCGCGTTATCAAGAAGATCAAGGGAGACAAACACGAAGTCACCAAGATCGAAACCATCGAGGAGGATGACAAGGTACCCGAGACTACTGTCACCGTTGAAGAGGTTCCTTACGAAGAAGAGAAACCCGAGGAGATCCAGGAGCTTCCAGAGGAAATTCGCGTCGTCGAAACCATTTCTGACGAAGGCAAGCCGAAGAAGAAGAAGATCCGCACTCGCGTAATCAAGAAGGTCAAGGGAGACAAACAAGAAGTCACCAAGATCGAAACCGTCGAGGAGGATGACAAGCCTACGGAGACTACCGTCACCGTTGAAGAGGTTCCTTACGAAGAAGAGAAACCCGAGGAAATCCAGGAGCTTCCAGAAGAAGTTCGCGTGGTCGAAACTATCTCTGAAGACGGCAAACCAAAAAAGAAGAAGATCCGCACTCGCGTAATCAAGAAGGTCAAGGGAGACAAACAAGAAGTCACCAAGATCGAAACCGTCGAGCAGGATGACAAGCCTTCGGAGACTACCGTCACCGTTGAAGAGGTTCCTTACGAAGAAGAGAAACCCGAGGAAATCCAGGAGCTTCCAGAAGAAGTTCGGGTGGTCGAAACCATCTCTGAAGACGGCAAACTTAAAAAGAAGAAGATCCGCACTCGCGTAATCAAGAAGGTCAAGGGAGACAAACAAGAAGTCACCAAGATCGAAACCGTCGAGGAGGATGACAAGCCTTCGGAGACTACTGTCACCGTTGAAGAGGTTCCTTACGAAGAAGAGAAACCCGAGGAAATCCAGGAGCTTCCAGAGGAAGTCCGCGTCGTCGAAACCATCTCTGAAGACGGCAAACCCAAGAAGAAGAAGATCCGCACTCGCGTAATCAAGAAGGTCAAGGGAGACAAACAAGAAGTCACCAAGATCGAAACCGTCGAGGAGGATGACAAGCCTTCGGAGACTACCGTCACCGTTGAAGAGGTTCCTTACGAAGAAGAGAAACCCGAGGAAATCCAGGAGCTTCCAGAAGAAGTTCGCGTGGTCGAAACCATCTCTGAAGACGGCAAACCCAAGAACAAGAAGATCCGCACTCGCGTAATCAAGAAGGTCAAGGGAGACAAACAAGAAGTCACCAAGATCGAAACCGTCGAGGAGGATGACAAGCCTTCGGAGACTACTGTCACCGTTGAAGAGGTTCCTTACGAAGAAGAGAAACCCGAGGAAATCCAAGAGCTTCCAGAAGAAGTTCGGGTGGTCGAAACCATCTCTGAAGACGGCAAACCGAAGAAGAAGAAGATCCGCACTCGCGTAATCAAAAAGGTCAAGGGAGACAAACAAGAAGTCACCAAGATCGAAACCGTCGAGGAGGATGACAAGCCTTCGGAGACTACCGTCAGCGTTGAAGAGATTCCTTATGAAGAAGAGAAACCCAAAGAAATCCAGGAGCTTCCAGAGGAAGTTCGTGTGGTCGAAACCATCTCTGAAGACGGCAAACCGAAGAAGAAGAAGATCCGCACTCGCGTAATCAAAAAGGTCAAGGGAGACAAACAAGAAGTCACCAAGATCGAAACCGTCGAGGAGGATGACAAGCCTTCGGAGACTACCGTCACCGTTGAAGAGGTTCCTTACGAAGAAGAGAAACCCGAGGAAATCCAGGAGCTTCCAGAAGAAGTTCGCGTGGTCGAAACCATCTCTGAAGACGGAAAACCCAAGAAGAAGAAGATCCGCACTCGCGTAATCAAGAAGGTCAAGGGAGACAAACAAGAAGTCACCAAGATCGAAACCGTCAAGGAGGATGACAAGCCTTCGGAGACTACTGTCACTGTTGAAGAGGTTCCTTACGAAGAAGAGAAACCCGAGGAAATCCAGGAGCTTCCAGAGGAAGTTCGTGTGGTCGAAACCATCTCTGAAGACGGCAAACCCAAGAAGAAGAAGATCCGCACTCGCGTAATCAAAAAGTTCAAGGGAGACAAACAAGAAGTCACCAAGATCGAAACCGTCGAGGAGGATGACAAGCCTTCGGAGACTACCGTCACCGTTGAAGAGGTTCCTTACGAAGAAGAGAAACCCGAGGAAATCCAGGAGCTTCCAGAGGAAGTCCGCGTGGTCGAAACCATCTCTGAAGACGGCAAACCCAAGAAGAAGAAGATCCGCACTCGCGTAATCAAGAAGGTCAAGGGAGACAAACAAGAAGTCACCAAGATCGAAACCGTCGAGGAAGATGACAAGCCTTCGGAGACTACCGTCACCGTTGAAGAGGTTCTATACGAAGAAGAGAAACCCGAGGAAATCCAGGAGCTTCCAGAAGAAGTTCGCGTGGTCGAAACCATCTCTGAAGACGGCAAACCCAAGAAGAAGAAGATCCGCACTCGCGTAATCAAGAAGGTCAAGGGAGACAAACAAGAAGTCACCAAGATCGAAACCGTCGAGGAGGATGACAAGGTACCCGAGACTACTGTCAGCGTTGAAGAGGTTTCTTACAAAGAAGAGCAACCCGAGGAGATCCAGGAGGTTCCAGAGGAAGTTCACGTGGTCGAAACCATCTCTGAAGACGGCAAACCCAAGAAGAAGAAGATCCGCACACGCGTAATCAAGAAGGTCAAGGGAGACAAACAAGAAGTCACCAAGATCGAAACCGTCGAGGAGGATGACAAGCCTTCGGAGACTACCGTCACCGTTGAAGAGGTTCCTTACGAAGAAGAGAAACCCGAGGAAATCCAGGAGCTTCCAGAAGAAGTTCGGGTGGTCGAAACCATCTCTGAAGACGGCAAACTTAAAAAGAAGAAGATCCGCACTCGCGTAATCAAGAAGGTCAAGGGAGACAAACAAGAAGTCACCAAGATCGAAACCGTCGAGGAGGATGACAAGCCTTCGGAGACTACCGTCAGCGTTGAAGAGATTCCTTATGAAGAAGAGAAACCCAAAGACATCCAGGAGCTTCCAGAGGAAGTTCGTGTGGTCGAAACCATTTCTGAAGACGGCAAACCCAAGAAGAAGAAGATCCGCACTCGCGTAATCAAGAAGGTCAAGGGAGACAAACAAGAAGTCACCAAGATCGAAACCGTCGAGGAGGATGACAAGCCTTCGGAGACTACCGTCACCATTGAAGAGGTTCCTTACGAAGAAGAGAAACCCGAGGAAATCCAGGAGCTTCCAGAAGAAGTTCGCGTGGTCGAAACCATCTCTGAAGACGGCAAACCCAAGAAGAAGAAGATCCGCACTCGCGTAATCAAGAAGGTCAAGGGAGACAAACAAGAAGTCACCAAGATCGAAACCGTCGAGGAGGATGACAAGCCTTCGGAGACTACTGTCACCGTTGAAGAGGTTCCTTACGAAGAAGAGAAACCCGAGGAAATCCAGGAGCTTCCAGAGGAAGTTCGTGTGGTCGAAACCATCTCTGAAGACGGCAAACCGAAGAAGAAGAAGATCCGCACTCGCGTAATCAAGAAGGTCAAGGGAGACAAACAAGAAGTCACCAAGATCGAAACCGTCGAGGAGGATGACAAGCCTTCGGAGACTACCGTCACCGTTGAAGAGGTTCCTTACGAAGAAGAGAAGCCCGAAGAAATCCAGGAGCTTCCAGAGGAAGTTCACGTGGTCGAAACCATCTCTGAAGACGGCAAACCCAAGAAGAAGAAGATCCGCACTCGCGTAATCAAGAAGGTCAAGGGAGACAAACAAGAAGTCACCAAGATCGAAACCGTTGAGGAGGATGACAAGCCTTCGGAGACTACCGTCACCGTTGAAGAGGTTCCTTACGAAGAAGAGAACCCCGAGGAGATCCAGGAGCTTCCAGAAGAACTTCGCGAGGTCGAAACCATCTCTGAAGACGGCAAACCCAAGAAGAAGAAGATCCGCACTCGAGTAATCAAGAAGGTCAAGGGAGACAAACAAGAAATCACCAAGATCGAAACCGTCGAGGAAGATGACAAGCCTTCGAGACTACCGTCACCGTTGAAGAGGTTCCTTAGGAAGAAGAGAAACCCGAGGAAATCCAGGAGCTTCCAGAAGAAGTTCGCGTGGTCGAAACCATCTCTGAAGACGGCAAACCCAAGAAGAAGAAGATCCGCACTCGCGTTATCAAGAAGGTCAAGGGAGACAAACAAGAAGTCACCAAGATCGAAACCGTCGAGGAGGATGACAAGCCTTCGGAGACTACCGTCACCGTTGAAGAGGTTCCTTACGAAGAAGAGAAGCCCGAAGAAATCCAGGAGCTTCCAGAAGAAGTTCGCGTGGTCGAAACCATCTCTGAAGACGGCAAACCCAAGAAGAAGAAGATCCGCACTCGCGTAATCAAGAAGGTCAAGGGAGACAAACAAGAAGTCACCAAGATCGAAACCGTCGAGGAGGATGACAAGCCTTCGGAGACTACCGTCACCGTTGAAGAGGTTCCTTACGAAGAAGAGAAACCCGAGGAGATCCAGGAGCTTCCAGAAGAAGTTCGCGTGGTCGAAACCATCTCTGAAGACGGCAAACCCAAGAAGAAGAAGATCCGCACTCGCGTAATCAAGAAGGTCAAGGGAGACAAACAAGAAGTCACCAAGATCGAAACCGTCGAGGAGGATGACAAGCCTTCGGAGACTACAGTCACCGTTGAAGAGGTTCCTTACGAAGAAGAGAAACCCGAAGAAATCCAGGAGCTTCCAGAGAGGTTCGCGTGGTTGAAACCATTTCCGAAGATGGCAAACCCAAGAAGAAGAAGATCCGCACTCGCGTAATCAAGAAGGTCAAGGGAGACAAACAAGAAGTCACCAAGATCGAAACCGTCGAGGAGGATGACAAGCCATCGGAGACTACCGTCACCGTTGAAGAGGTTCCCTACGAAGATGAGAAACCCGAGGAGATCCAGGAGCTTCCAGAAGAAGTTCGCGTGGTCGAAACCATCTCTGAAGACGGCAAACCAAAGAAGAAGAAGATCCGCACTCGCGTAATCAAGAAGGTCAAGGGAGACAAACAAGAAGTCACCAAGATCGAAACCGTCGAGGAGGATGACAAGCCATCGGAGGCTACCGTCACCGTTGAAGAGGTTCCTAACGAAGAAGAGAAGCCCGAAGAAATCCAGGAGCTTCCAGAAGAAGTTCGTGTGGTCGAAACCATTTCTGAAGACGGCAAACCAAAGAAGAAGAAGATCCGCACTCGCGTAATCAAGAAGGTCAAGGGAGACAAACAAGAAGTCACCAAGATCGAAACCGTCGAGGAGGATGACAAGCCTTCGGAGACTACCGTCACCGTTGAAGAGGTTCCCTACGAAGATGAGAAACCCGAGGAGATCCAGGAGCTTCCAGAAGAAGTTCGCGTGGTCGAAACCATCTCTGAAGACGGCAAACCCAAGAAGAAGAAGATCCGCACTCGCGTAATCAAGAAGGTCAAGGGAGACAAACAAGAAGTCACCAAGATCGAAACCGTCGAGGAGGATGACAAGCCTTCGGAGACTACCGTCAGCGTTGAAGAGATTCCTTAGAAGAAGAGAAACCCAAAGACATCCAGGAGCTTCCAGAGGAAGTTCGTGTGGTCGAAACCATTTCTGAAGACGGCAAACCCAAGAAGAAGAAGATCCGCACTCGCGTAATCAAGAAGGTCAAGGGAGACAAACAAGAAGTCACCAAGATCGAAACCGTCGAGGAGGATGACAAGCCTTCGGAGACTACCGTCACCATTGAAGAGGTTCCTTACGAAGAAGAGAAACCCGAGGAAATCCAGGAGCTTCCAGAAGAAGTTCGCGTGGTCGAAACCATCTCTGAAGACGGCAAACCCAAGAAGAAGAAGATCCGCACTCGCGTAATCAAGAAGGTCAAGGGAGACAAACAAGAAGTCACCAAGATCGAAACCGTCGAGGAGGATGACAAGCCTTCGGAGACTACTGTCACCGTTGAAGAGGTTCCTTACGAAGAAGAGAAACCCGAGGAAATCCAGGAGCTTCCAGAGGAAGTTCGTGTGGTCGAAACCATCTCTGAAGACGGCAAACCGAAGAAGAAGAAGATCCGCACTCGCGTAATCAAGAAGGTCAAGGGAGACAAACAAGAAGTCACCAAGATCGAAACCGTCGAGGAGGATGACAAGCCTTCGGAGACTACCGTCACCGTTGAAGAGGTTCCTTACGAAGAAGAGAAGCCCGAGGAAATCCAGGAGCTTCCAGAAGAAGTTCGCGTGGTCGAAACCATCTCTGAAGACGGCAAACCCAAGAAGAAGAAGATCCGCACTCGCGTAATCAAGAAGGTCAAGGGAGACAAACAAGAAGTCACCAAGATCGAAACCGTCGAGGAGGATGACAAGGTACCCGAGACTACTGTCACCGTTGAAGAGGTTCCTTACGAAGAAGAGAAACCCGAGGAGATCCAGGAGCTTCCAGAAGAAGTTCGCGTGGTCGAAACCATCTCTGAAGACGGCAAACCCAAGAAGAAGAAGATCCGCACTCGCGTAATCAAGAAGGTCAAGGGAGACAAACAAGAAGTCACCAAGATCGAAACCGTCGAGGAGGATGACATGCCATCGGAGACTACCGTCACCGTTGAAGAGGTGCCTTACGAAGAAGTAAAACCCGAAGAAATCCAGGAGCTTCCAGAGGAAGTTCGTGTGGTCGAAACCATTTCCGATGATGGCAAACCGAAGATGAAGAAGATCCGCACTCGTGTAATCAAGAAGGTCAAGGGAGACAAACAAGAGGTCACCAAGATCGAAACCGTCGAGGAGGATGACAAGCCTTCGGAGACTACCGTCACCGTTGAAGAGGTTCCTTACGAAGAAGAGAAACCCGAGGAGATCCAGGAGCTTCCAGAGGAAGTTCGCGTTGTCGAAACCATCTCTGACGATGGGAAACCCAAGAAGAAGAAGATCCTGACTCGCGTAATCAAGAAGGTCAAGGGAGACAAACAAGAAGTCACCAAGATCGAAACCGTCGAGGAGGATGACAAGCCTTCGGAGACTACCGTCACCGTTGAGGAGGTGCCTTACGAAGAAGTAAAACCCGAAGAAATCCAGGAGCTTCCAGAGGAAGTTCGTGTGGTCGAAACCATTTCCGATGATGGCAAACCGAAGAAGAAGAAGATCCGCACTCGTGTTATCAAGAAGGTCAAGGGAGACAAACAAGAAGTCACCAAGATCGAAACCGTCGAGGAGGATGACAAGGTACCCGAGACTATCGTCACCGTTGAAGAGGTTCCTTACGAAGAAGAGAAGCCCGAAGAAATCCAGGAGCTTCCAGAAGAAGTTCGCGTGGTCGAAACCATCTCTGAAGACGGCAAACCCAAGAAGAAGAAGATCCGCACTCGCGTAATCAAGAAGGTCAAGGGAGACAAACAAGAAGTCACCAAGATCGAAACCGTCGAGGAGGATGACAAGCCTTCGGAGACTACCGTCACCATTGAAGAGGTTCCTTACGAAGAAGAGAAACCCGAGGAGATCCAGGAGCTTCCAGAGGAAGTTCGCGTTGTCGAAACCATCTCAGAAGATGGCAAACCCAAGAAGAAGAAGATCCGCACTCGCGTAATCAAGAAGGTCAAGGGAGACAAACAAGAAGTCACCAAGATCGAAACCGTCGAGGAGGATGACAAGCCTTCGGAGACTACTGTCACCGTTGAAGAGGTTCCTTACGAAGAAGAGAAACCCGAGGAGATCCAGGAGCTTCCAGAAGAAGTTCGCGAGGTCGAAACCATCTCTGAAGACGGCAAAACCAAGAAGAAGAAGATCCGCACTCGAGTAATCAAGAAGGTCAAGGGAGACAAACAAGAAATCACCAAGATCGAAACCGTCGAGGAAGATGACAAGCCTTCGGAGACTACCGTCACCGTTGAAGAGGTTCCTTATGAAGAAGAGAAACCCGAGGAGATCCAGGAGCTTCCAGAAGAAGTTCGCGTGGTCGAAACCATCTCTGAAGACGGCAAACCCAAGAAGAAGAAGATCCGCACTCGCGTAATCAAGAAGGTCAAGGGAGACAAACAAGAAGTCACCAAGATCGAAACCGTCGAGGAGGATGACAAGCCTTCGGAGACTACCGTCACCATTGAAGAGGTTCCTTACGAAGAAGAGAAACCCGAGGAGATCCAGGAGCTTCCAGAGGAAGTTCGTGTTGTCGAAACCATCTCTGAAGAGGGCAAGCCAACAAGAAGAAGATCCGCACTGCACTCAAGAAGGTCAAGGGAGACAAACAAGAAGTCACCAAGATCGAAACCGTCGAGGAGGATGACAAGCCTTCAGAGACTACCGTCACTGTTGAAGAGGTTCGTTACGAAGAGACAGACCGGAGGAGGTGGAAGAGCTTCCGAGGAGGTTCCTGAGGAGTAATCTCTGAAGACGGGAAACCGAAACGAAGAAGATCCGCACTCGTGTAATCAAGAAGGTCAAGGAAGACCGACAAGAAGTCACCAAGATCGAAACCGTCGAGGAGACGACAAGAAACCGGAGACAACGACTGTGAAGAGACTGATCGTAAACTCCATTTGGTGGCAAATTGAAGCTTAAGAAGAGAGTTATTGCTGAAAAGCCTGAAGATGAGGAGACTGTCGTCGAATTGCCTGAAAGAAAGTCTATTATTCTCTCAGAAAAGGAAGATGGCACTCCCACAAAGACAGTTGTTAAGACACGAATCATTAAAAAGATCAAGGGCTCTAACATGGAGGTAACTAAAATTCAAACTGTCGAGGAATACGAAAAGGAGCCAAAGACAAAGGTGACGGTGGAGAACTTTGAGTTGCCCTTCCCTGAACTGCCAGAGGAAAAAATCTCTGAGGTAGTTGTTCTGCCCGATGAGGTGCTCGAGTCGGAAACTGTTGACGAAGAAGGTGCGCCCAAAATTGTGAAAACAAAGAAACGTGTGATTAAAAAGCCGACAAGTGACAAAACGGAAGAGGTTACTCAGATTGATATCATTGAACAAGATGATGCAGAACCCATTTATTCGATATCAGTGACGGAACAGCCTCTAACCGAATCGAAACCGGAGGACAATAAGATCCTTGGAGCTGCCGGAACAAGTGGCAGAGTTGGAATACACTTCTCCAGATGGTACCAAAAAGAAGAAGACCGTCAAATCCAGGGCTTTCAAAAAGAACCTCGACGATAAACTCGATGAAGTGACAACGGTTCAGACAGTCGTCGAAGACGACAAGGAACCTCTGACAACAGTGCAAGTGGAGGTTGTGCCAGCGGATGATTTTGCCCCTATACCGATTGAGGAACTACCGGAGGAGACAACATTCACCGAAGAGCTGGACAGCAATAAGAAGCCAAAGAAGAAGACAACAAAAACGCGTACATTCAAGAAACAGGGACCAGAGGAAGAGGATCTGGAATATTTCCAAATACAAACAATCGAGGAAGAGGGCAAAGAGCCCTATTCTTTGATACGGGTTGTAAGCGATGAAAATCTCTCTGATATCGCTGATATTATCGATATTAGTAAATGCGACGATGAAAAGGTTTCACCCACCAACAAACACAAACAAAAGCCACACAAAAAACACAAGGGTAAGAACACAACAAACACTATCAACACTATCCATCCTACATTCATTCTACAACACAAATTGAAGTATACGCAAAAATTTCTTAGTTTTCTTCAACATTTTATTCAATATAAAGTTTTCCTTAAACTATTCTTATAGTTACTGATTTCTCGACCTGTAAATAACATATTTTCTTTAAACATTCCACACAAAAAAAACCAACCACACACACAACACCAAACAAAACACAACGAAATAGTGGAGAAACAAACAAAGCCCGAAAACACAACAACCGAATACATAACGACATTCAAATCTGTACAAAACGAAGATGGAGAGACCACAATAGAAACCGAACAGAAACGAATCTCTCAGGAGGAGCAAGGCATCGTTGTTGAGGAGGTACTCAGTGATACCGAACCCATTCCAGAAGACACTACAACACCACAATCAACACCACACCTAGAAATTGTTGAAGTCAGCGAGCCAACAGGTGATTTTTACTTTATAAACAAATTATACTACTATATACAACATATACTCCATATACTATACCATAAGCCGCGTCTTAAAGAACAAAGGTCCTTCAGTCATTCAATTCAGTCTTTAGTAAAAGAATCACACTCTAAACATTACCATATATACAAAACATGAAAACATGAGAAAACACTTCATAAATTCTCACAAAATAATTACTAACATTGCATTTTTCTGTACGTGACATCTAAAAATTCTGAAAACCAAAACGAAATTACGTACCTTTACAATTGAAATGAAATCTCTAACCCACACACAAATTTTTTGCAAGCGTATGGTATGATTCCAAACACTGAACTTTGTTCCGCACAAAGTTTGAAGGTGTTTTAAAGCATTATATAAAATGCAAATATAAGAGTGTAAAAAAACATTAGTTTAGTTCTAACACAAAAAAACACACATAATTCTTTCTCGAAAACAGACCAACAGAACAACAAAGAGTACACTATCACAGAACCCGAAGATGTTGTAAGTGCAGGAGACGACAAGAAGAAACCGAAACAGAAAAAGAAACCATCTACCAAGACTCCCATTGAGGGAGAGACAATTTTAGAGGAAGAACAGGAGCAGGAGGAGGAGGAGGCTCCTACTGGGGTGGCACTGACAGAAGAGGGTCCCATAGGGGAGACGACACTGACAGAGGAGGGTCCTGGGGAAAAGGCAGGTGTTAAGAAACGCAAACCAAAGAAATTAGTAGTCATAGAAAGGGTAAGGTTGAGGAGAGTCCTACTGCCACTGCTGAGAAGAAAGACAAACCCAAGAAGAAGAAGGTTATTAAATCGAAACGCGATGAAATGGATGAATACATGCAGTTCCTTATCCATCAGGAGATACCTAAGACTGTCCTTCAGGGTTATCAGCGTACCGAAATGGAGCTTCCGCAAAGGGCTCGTCGTGATTCGTCTTTCAAGCAACCCCAACCGATGAAGTTGACTCCCATGAAAATTGAGAAAATTGAATTTAAACGCCCGAAAATGGTGGAAATCAGCTCGGTGGCCGAATTCCCCAAATGCTGAAGCTCAAAACTCCCAAGCAACGTCCGGAGGTGGAGAAAAAGAAAAAAACCGAAGCTTCTTTCAAGAACAAGAAACTCAAGAGTTGGATACGATTCATACCATTCGCTCCGTACTGCTTCCCGTATGTCCTGACCGAGTTGGAGACCCATCGGGAGAGTGGAGAACTCTCTCGTAATATCGAAGAGGCCGAGGAGGTCCTGCGGCTGCGTCCTAAGAAGTTCAAACATCGCAAACCATCAAAGGCAGAGCTAGAGCAGCCTGATCTCGAGACCTTCGACTCCGAGGAGAGCCAACCCTCGGATGAGGAGCAACCCAAGCCCAAGTACAAGCGTGGCAAGAAACAAACGGAGGAAACAGCTGAGGAAGTTCGAAAACTAAAACTTGGCAAAGGCAAGATTCCACAGAATGCCGAGACAATCGAAGAGGTTCACTTGAAACCCGTCAAAATCGAAGGCAAAGAAGACGATTTCGAAGAGAAACCGCAAAAGGTGGTCGAAGAGGAGGTTCCAAAGAAAAAGAAGACCAAAAGTCCGACAAACCGCAGGATACACTCCACTTTGAAACCACAGAACTGACAGATTTCGAAAGAACTTTTGAGCAACCAGAAGAATCGGATGCATCTATCGTTGAGGACAGTGAAACACTAGATAAACCGAAACAGAAGCGAAAGAAGAAGGTGACACATACACCCGATACAATTCTACACAAAATAACTCCCGGAAAGCCAAAGGATGTGGAGGAAACTCCTGAGGATGATCTAAAGCTGCGCTATCGTCAAGGCGAACGACCAGAGGATGTTCAGGAAGAAGTAAAACTTAAGCCATTCTTCAAATATGAAGTTGTGGAATTAGAACCAGAAGTCATAGCCAAAGAAACATCAGAAACGCCGAGAAAACCCATCAAAGAACCGAAGAAAAAGCGCAAGATTAAGGTGAAAACTGATCTAGAAGAAAACATAATTGAAATAGTGGATGTTTCACCTAAAGATACTGATGAAAAGATCTATGAAATCACCATTACAAGTTCTGAAACAGTTGAGGGTGATACAAAACCAAAGAAAACACTCAAAAAGAAGGTGAAACGCATGAACAAAGAGGAACTTGAGGAATTTGTAGCCGAAATAAAGGAAGAACCCGAACAAAAGTTCTACGAAACACGTACAGAAGACTTCTTTGAGGTAAAACTCACGGAACTACAGCCCGAGGTTCCATCTGAAGAACAACCCAAAAAGCGTAGGATCCTCCATGAAAAAGGTGATGAAACAGAGATCCTTGAAATCGTTGAAACGTTGCCTTCCGATGGCGAAGAACCCCTTTATGAGATTACCATAACCTCTAGCGAAACAAAGGAAGAGGAGAGGGTTACTTCTTCAACAGAAAAGCCCAAGAGGAAAACCAAGAAAATGAAGAAGGATGAGCTCGATGCCTACATTCAGCAATTGATCAACGCAGAGATTCCCTTAACAGAGTTGGAGAAGTACGAGAAAATCGATGTCGATGGCAAGCCAAAGAAGGCCAAGAAACAGAAACCAAAGAATCAGGAACCCGTCTTTCCGGAGGGTGAAACCCTTCAGATCGGAGTCACGGAACACGAACCCAAGGAAAAGCCGAAGGCCAAGAAACCCAAGGCCAAGAAAATCGTCAAAGAAGAGGAAACTCTTGAAACAGAGATTATTCCGGTATACGATGAGTTCTTGATCAACAAAATCGATTCGGAGCGGGCTCCACAGGAAGAGGTTGAAGAATCAGAGACAGAAATCGTCCCGGAACTGGATGAAATAATTGCGGATCTACAGGAAACCCTTTCCATTGTTGTCCTCACGGAAGAAATGGAGACTGTGCCACTGGTCATTGAAGACCTTAAACTTAATGAGGAGAAAATTACCAAAAAGCGAAAGGTAAAGACCAGGAAGGGTTCCAAACAGTACGAGATTGAAATCTTTGAAACCGATGCTCCAGAGGATATTCCACAAGAGGCAAAGGTCATCGTCATAACCACGGAAACAACAGAAGATTCGACGAATGCTCCAGAGGAAGAAAAGCCCGAAGCACCCAAGAAAACAGTGAAAAAGGTGAAGAAGGAAAAACTCAAGGAGTACATCGTCAAGGTTGTGGAAGAGGCACCTCTTGAATTGATTGCGGAGATATCCGAAGATTATATACCAGTTCCAGAGCGAGAACAATCGCCAGAGGAGGATGTGACCTCCTATAAGACGACTGTTGTTGAGGAGGAGTCCCTGCAAGAGGTTCTCCCAGAAGAGGAGAAACCAGAAGACGTTCGAAGCCTTCCAAAAGATAAGAAGAAGAAATCGGAAAAGCAGAAAAAGGTGAAAATAACAGAAACCGAACCTGCAAGAATCCCAGAGGTGTCAACCATCACAGAAGATACTGTATCTGTAACTGAAACAGACGAAACACCGCAAGTCGAGGCATATTCTGTGGAAGTTAAGGACTCTACACCCAAGAAAATTAAGAAACCCGCCAAGAAACCAAAAGAGGCAGCCCCTACAGAACCCATATCTGAATTTACAATTCGTGTGGAAGAATTAGCACCCGAAACAGTCGTAGAAGAAACAGTCAATGAAGAAGGACAGACAGTAGAACGTGTCATCACCAAACGTAAACTCAAAAAGAAGGCTGGACCCAAGGAATATCTCATCGAAGTGGTTGAAACCTACGAAGAGAACAAACCCGAAGCAGAAGTCGTAATACAAACCACTGAAATCACACCAGTCACGGAGGAACAACCCCAGGAGGAGCACAAGATAAAGATCGTCAAGAAAAAGAAACCCAAGACCGAAAGTTTGGATAACTTTATCCAAGAATTGATCGAAGAGGATATTCCGAAACCAGAACTGGAAGAATTTGAGGCCACTGTATCAGAATTTGGAGAATCGGAAGTGAAGAAACCCAAGAAAATCAAGAAACAGCACAAGAAAACCACGCAAGTGGTGGACGGTGTACCCACAACAGTCTATGAGGTTATCATCCAAGAGTTTGAGATAGATCAGGAGGATCTTAAACCCTTCGAAGTGGTAGAGGAAAGCGATCATGAAGACATCGAGGAAACTCCCAAAGATCAGCAAATAAAGGTCGTTGAAGAGAAGCCCAAGTCCAAGCCCAAGAAGTCAGCGAAAATCAAGGTTCTGGAAGAGGAAAAGGTAGAGCCGATCATTCAAGATATCTCCGAAGTGGTCGAAGTCCGTGTCACCGAAGAGGATGGTGTTCCACAAAAGGTTGAAGTCCGAAAGAAGAAGGTTTCGCGGAAACAGGGACCGAAAGAACAGATCTTTGAGATCACAGAAACCGTAACAAACGATGAACCTCTGGCGGAGGTTTCGATCGTAGAAATTACAGAGGAAGAACCCAAGGAGGATGTTCCAGAGATCAAGGAGAAGAAACCCATCAAGAAACCCAAGAAATTAAAACCAGAGGAAGTTAAGAACTATGTGTTTAGTGTCCTTGAAGAATTTGTGGAACCATACAAGTTTGAGGAGCCAATCATTGAGGATCTTTCGGAAAAGGTGGAGATCACTAAGGTCACAGCCGAGGATGGCACAGAAAAGAAGGTTGAGATCAAGAAGAAGAAGGTTTCCCGCAAGCAAGGTCCTAAGGAACAGATCTTTGAGATAACGGAGACCATTACGAATGACGAACCTTTGGCGGAGGTAACGATCATCGAAGTTACCGAAGAAGAAACTCCTCAAGAGGTTCTTCCCGAGATCAAAGAATCGAAACCCATCAAAAAACCCAAGAAACTGAAACCCGAAGATGTCAAAAACTATATCATTAATGTTCTAGAAGAATATGTCGAGCCCTATAAGTTTGAAGAGCTTTCCGAGGACGTTAAGGAGGTGCAACCAATAATTGAAGACATTTCTGAATCAGTGGAAGTCGTTAAGGTTACCGAAGAGGACGGCACACAAAAGAAGGTGGAAACAAAGAAAAAGAAGATCGCCAGGAAACAGGGACCCAAGGAACAGATTTTCGAGATTACAGAGACCAAAACCAATGATGAACCGATGGCGGAGGTAACCATAGTGGAGATCATCGAGGAAGTCAAGCCCAAGGAAGTTGTTCCCGAGATCAAAGAGAAGAAACCCATCAAGAAACCCAAAAAACTGAAACCCGAAGATGTTAAGAATTATGTGATTAATGTTCTGGAAGAATTTGTGGAGCCCTACAAGTTTGAAGAGGTGGTAAGAGAACAACCAATCATTGAAGAACTTCCCGAAACTGTGGAGATTACACAAGTCACTGATGAAGATGGTGTTCCAAAGAAGGTAGAGGTCCGGAAGAAGAAGGTCTCCAGGAAACAGGGACCCAAGGAACAGCTCTTCGAGATCACCGAAACCGTAACAAATGATGAACCTTTGGCTGAAGTTTCCATTGTGGAGATTACCGAAGAAGAAACTCCTAAGGAAGAAATTCCGGAGATCAAAGAAAAGATACCCATCAAGAAACCCAAGAAACTGAAACCCGAAGAAGTTAAGAATTATGTGATCACTGTCCTTGAGGAATTCGTGGAACCCTACAAATTTGAGGAGCCCGTTATTGAGGATCTTTCGGAAACTGTGGAGATCACTAAAGTCACCGAAGAGGATGGAACTGAGAAGAAGGTAGAAGTGAAGAAAAAGAAGGTCTCCAGGAAGCAGGGACCCAAGGAGCAGGTCTTCGAGATCACAGAAACCATAACGAATGATGAACCTTTGGCTGAAGTTTCCATTGTGGAGATTACAGAAGAAGAAAAGCCTAAGGAAGAAGTTCCAGAGACTAAGGAGAAGAAACCCATCAAGAAACCCAAGAAACTAAAACCAGAAGAAGTTAAGGATTATGTGATCAATGTCCTTGAAGAATTTGTGGAACCCTACAAGTTTGAGGAACCTGTCATTGAGGATCTTTCGGAAACTGTGGAGATCACTAAAGTCACCGAAGAGGATGGCACTGAGAAGAAGGTAGAAGTGAAGAAAAAGAAGGTCTCCAGGAAACAGGGACCCAAGGAGCAGGTCTTCGAGATCACCGAAACCATAACGAATGATGAACCTCTGGCTGAAGTTTCCATTGTGGAGATCACAGAGGAAGAAAAGCCTAAGGAAGAAGTTCCGGAGATCAAGGAAAAGAAACCCATAAAGAAACCAAAGAAACTGAAACAAGAAGATGTTCAAAGCTATATCATCAACGTCCTGGAAGAATTTGTCGAGCCACAGAAGTTTGAGGAGGAGGCGATCGTATCCGATGTTCCCGAGGAAATTCAGGAACATAAACCCAAAACTCCAAAGCCAAAGAAACCCTCGAAGAAACCCGTTGAGCAGCAGACAATCCGCATTGAGGAGTTGGCCCCTGAAACCGTCATCGAGGACATTGTCAACGAAAAGGGCGAAGAGGTCAAACAGGTCAAGACCACAAAGAAACTTAAGAAGAAGGATGGGCCCAAGGAGTACATCATTGAGATCACAGAAACGTATCAGGAAAACAATCCAGAGGCCGTCATAGAATTCACAACGACTGAAGTTCCCTCGGAGGAGGCGGCACCGGAGGATGTTGTAGCGGAGCAACCACTGAAGATAGTTCAGAAGATCAAGAAAAAGAAACCCGTCAAGGACGATCTGGACAAGTACATCCAGGAGCTGATCGAACAGGAGATCACTAAAACGGAGCTGGAACAGTACGAGCCAACGGAGATGGATGACAAGCCCAAGAAGCCTAAGAAGAAGGTCAAGACACATCACAAGAAAACTATAGACGTGGTGGATGGATTGCCTGTGACAATCCATGAATTTAATGTCGAGGAAATCGAACCTGAAGTGGAGGAACCGGAAGAGATAGAGGTCTTCCCAGAGGATGTGCAGGAGCTGCCACAAAAGACAGAGGATTCTAAGAAATATTTGGTCAACGTTTCCGATGAATTCTTGGAACCCCTGCAAGAAACTCCTGAAGAAAAACCGAGATCCACAAAGAAGGAAAAGCCACAGAAAAAGAAAAAGGACAAAAAGGAGGAGATCCCTGCTATTCCTTTGGAGGAAATCGAACAGACTGTAGAGGTCGTCGAGCAACCCGATGAAGAGGGCACCGTCAAGGAGGTAACCATTAAAAAGCGAAAGGTTATGCGTCGCAAGGGTTCCCAGGAGAAGGTCTTCGAGATCACAGAAACCACCAGCGAGGACCAGCCAATCGCTGAGGTGACAGTCACTGAAGTGACCGCCGATGAGGTGGAAATCTCTGAAGAAGAACCCAAGCCCATAAAGAAAATCCTCAAGAAGCCAAAACAATTGAAAAAGGATGAAATAGAGGAATATATCATCAATGTTATTGAGGAATTCGTAGAACAGGAGCCCATTGAAACTGTGGAAAGTGAGATAGAGGAAATTATGGAAGAAAAGCCTAAGAAAACAAAGAAAACTCCCAAGAAATATACAGTCACAGAAACAGAAGAAGAGGCGGACTTGAAGGAGCCCCAAGCCCCTGAGGAAATATTTGTAGAAACTGTCGAAATAGTCCTTGAAAAGCCCGAAGAAACTCCTGCCTACACAATTGGTGTTGCAGAGGAGACTTCCGCAGAAGAAAAGCCCAAACCAAAGACGAAAAAATCTTCGAAACCCAAGACTGCAAAGCAACCCTCACAAGAGGAATCACCAGAATATCTGGTGAAAGCCACATCCGAGGAGAATATTCCCGAAGAAGTCTTCCCCGAACACACCACCATCGTCCTGGAGTCGGAGGAACCTGCGCCCTCGGAGGTGCCCTCCTTCCAGATCGAAGAACTCCAAACGGAGGCCGTTGAACAGCAAGTCACAGACGAAAAGGGTGAAACCACCAAGCAGACGGTCACAAAGCGGAAGATCAAGAAGCAGGTGGGTCCCAAGGAGGAGATCATCGAAATTGTTGAGACCATAACGGAGGGGGATACACCCGAGTACGAGGTCATAGTGCACACCGAAGAGGTGGAACCTCTAAAGGAGAACATTCCCGAGGAAGAGGCACCCAAAAAGGTTAGAAAAACAAAGAAGGTTCCGAAGGACGATCTTCACGATTATATTCAAAAACTCATCGAGCAGGATATACCAAAAACGGAGTTGGAAAAGTATGAAAAGATCGACTTGGATGAGCCAGTGAAAATGAAAAAGAAACCCGTGAAGAAGGTCAAAGTTCATGAGGAAAAACCCACCGAAAAACCCGAAGAATCCGAAGAAGAAACCCAAATTCCTGAGGAAGATCAACCAACTGTAGAGGAGGCCAAGGAGGAACCAAAACTAAAGATCACTGTGAGAGAATTTTCACCCGAAAAGCCCGAAGAAAAGTGCTTTGAAATCGTAGTGCTCGAGGAAACGGTAGAGGTTCAACAAGTGCCCGATGAAGAGGGCAAAATCAGGGAAAAGGTCGTCAAAACAAAGAAAATCAAACAGAAAAAGGGTCCCCAGGAGATAGTTCATGACATTGTCGAGGTCACGGATGCAGATACAAATGAATCTGAGATCATAGTCACTACAACCACTCCTTCGGAGGAACAGGTCGATGTCGAGCCTGTGGTAAAGCAAAAAAGTGCGAAAAAGATCAAAAAGGATAGTGTCGAGGACTTCATCAAGGCTGTGATCGAAGAGAAAACTCCGAAACCCACGGCACCAGAGGCCGTTGTGGCTATCACAGAGGAAACGCCCTCGGAACCGACGCCAGAAAAACCTAAAAAGAAAACCAAGAAGGAAAAGCCAGTCGCTGTTGAAGAGGTAACCCCAGAACAAGAGAAAATCTCTGTCGTGGAAAGCGTGCCAGAGGATACTCCTCAACCAGAAGAGTCCTTTATTGTGGAGGTTTCCGTTCCATTGGTAGAAGAACCCGAACATGAGATCGATCAAACGGAGGAAGCTCCGAAACCGGAAAAGAAAAAGAAACCAAAGGCAAAGGTCATCGTTTCTGAGGACAAACCGAAAGAAGAAGAAGCGCCGGAAGAGCCTCTAGAAATTACAGAAATAGAATCTAATGTTGAAAAGCCTGAAGATCAAACATTCAGCATTTCCATCAAGGAAGAAACCTCTTCCGCGGACAAACCACAAAAGAAAAAGACACCTAAAAAGCCACAAGAAATCAGCGAAGAAACTCCCAGCGATTCTTATCAAATTTCCATCAAGGAAAGTGTCGCAGAACCCCTGGAAGAAAAGCCCTTCACCATCGAAGTCATCGAAAGCGAAACGCAGGTCAAGGAGACAACAGATGCCGCCGGGGAGACCCACAAGGAGGTCACCACCAAACGCAAGATTAAGCGACCCGATGGCGAGGGTGAAATCGAGATCATAGAAGTCCTTAGGGATGACCAACCGGAAGCGGAAATCACAATTGTGGAATACGAACCCGAAGCCCCCACAAAGGAGGATGAGAAACCCAAAGAACCCAAAAAGAAAACTAAGAAGGTCAAAAAGGACGACATCCACGACTACATACAAAAGCTTATCGATATGGAGACGCCCAAAACGGAGTTGGAAAAGTATGAGAAATTCGACTTCGAACCGACTGTCAGAGATAAGCCCACGGAAAAGCCTATCAATGTGGTTGAGGAAGCTCCCGAGCGAAAACCAAAGGAGAAGAAACCGAAACATAAGGAAACGACGAAGGAAGCGTCTCCTGCGCCCGAAGAACTCGCCCAGGTGAAGATTCTCGAGGAAGAAGCTCCCGAAGAAGAGCCTCTTCTTCCCGTAGAGATTGTTGAGATCCAACCGGAGGAGGTTCAAATTCAAGAGATCGTCACAGACGACGGTAAACCCATTCAGGAGAAGACCACCAAGAGAGTCCTGAAGAAGAAGGGTCCCAAGGAGGATACCACGTTCAAAATTACAACCATCGAGAGTGAGGATAATGACTCCGTGATGGTCATTGTCGATGAGGAGCCACAGCCAGAGGCAGTCGTTCTTCCCGTGGAAGAACAACCCAAACAAAAGGAACCCAAATCAAAGCCAAGGCCCAAGAAAACGATCAAGAAGGTAAAGAAGGAGGATGTACAAGATTATGTTCAGAAATTAATAGAAGAGGAAACACCAAAAGAGGTAGAAGATGAGGGTCTTCCCGAAGAAGAAAACGTTCTTCCGGTGGAAGAGGATTCTCTTCCAGTAGAAGTAGTCCCCGACTCAACCGAACCCCAGACAAAGAAAACCAAGCCAAAGGCCCAGAAAAAACCCAAGACAGAGACAGACGAACCCACAGAGAAGACATACGTAACGACTGTAGAGATACCCAAAGACGATGAGGAAGAGAACACAACAGCAACAACACCGATACATGCACAAGAATCACAAGAACCCGAGGACACAGCCACTGCACAAATTACACCGCAAGAAGAGGCACCCACAGCAACAACAACAGCACAGAAAACAGTTAAACATAAACAGAAAACAAAACCAGAAACACACAAAGAAAGCCCTGAAACAGATACAACAACAAGTAAGTTCGCTTTGGAGAAGCGCCCCCCCCCCACACACACACCTACAAAAAAAACAACAACAATATTCCCAACCAATCGCCGCCGCCAAGCACCAGCAAAAGCATATTTTTGCTCCGTTTTGCTCTTTTGCGTCTTTTACTCCTTTCCTTTCCGTGTTCTCCGTGTTTCTCCGTTCTGTCTATGTCTTTGTCTATTGCTCCTTTTATACTCCTCTTTTTCCTTGAGTTCTACTCCCATTTTTCAATACATACATATGTTTTGCTTGTCTTTCTCTGTTCTTTTTTTCTCTTGTTTCTATATGTTTCGCCCATTTTACGCTCAATTTTTTCCATTTCATTTGCTGCTCTTTTTCTATGTCTTTTACTCCTTTTACGCTCTGCTCCGTTTTTTTCTATGTATTTATCTCCTTTTTCTCCTGTCTTTTGCTGCTCTTATTGCTCCCTTATTTTCAGTGTCTATTGCTCCGTTTTTGCTCCTTTGTGACTTTTGTCTTTTCGCGCCTGTCCGCCTATGTATTTTTTTTTTATGTTTTTCCATTTGTTGAATACCGCAACGCGTGTTGCGTCTTCCAGCCTCTGCCACCTTCCTGAATATTTTCTCTAAATTTCTATTCTTTGTCTTTATCGCTGATGATCATTCTGATCTCCTCTTCGTTCCACTGGAAAGCCTTTTCCAAACCCACCAAAACTCCAAAACAATAACCCGAATATTAATACCCTTTTTGCATGAGTGTTCCTACATTCTAGTCCTACATTCTTTGACTTGTACTCCTTTACGATCCACTAACACTAACACACTATTTTTCAGTTAACCACCGAATCCTCGCGTAAAAAATCTAACTCCATCTTTCAGCTAATCCTCTGTACAAACTATCCATCTTTCACCTAAAGTATATCCCAAAATCCTTTGTTAAATATATTTATGTATAACCTTCATCTTTCAGTTAACACATCCTTAAATCCTTTGTACAAAAAATGTTCAATCCTTCTGTAAATATAGCATTTCAAAAATTATACTGTCTTCTGTCCAACGTTTCAACGATTTTTGCTTGCTTTCTGGCAAAAGCAATGCACGGTACCCAACCCCCAATGGATCCTGGATCCTGGTTTATCCTTTTTGCACCCCCAAAGATCATAATGTACTTAAATGTCGATGCATTTTCCACACAGGTGAAGCAACAGAGGTACACAAAGACTATCAAATCAGCATCATTCATGAGGAACCGATTGTCGAAGAGGAGGAACAGCCCGAGAAGATCCATGAGATACGAGTCATCGATGAGGTCGCAGAGATCGAGGAATCGCAACCCATCATTGAGGAAGTGGAGGAAGAGGAGGAGCAACCCACTGCCGAGGACCAGCCAGAGGATGTCGCCAAGCCCAAAACCAAAAAGAAGAAGATCATCAAAAAGAAAACCGATGATCATGATGAGATAATACGCAAATTGCTGGAGCAAGAGATCGAGAAAACGGAACTTGAAAAGTACGAAAAGATCGATTTCGATCTGCCCAAGAAACTGAAGCCAGAATTCGCCAATCTCGAGCCCATGAAAATCGAGCGAAAGGATCAGAAACCCACCAAAGTGCAGATTGTGGAGGCGGCAGAGGTCCCGAAACAGGTCAAACTGAAGCCAGGAAAACGCAAGGAAAAGCCCACCGAAGAGCAGTCCGTACAGTTGCCGAAATTCCGCCTCAAGACCCGCATGGTTATGGTTGAATATCCACCGGCGCCATTGATCCCCAAGCTAACAGAGATTGGCGCCACGAAGGATAATGGAGAGCTCTCCCGTAATATCGAAGAGGCCGAAGAGGCCCTCAAATTCAAGAAGCCAAAGACCAAGAAGATCAAAAAGATCAAGGACGACCTGGAGAAGGTGGAACTCGAGAAGTACGAGAAGTACGTCAGCAGCGAGGAGGAGCCAGAGGAGCAGAAACCATACCAGAAGCCCGAAAAGACTCCCAAGCCCGAGGAAAAACAAGAAGAAGTGAAAATAAAGCTCGGAAAGGGCAAGAAAAAGCCCAAGGAGGAGGAACAGCCAGAGAATGTCACCCTCAAGAAGATTCCACAAAAGCCCCAGGAGGTCGAAGAGGAAGTGGAACTTCAGCGCAAGCCCAAGGAAGTCGTTGTGGTCGAGGAACAGCCCAAGGAGCCCAAGGAAGGACACTTTGTGGTGCCACCTTTCGAGCCCGTGGACTTTGAGCCATCGGAATACGTACCCGAGGAACTCGAGCCCATTGAGCATCCGGAGAAGCCTGAGAAACAAAAGAAACCCACCAAAACCAAGTACAAGCCCAAGGAAAAGTCGAAACCAGAGCCGGAAACAATCATCTCAGAAATTGTCCCTGGTGTCCCCAAGGAAGAGGAAGAGGTACCTGAACAGCAGGTTAACTTCCGCATTCCCGAGAGTGAAGCTCCAGAGGAAACTGACTCTCAAATCAAACTCAAACCAGTGCCAAAGGCCCCTGAGGCTGAGGCACCCGCGGAGGCAGCCATTATCCAGCCAAAGGTTGAGGAACCCAAGGAAGAAGAGATCTCAGAGATTCCTCAAGAGGAAGCCAAGAAACCAAAGAAACCCAAGGCCAAGAAGGTACAGCCAAAGGAGGAAGAGGTCGTAGAGGAAGTTCCACAAGAGTTTGAGGTCTCTCTGAAGGAGGAAGAAGCACCAGAGGTGGTTCCCATTGAAGAAGAAAAGCCCAAGGAGGTAAAGGTCAAGCAAAAGAAACCCAAAGAGGCTCCTGTCGCCCAAGTGGAGGTCACAGAAGAGGCACCGCAGCCCGAAGAAGTGCCCGAGGACATCCCTGTTGAGTACAAGATCACAACCACTGTACTGGAACCCGAAGAGGCGCCCAAGGAGCACAAGGTGCGTGTCATCGATTTTGATGAGCGCCAGGAGACCACCGAAGAAGTCATCGAAGAAAAGATTGTGACCCGCCGCAAGAAACCAAAGCCACAGCAACCTGAAGAGTTCGAGGTGACGCTCCAAGAGCCACAGGTCGAGGAACCAGAGGTCGAAGAGGTCACCGCAGAGGTCACGATTCCCGTGGAGAAACCTGTCGAGGAAACAGAGGAGTTCGAGGTTGAACTGAAGCTCACAGAACCCACACCCGAAGAACCTCTACCCCAGGAGGTCACTGTAAAGGAAAAGGCCAAGAAGAAACCTAAGAAAGAGGTAAAGGAAGAAACGATTGTGGTCGTAGAAGAGGAAAAGATACAACCAGTTGATGAGGAGGAAATCGTAGTGGAGGAGAAACCCCAAGAAAAGAAAAAGACAAAGAAGCCCAAGGACTACGAGTTTAGTGTCACAGAAACGGAGGCACCCGTCAAGGAAAAACCCGTGGAAGTGATCGAAGAAGCTCCCAAAGTGGAGGAGGAGAAACCCGAGGAAAAGGTTATCGAGTCTTTCGATTCATATGAAATCACTCTCAAGGAAACAGAGGCCGAAAAGGTCACTCCCATCGAAGAACAACCCGAGGAGGAAGAAGCTCCTGCCGAGGCCGTCTTCAAGCGGAAGCCCAAACCCCAACCCGAGGCAGTGGAGGCCGAATTTGTCCTGACAGAACCCAAGAAAACTGAGGAGATCCAAGTGGAATCTGAAATCAAACAAAAGAAAACCAAAAAGCCAAAGAAAACCGAAGAGGCAGCCGCTGAGCTGGAGATCAAGGTTGTGGAAACGGAGAAGGCCCCCGAAGTTCCCGAAGAAGTTCCCGAGGAAATCAAACCAGAAATTGTGGAAAAGGAGGAAATTCTCGTGGAAGAAAAACCTCAAGAGTTCACGGTACGTGTCTCGGAAACAGAAGCGGCAGAAAAACCTGTGGAGGAGCCCCAAAGTGAGGCACAATTCACGGTCAAGAAACGCAAGCAATCGGTGACCTTTGCCGATGAGCCAGCCACAGAAATAATTCTCAAGGAACCCACACCCATCGAAGAGGTCACTGAGGAGGCCCAAATCAAGACCAAAAAACCCAAGAAGAAGGTTAAGGAAGTGGCGGCGGAGGAGCTGAGGATTCAAATCACAGAAGAAATCCCCGAGGAGGCTCCCATCATCGAAGAAGTCGAGGAAGTGGTCACAGAAATCAAGGAAGTTGTGGCTCCAAAGGTAGAAGACAAGACCTACAGGATTGGTGTGACAGAAACGGAAGCCCCCGAGAAACCTGTCGAGGAGATTCCACAAGAGGAAGAGGTAGTACCGGAACCAATTGTGGAAGAACCTGAACCCCAGGTCTATGAAGAACACAAGGTAAAGGTCATTGAAGAGACCCCAAGGGAAATAGTGGAGGAATCCATCGAGGAAGAGGTTAAGGTGATTCGCAAGAAGAAACCCAAACCAGAGGTCACGGAAGAACCCGAAGCAGCCGTCTCTATTCCCGCGCCAAAGCCTGTCGATGAGATTGAGGCTGTTTCCAGCATCACCATCGTCCCCGAACAACCCACCGAAGAAGATACCGCCGATCTCAAGATCAACATCATCGAAGAGCAGGCCCCCGCAGTGGAGCTTGTCCAAGAGATTGAGGAAATCGAAGAGACACCCGTACCCACTGTGGAGGAGCTGCCCGGGGAGCAGGTCACGCTGCAAAAGAAGAAAAAGAAGATCCCATCAGTTGCCCCCGAAGTGGTGGAAGAACCCGAAGCTGAGTTTGTGCTTAAGCCAAAGAAACCCGTGGAAGAGGTCTCCGAGGAGGCCAAGATCAAAAAGAAGCCCAAGAAGGCAGCTCCTGTCGAAGAGGCTGCCGCAGAGCTGCAGGTTACCATCACAGAAGAGGTGCCCGCCGAGTCACAGCTGGTCCAGGAAATCATTGAAGAGATCGAGGAAGTCCCAGAAGAAAAACCAAAAGAGGTACCACAAGAAAAACCCAAAGAGTACACCTTTGGCATCAAGGAAACCGAACCAGAGATCGAAGAGGTACAACCAGAAGCTCCAAAGGAGGAAGAGGTGCGCCTGCCCAAGAAAAAACCCAAGGCACCCCAAGTCGTAGAAGAGCCCGAGGCTGAGGTCACCCTAAAACCCAAGCCAAAGGTCGAAGAGGTCCAGGAGGAGGCAAAGATTGTCAAGAAGAAGCCCAAGAAACCCGTGGAAGAAGTGGCCGCCGAAGATCTCACCGTCAAGGTCGAAGAGGAAGTCATACCCGAGCCGATTGTCGAAGAAGAAATCGTGGAGGAGGTGCAACTGAAGAAAAAGAAAGCTCCCAAGGAAGAACCCGTCCCCGAGGACATTGTGGATGCTGCTGTGATCAAGCTGAAGAAACCCGAACCTGTCGAAGCGGAAGAAGTGGTTACAGAAGTCACACTGAAGCCCAAAGCTCCCAAGGAGATCCAGGAAGAGGAATTCTCTGTGGATGTCAAGCTGCCAAAGGAGAAGGTCGTCACCGAAGAGACCTCCGATCAAACCGTGCAACTGAAGAAAAAGAAGAAGCCACAGAAACCCGTAGAAGAAGCCGCCGATGAGTTGCAGCTGCAGCAAACGGTCGTCGAGGAGAGGCCAGTGGAAATCGAAGAGGAGGAAATCGTCGAAGAGGCCGTCATTGTGCGCCGGAAGCCCAAGAAACCCTTCGAACCCTCAGTGGAGGAGCACGAAGAAACCGAGTTCAGTCTGTCGTTCAAGAAGCCCCACACCATCAACGAGGGCGTGGAAGAGACGGGCACTGTTCTGAAGAAACGCCCCGTGAAGCCTCAAACCTTGGACGAGGCTGCCGCCGAGCTGTCTATCAAACGCCAGGAAGAAGAGTACGAGGAGGGCGAGGACATCGAGGAGTTTGTCGTCAGTGCCAGGGCCAAGAAGAAGCCTTTGCAAATAACCGAAGAAGACGAAGAGGCCTACACCATTAAGAAGCAGCTGCGTAGGAAGAAGGTTGACATTCCAGAGTACGGGGAAACGGAGAACGTGACCTTCCGTGCGAGAAGCACAAAGACCAAGGAGGATGTCGATCAGGAGTTCAATATTGCTCTCGATTCCTATGCGGAAGAGGAGGTTTCCATGTCTGGCAAGATCAAAATCAAGAAACCGATCAAAAAGACTTACAATGAGGCCGCCGACGAGGCAAAGATCAAGATCATGCAGGACTACGACGATGGCCAGGAGCAAATCATCGAGGAAATACGTGACGATGAGGACACCATCGATGAGGTCGAAGAGCCCGAAGAGTACATGGTAGAGGAGCTCCCGCCAGATGAGGTGGACTTCAAGCTGAAGCCCAAGAAGCAGCCAAAGCCCAGCTATTCCGTTCAGGATGAGGAGGAGGAGCAGTTCCTCATTGGCATCCGACAGCCCAAACGAGACTCCATCACGTACGACGAGGATTCGCTGACATTCAAAAAGAAGCGAAAGGTTATTCAACAATTGTACAACGAAGGTAAGTTGGGATACCCCTCTCGAGATCCAGAGAGAGTAATTTAATGCTTTATTCAATCTGAAAAACATATACATTCTGCTTATATGATATCACAGCGTGTGGCAAGGTAAAACGTTTACCCGAAAAATAATTGAGTGTCAGTAGCTAATGCATAACCACCCCACACTCCACCCCCCAACCCCCATTTGCTGTTTCAACAAACAAAAAACCTCTCTAACTTTTCATTGGAATGAAAATTAATAACGTTTTCTCTTTCGGTACAGATGGAGCATCGCTGAATATCACCAGGGAAATGAACGTGGAAGGTATGTTCCAATTCTACATAGAGTTTTCGAATGATTAGTTTCCCTTATGGGCCTTCCTTCTCCCAAAAGTACACTCCATTTACCTTTCTCTCTTTATACATCTTTTAGAATCGGAAAATCCCAATGTGATGTATTCCATATGCAATTACATTGCCGACAACGATGAGGCCATCAATCTGGTGGAAGGTGAAAAGGTCACAGTGGTGGGACGACACAGCTCCGAATGGTGGTACGTAAAGAAGAGCATCACCGAAGAGGAGGGCTGGGTGCCAGCCCAGTATCTAATGGAACCCGAGGAGTACGCACAATATGTGCAGAACAAACTCCACGAGAAGATCGATAAACTGCCAGTTTTTGAGCGTAAGTTAATTCTTGTCTAAAAAGTATTATTCAAAGATTGTAGAACCTCTCTATAAGTTCTCCCATCTTTGATCCAACTAAAACCACTGTAAGAGTATTGTCTCTGTCTTCGTCTTCGTCTATTGTTTAACTAACAAATCGATGATTGTTTGTGATTTTGTGAATCTGTTAAGGTCCCGGACCCGAAGACAAGCCCATTGCCCCGCGTTTCATTGAGAAACTGCAGCCCATCCACACGCCCGACGGCTACACGGTGCAGTTCGAGTGCAAGGTCGAGGGTAGCCCTCGGCCACAGATCGCATGGTTCCGTGAGACGGCCATTATCAAGCCCTCGCAGGACTTCCAGATCTTCTACGATGATGACAATGTCGCTACTTTGATCATTCGCGAGGTATTCCCCGAGGATGCTGGCAAATTCACGTGCGTAGCCAAGAATGCCGCTGGATTTACTTCGAGCACCACGGAACTGATTGTCGAGAGTCCTCTGTCGGATCATGGCTCTGACGCCACTGCCTTGTCGCGCCGCAGCATGTCCCGTGAATCCTCGCTGGCCGACATTCTGGAGGGTATACCCCAACCTTCTCGAAGAAGCCCAAGGCCCAGTACGTCGATGAGAACACGAATGTGATCCTCGAGTGCCGTTTGGTGGCTGTGCCGGAGCCCGACATTGTCTGGACCTTCAACGGGGAGGACATTGACGAGGAGGAGATCAAAAACATTCGAATTGTCACCGAATCGGACATGCACATGTACTGCAGTGTGGTGCACATCACCAAAGTGAAGAAATCGCAGGAGGGCGTCTACGAGGTGATTGCCACCAACCGCGAGGGCGAGGCACGTCTGCCCATTACCCTCAAGGTGCGCACCACCCAAAAGGAGGCGCCCCAGATCCTCGAGCCCCTGCGCAACATGGTGATTCGTGAGGGCGAGAGTGTTGTCCTGTCCACCCACATTGTGGGCAATCCCCCGCCAAAGGTCACCTGGTACAAGGACGGGAAGCCCGTTAAGAATGCCAAATCTGATAAGGATTTGCATACGTTAACGTTGATTACTCCCAAGAAATCCGAAAAGGGCGAATACACGGTAAAAGCTGTCAATCCTTTGGGCAGTGTGGAGACCACAGCTAATCTAACGATTGAAGGTAGGTTTTGTTTCATGTCTTAGAAGATACATCTTTCTCTGTGTGGATTATCTAACTTGTGGCTATTTTTCCTCCCTGTAGAACCCACTAGTGGAAATGCAGAGCCCCCGCTGTTTGTGGAACGTTTCGAGGAACAAAGTGTCCCACAAAAGGGTGAAATTCGTCTGCCCGCCAAGGTTTCTGGCAATCCCGTGCCCGAGGTCCAGTGGCTGTTCAACAATGCCCCCCTGTTCCCCAGCGAACGCATTCAACAGATCTACGATGGCGAAACGATCGAATTGATCATCAAGGATGCCAATCCGGAGACAGATTCCGGGGACTACAAGTGCATTGCCAGCAATCCCATTGGCAAGACATCGCATGGAGCTCGCGTGATTGTGGAGGTCGATGAGGTCACGTTCACAAAGAAACTAAAGAAAACCATCACCATCGAGGAGGTGCAATCGCTGACCCTCGAGTGCGAGACCTCTCACGTCGTCACCACCAAGTGGTTCTTCAATGGCAAGGAGCTCTCGGGCATGGATCATCGTGTGGTCGTCGAGGATGGCAAAACGCACAAACTGGTCATCCGGAACACCAACCTACGGGACTCCGGAACGTATGTGTGCAAGGTCAAGAAGCAGGAGACCACATCCACCGTGGACGTCCTTCAGCGTAAGCCCGATTTCATCAAGGTCCTCGAGGACTACGAGGTAACCGAAAAGGATACGGCCATTCTGGATGTCGAGCTGACCACGGAAGCCACCGAGGTCACTTGGTTCAAGGATGGAGAGAAGATCACGATCGAAAACAAGAATGTGGAATTCATCAAGGATGGCAAATCCCGTCGTCTGGTCATTCGTGACACCACCATCCATGACGAGGGCGAGTACACGTGCAAAATCGAAGGCCACGAGTGCTCCTGTGAGCTCACGGTCATTGAACTGCCGCCCGAGATCGTCCATCCCCTGGAGGATGTCTCTGTCACAAAGGGAGAGAATGCCATCTTCGAGCTGGAACTTAGCAAGGGGGATGCCCTGGTCAAGTGGTTCAAAAACGGCAAGGAATTGCAGTTCAATGAACGCATTCAACTGGCCATCGATGGCAAGAAGCAAGCCCTTCGCATAGTCAAGGCCAAGCCAGAGGATGCCGGCGAATATTCCATCCAAGTGGGCGAACAAACCTCCAAGGCCACTCTGACAGTGGAGGAACCGCTGGTGGACTTTGTCGTCCGTCTGCCAGACGTCACACTGGCCACAAAAACCACCGATGCCGAGTTCACTGTGGAGCTGTCCCAGCCCGATGTGGAGGTCACTTGGTTCAAAAAGGGTAAACCCATCAAACCCAACCCCAAGCATGAAGTGTTCGTTGAGGGCACTGTCCGTCGTCTGGTCATCCATGAGGCCGGCGACGAGGATGCTGGGGAGATCAGCTGTGTGGCCGAGAACGTCACCAGCAGTACAAAACTGTGCGTTGAAGAGCTCAAACTGCCACCCGTCATTACCTCTGACAAGGAGCAGACTCTCAAGGTAAAGGAGAACGAGGATGCCACCTTCACTGTCAAGTACACTGGCGGTGCCCCACAGCCGGAGGCCGTGTGGACCACCCGGAATGTTGTCATACCCAAGTCAAAGCGCGTTATTCCATCGATTGATGAACAGTGTGCCACATTGACCCTGCGCAAGGTTGTCGACGATGACGAGGGCGAGTACACGGTGAAGCTTGTGAATCCCGTGGGCGAGGCAGAGGCCAGCTTACATTTGGTTATTATGCGTAAGTACAACAGCTGCCACAGCCACAGCCACTGCCACTTACTGTGTCGAAACCCAAATCATAATTAAAATAATCCTTTCCTTTGCAGGCAAACCCACCGCACCTGGCACTCCACAGCCATTGGAGGTGATGCATGACTCCATTACGCTATACTGGAAGGCACCCGAGGATGATGGAAAGTCCGAAATAATCGAATACATTCTCGAATATCACGATGTTAAGGAAGAAAAGTGAGTACCCCAAAACCCTAAAATGAAACGAGGGGGAACGTTGTGAGCCGCGGCAAAGGCCGCGGCTCTACCTTATACCCGGTACTCAGTCAGTATATACATATGTACATACATATATGAGCTTGCGATTTATGCAATTTCTTATATGTTCGCAAAAGGGACAAATTAAAAAAATGGCCAAAAAATAATATTTCAAACAAAAAATGAAGTACATTTTTGGAATATTATACATGTTTCCGATTTTGTTTGCATATGATTTTACATCTGCTTCTAAATTTCTACATGACATGTATAACTACATATTTGAGACGTACAAGTGTTTGCGACAGAGAGAGAGAGGGAATGAGGCAGCGCTTGGCAGGCGTTGCGTAGCCACTGAAATTTAATTTGTTTCTTTTGGCCATAATATTGATTCGACCTGATCCATATTCGGCAATCTGGTAGATATGGTAATTTTCCATGATCCTGCGTTTTTGGTTTTCATTTATCTTAAAAATTGTGGATTCCACAGATTTTCGTCCTTTGTGGGGGCGGAAAGGGGCGTGGAAAAATTTTGAAATACACTTGTGCTGGTTTGATATCACAGGAGATTGGATAGAAAGTTTGGTTGCTCTAGCTCTTATAGTCTCTGAGATCTAGGCGCTCATTTAAACGAATAAGCAAAACAGACAGGGTGGTGTGTGAGAGAGCGAGAGGGAATGATGACTTTCGAAATGGTTTTCTTCATTGTAGCTATAATAATGATCCGATCTGATCCAGATTCAACACTCTGATAGAAATGATCTTTCTCTATGATTTTGCGTATTTAGTTTTCTTGTATTTTCAAAATTGTGTGTGCCACAGACTTTCGTTCTTTGTGGGGGCGGAAAGGGGCGGGGCGAAATTTTGAAATACACTTTGAGTAGTGTGATAACACAGGAGACCGAATACAAAACTTGGTTACTCTAGCTTTAATAGTCTATGAGATATAGGCGCAAATGAAGACGGACGGACGGACAGACGGACGGACAGACAGACATGGCTATATCGACTCGGCTATTGATGCTGATCAAGAATATATATACTTTATGGGGTCGGAAACGCTTCCTTCTGGGCGTTACACACAACCGTTATCCCCACAAATCTAATATACCCTTTTACTCTTCGAGTACCGGGTATAAAAAGATCCTAACTGCAGCATTTGTTTCTCTCTGCAGATGGACTGAAATACGCAAAATCAAGGATACCACATATACCATCTCGAAGCTGAAGATCGACACCGAATATGTGTTCCGTTCGATAGCCGTGAACGAGGTGGGACCATCGCCGCCATCGCCACTGTCGCCGCCCATTCGTCTGGTGCCAAAGGTCGAAACGGAGGCGCCAAGTGTGCGCGAACCCCTGCAGGATGTGACCTCGGAACTGGACAAAGAGGTCACGCTGTCGTGTGTGTTTGGCGGCATTCCAGAGCCAAAGGTCGTGTGGAAGAGGAACGGAAAGGTGATCGAGTCGTCGAGCAGCCTGCGCTACGAGAATCGTGTGGCCAAATACATTATCGAAAAGACAACAATTGAGACTGAAGCCACGTACACGTGTGTGGCTAGCAACGAGAGGGGCTCTGTGGAGACCTCCTGCAGACTGAAGGTGCAACAGAGGCCCGTCGTTGAGGTGGAGGACAAGTATCTGCAGCAGAAACTCCGCACGGGCAGCACTCTCACCATTCCAGCAACGGTGCGCGGCTATCCACAGCCCACGGTCACATGGCACAAGGACTCTATCGAACAGACGACGTCCATTGAGACCACAGAAACCACATCCACGTATTCCGTGAAGAAACTGACCCGCGAGCACTCCGGCAAGTACAAGGTCACGGCCACGAATGAGTCCGGCTCCACGTATGTCGAGTGCACAGTCCAGGTGATCGATAAGCCCAGTCGCCCGCAGTCCCTGGAGATCAAGGATGTGAAGAAGGACTCCATCGTCTTGGAGTGGACACCACCCGTGGATGATGGCGGTCTGGACATCCAGAAGTACACTCTCGAGAAGTGCGACATCCAGAACAATGTGTGGATGAAGGTCTCCGACTTTGACAAGGACATTCACTCGTATGCCATTCAAAAGTTGTCCATGAACTCCCAATACATGTTCCGTGTTGTGGCCGCCAATCCCATTGGAGAGTCGGAGCCCACGGAATCGGAGACTGTGACGATAACCAAGAAGTTTGGTAAGTACAAATATCATAAATCATCTAAAATATATGTAAATTCTATATTTCATTTCCACAGACAAACCCTCACCCCCGCGTGGTCCCACCAATGTCTCCGGCATGAACGACACATCCTTTACGCTGGCCTGGGAGCCATCCGAGAGTGATGGCGGCTCCAAGATCCTCGAATACATTGTGGAGATCAGGGAAGAGACTGAAACCATCTACCGTTCGGTGGGTGTTACCTTGGGCACTGTCACGAACATCCATGTGGAGAAGGTCCTGCGAACCAAGGGCTACTTCTTCAGGATCTATGCCCGCAACGAAGCTGGCACTAGCGATGCCTACGAGACCACAGAAAAGATCCTTGTGGGTCGTAAAATAAGTACGTTTTTCCGCCCTCAAAAACTATGCTTTTCCTTTAGCTTATTGCTTTTGCATTTCTCCATTAAAAAAAACTCCAAAAACAAACGCTTCTAATGCTTTGCTGCCACTTCTAACACAGCTAATGAAAACGATAACGGTACGATGGGTACGTGGAAAATACAGCCATGAAAAGTAGGGGAAAAACCTTAACAATTTTGTTTCTATTCCCCCTGTAGCCCCGCCATCGCCTCCACAGAATCTGAGAGCCCCGGATGTGACGAGCCGTAGTGTGACCCTCGATTGGGAGGTTCCAGCGCGCAATGGTGGTTCCGAAATTACAGGTAGAACTTTACCTTTCCCTAGGGAGAAAGTGCCAGCATAAATCTCTCTTTCTGTCACTGTAGGCTACTGCGTGGAGAAACGTTCTTCGACGTCAACGACCTGGACAAAGGTCATAACCCTAGATGCACACCAGCTGCACTATACAATCGATAACCTGAAAGAGAAATGCGAGTACTGGTTCCGCGTCTCCGCGGAGAATGAAGTGGGCTTGGGTGCTCCAGCCGTCACCGAGAGCATATCCCTCAAGACACATGCCAGTAAGAGTCCCAGAAAACCTTTCGCCTTTCCCCTTTTTCCTAATTTTTTACCCTCCTCACCGTAGCCGTGCCCTCGCCACCGACTGCCCCACTAGAGGCGCGTGTCCTGGCCGCCAATGCTCACATATTCGAATGGGGTATACCCGAGTCAGATGGTGGTGCGCCACTGCTCGGCTACCACATTGCCATACGTGACATGAAGAAGACCATGTGGATAGAGGTGGGTCGTGTGCCGGCGGGTGTGCAGCGGTTCCAGATTCGGGATCTGCAGGAGAATCACGAGTATATGATACGGATATTCGCCAAGAATGAGATCGGTCTGAGTGAACCTCTGGAATCGGAAGAGCCCTACAAGGTCATGACAGCAGGTAAGCATACACAGAAGGGGATTTCCCTAAGCCAAAACACAGATCATTAACCCATTTCCCCTTGTTCCGCGTTTTTGTTGCAGGTCATGAAAGCCTGCCCGATGAGCCACGCACTGAGATGAGCACTTGCAACACTTCGTCGTGGCTGAGGGATCACAATATGGATGCTGATATCCATTCGTATGCTCGGGGCAGGCTCCTGCAACGCGACGAGTACTTCTTCAGGCTGTGGGCGCAGATACCCAGCAGCAGCAAAAAGAAGAAGAGCCTCAAGTAATCAACAACATCAAGAAGAAAAAAAACGATAAACGAAAGAAAAACTTTAGTCATAGTTTAAGCATATTTTCCCCTATCCCTTCCCCCCAATCCCCCTTTCCTTTGATTTTCTAGCTTTTTGTACTTTTGAATGAATGATGTACAGATCGATGTAAGGATTGATTGATACTGATTGAGACATTGTGCCAGCGATGCCCACATAGATGGGCGGAGTGCGGCCGCCACTCGAACGGAAAGTGCGAGCGAAGAAATGTATCTGGATGCTCGAGTGTACGTCCCCCGCACTCCCTGCCCCGCATGTGGGCGTGGCTCCAATGTGATGCCATTACACGATCTACATGTATAAAGAGTTATATCCTTAGAGTTTTTGATTTTATGATTTTATTTTTGTAAGCTGTGATAAATCGTATCCAAAAAAGAAGAAAAGAGAAAGAAAAGAAAACAACAAAAACGAAAGAGTCAATCGATAAAGAGATGCACATAAATGCCTGCCACACACGAACACACAAACACAGAAAAGATACGAGACTCCATTTTGTGGGTGGCATCGGGCAACAGAAGCCAGAGGGTGTGGGGCCCCGAAATGTTAAATCCCCAAAATACCATCCAACGACCTGAATCCCCCGAAAATAACTCAAAATATCCTAGAACAATGGTGCAACATTCGATGGATATGTTGAGGTATCTTTTGGGGGCAAGTGTTGTTCGGTGCCTCTGCCTCGCTGACTCCTGTTGCCTTTGCCCCCGTGGATACCCTCGGATAATTGTGGCAAATGGAAATTTATGGCAATTAAAGTTACACACACACACACACTCACACACAAACACACACACACACTCGTATGTCCTTAAAGTTGTAGAAAAACCATATATGAAATAAATAAATAAATAAAATACTTTATTAAATGTATAAACAATTCATGAATTTATCAAGTGCCCCTTCAACTGTGGCAGCTTGTGGCAAGTTTCGGGCTACTGTGCCCCCCAACACCCCGCACCCGCCCCCGGAAAATCAACTAATTAATTCATTAGGAGATTCTAAAGCCAGAGGAAGACCCTCCTCCTGTTCGCATATTGGCATATAACTTTTCTGTGCGAAAAGTTTTCCATTTCCATTCGGGGGGTTTATACGAGTTTTCACCCTTTCTTTTCGATACCCTGGCATTAAAAGAGTAGAAGGGTATGATATGAATCCTTGAGCAATATCGACTCCATCGACTCTCAATCATGGCTTTCTCTTTCAATTTTGATCACTCTCCGGGAGCCTTAACATGAAACGAAATGCTTTTCAATCAAAGGAAAACTATTTTATATAATTTACAGAATATATTTAAATGGTATTCGATTTGATCCTTCAACATATATACGCATACACATAAATCTATATATATGTATATATATATATACATATATGTACATATATTTTTTCAGGTTTTAAAGATGCTATCTCTTCTAACTTTACTACGAGGTATCTTTTTGTCCTTTCCCTCTACTCTAGCTCTCTCTTGCTCTATCTTTTTTGTTTCCTTCGAATATTCTATTTGAAAACTTAAAGCCTCCGCTCTCCGGTTCTCCGGTTCTTTGGCTCTCTGGCTCTCTGGTTCTCTGGTCTAATGGCAAACAAAGGAACTCTTCTGGACTCAGTCTCTCTCTCGCACATGAGTGTCCCTTCGTTCGGTTCGTAGGGAAAACTTATATCTGGTGACATGGCAGGGCAAATGCGGCATAAACTTTCCCCAACACAGAGGCAGCAGCAGCGGCAGAGAGAAGAGAATTGTGTGTGCGAGAATTTAATTAAAGTTTTGTGCGGTTGCCACTAATCAAAAGATATTATCTATCTCCGACAACGACTCTCTATCGTCCTCTCTCTCTCACTCTCTCTCTCTCTGTCTCTCTGTTCACAGGGCGGCTAGACGCAGTAATTTGGGAGCAGTTTCAAGGGAAAAGCGAAGATTGGATGATGCGGAGATTGGAGAGAGGGCGCTAAAAACCCATAAAGCTAAAGCATATTTCCGGCACTTCAAATTGCAAAAAAACAAACAAACAAAAGGCAGGAGGCTAAGGCTTCGGCTTCGGCTTCATTTGGCAGCACAAACAAAGAGCCGGCACAGCCCCCTGCCCCCCTGTCCCTGCCCCTTGCCACCTACATATATCCTGTATCCTATATCCGAGTATCTGTAGTTATTGATACACTGAAAAGATACATACTTCAAGGAGTGGCAGAGTGGCAGAGTGTGAGAGTCTTGTGCCAAGCGGAAATTTCATTTACTTTTGTTTGCGATGTGTTTTTCCTCCTACGCTAGCACTCAATTTTCCTTGGTTTTTAGTTTTTTCTCTTTCTCGCTTTCCTCCTCTTATTGTTTGGGCACATGAAAATTGGAAACTGCTGCTAAGCGGCTTTCAATGCTAGCAATTTCTATATTTTTCTAGCACAATTTCCTTTCAGATACATATATATTTATCCTAAGAGAGAAAGAGAGAGGGAGAGAGTGCTTTCCCTTTCTCATGATACAATTACAAAACTTGTAAAAGAATTTGGAAAAGTTCCGTGTCCCCAAAAGGAAGAAAAAACACAGAAATTAGACATCAAGTCTATTACCTGTTATTAACCTGTTATTATCAAGTTTTACCCTGTATTCACACGGTAAGTGGTTTTCCCTTGCTGAGACTGTAGGTCCGTATTAACCCGATTTTTTTACATCTATGTACATCTAACACTGTTTCTACCAAGACAGTCCCAGTAGAGTAACCACTTTCTTTTCTGCCTTCCAACAATTTCTATTTTTATAAGACGACGCGTCGTATCAACCCCTCTCCACTTTTGAAGTCGCCAGACTTATGCTGCATGCATGCAGGTAGAAGCAACACATGGGGACGTGCCGCAGACGTTTCTCGGGGGTGCATCTGCTGAAGAGGCTGACGCAAAAAGTGACTTTCGAATTCTGGATTTCTGTTTTATAGCATTTTGTCCACCCGGCACATTGAAGCCGATGGCTCAGCGGCGGCACGATCATGATGTAGCAAGTGGCAAGTCCAGGAGAGGCCAGAGTCAGCGAGAAGGAGAAGTTCCACGATATTCGGCCGTTGCTCGATTGGGCTTGCTCTGAACGCCCGGCTGGAACTGCAACGCAGTCGCTGCGGAATCTGATGGATCACTCTGCTCCGCCAGCTGCACGGGATACACTTCAGGGCGGGTGTGCATCTTGCTGCCCACGTGGGTACTTTTGCAACGGTAGTTCAGCATGCTCTTGCTACAAATTGGCCTCGAGCTGGGGTCCTGTCTCCCCATCATCAGGTCGAAAGCGGAAATCCAGAAGTGGAAAGTCCAGTCCCGCAGTTTCTAGAGGTGGAAGATCGATATATTCAAAATACGGGCCTAAGCACCGCAGTGGTTTTCCCATGTCCCCATATCTACATCCCACAATTATCTCGTGGAATTTCCTTCAAAAGGTATCTGTCTTTTAAGAGTTTTTCTCGCTCTGCACATTAGTTATGGTTTATTTGAGAGAAAGAGAGAGAGGGAGAGAGAGAGCATTCTCTTTCTCGTAATACAATTGTAAAACTTGTAATAGAATTTGGAAAAGTTCTCTATCCTCGAAAGAAAAAAAAAAACAAAACACAGAAATTACACATCAAGTCTATTGGTTGCACGTAGAAAATTGACAAGGCCTCTGGTTGTACTCTGTATTTACACCGTAAATGGGGTGTATTCATTTCAAATAAATGTGAATTCTTATTCCCAGAAATACTTACCGATCGGTTTAATATTACAGAGAGAATAAAGCCCGAAAACTATTTAAAGCGCACCAGACATTTGCGTGTTTTCTTTTTAGTATTATTTAGTATTTTTTTCTAGGCTTAGTTAGTTCAGTATTTTTGGAATTTACTTACAGCATTTTAAGCATTTGTTTTAGGCAAAATTACTAATTTGTTAAACTATTTTCAGTATTATTTGTAGTACTTTCGCAGGATTTTTGTGGTATTTTTCAAAAGCTTTTCTATGAAAAGCGGTAGAATATTATCTATTTAAGAATATACCAAGTTTTCAACATTGACATAGGACACCAGGAGGTATCTTAGTGTCGAGTCAAGTAAGCGTTCCGACTGTTTTTTCGTTTTCTTTGTGCCTCTTTCTCCCAATTTCCTATCCTAGGTTTTGGTTTTCTTTTGTTTTGGCTTATTTCCCATGTCAAGGCTCGTCAAACGTGAGATGATAGCATAAAAACAAAAGAAAAGAAAAAGAAAAACCAAAGAAAAGTTGCCCAAGTTTTTTGCCTAATTACTTCCCCTAAAAATCCCACTCGTAACAGGGAAAACTCGAAGGAAAACTGGTGGGAGGAGAACTCATTTGTTGGCCAACAAATAAATGTAATTATCAAGAGAAAATCAAATTTGTGACAATACTAATGAAATTGCACATCTAAAAAAGGAAAATTCCAATTTTTTATAGGCATTAAGAAGGCCTAAAGAAAAGACACACATTCCATAGACATGTTCTAGTTCCAACATCATCCTCAATCCTTTGGATCCCAAATCATACTTCAATCGTGGCCTTTGGCAAGCGAATGTCACTTTGCATTGGGTAAAGTACATAGGTCCACTCCCATTTCTACCCTGTAAACCACGGGTCGGCACGCAGACACTTACTTACATATGTACATGTTCTTAGTGCAGACAGCAGACATGAATCAACACGCTTCATTTTCGCTGCCGCTGCGACAGCCGAGCAGAATAACGGGGCCGCGTGTGCACAGAGCCTACGCTACACGAAAGTTACCACTGTGCGTCTGCCGACTGCGCTGCCCCGTGGCCTCTGCTGTTAACCCTCTTTTGATCATTTCAGTATCACTCTTCGGCCCATATCCAAAGCCAAATCCAAGTGCAAGGCCAAAGAAGAAATTCGCATAAAAGAAGTCAAAGCTGCAGGCCAAAATCAAAAATATAAAACCCAAAACCTAATAGAAATGCAAAAATAAGCGAAGGGCAAATAAATACCATAAAATATTATTTTTGTTGGGGGTTTTAAAGTGCTAAAACAGGGCATAATAAGGTTTATTTCTTGATCTGTAAATGAAAATATATGAAAGAAAAATTCTTTAAAAACTCTTTTTGTATGTATGTTTTTATCTTCTAAATGGTAAAAATTGTATAAAGGGAAGAAATAATGTCACAATACCTTCGAAAACTCCAGTATTTCCATTTTCAGAGAATTTAGTTAAGTCTGTAAAGAAAACAACATTTTAAAAGGTTATGTTCCATAATATTAATGAAAGACTTAAAAAATGTATCTTTTAGTTGAATAAAAAGTGCAACAATTGGGGAAACAAGAAAATCCTTTGATTCCTTTCGTTTTCCTATTATTGTGTAACTTGGTTCTCCTTTTGTATTACCATAAAAAGACCCATCCAGAGCCAATTAAAGATACACATACGACTGCTGTCCTTAAAGATACAACTGCCACAAATGGCGGTGGCAACAAAGAATAGGGGAAATAAAATGTTAATTGCATGGCATCCGAGCAGCAGACACAGCCAGCCCCCCAACCCCCCAATGAGTCGCTTGGCTAGAGATTAGTGCCATTCCGTGGCCCCATTCCCCATTCCCTTCCCCTCCCCTCCCACTCTTTCATTCATTTACGAGGCGCAACACGGTTTTGCTACAGAGTTCTGTTCTCTATTTTGGGGGATTTGTGGGTCCCAGGAGCTTGCAGCAAAGCAGTCGTATATGTGATGTAATTGCCAGGAATAAACAGCCAAAGGACAAGCGGATGAATGCCCCAACCCACCCCCATGCCACATGCCACATTCCGCATGCCCCAAGCAAGCCACAAAATGCAGCATCATAAACGAAAATGAAATAAATAAAAAAAACACGACACAACTTCCGGTGTGCTGCGGTGCGGCTTCTGCCGCTTCTGCCTGCCTGCCTGCAATACTCGTATCAACCGATTCCGAATCCGTTTCAGTTTCCGGAAGAGTAAGTAAACATTTAAGAAGCAAAATACATACATGGACATGACATGAATGGCGTTGCACAACCAGTTGTTGCAGCAACAGCCAGCCCCAGCAGGGCCACACACTGGGGAATGCCCTCCCTGGCTATAACTGTAAATGTATCTTCAAGTGAATGTGTATCTGTATCTATGATTATTACGGATTTAACAAGCGCAGCTTTTCCTCCCTTTCTGTACATTCCCTCCACGCCCCCCACTGACCCCCGACCCCTGGCCCCTGGCATATTGTAAATATCAAATTTATTTATTGCCTCGCGATTTTAAATTAAAACCAAAAGCAAAAAAAATCCATGCAGTGCCTCGATTGCCTTCGTTTTCGGAGAGTTCCAAGTCCTCAGCTGCTCCTCTCCTGCCCTCTGCTGCCCCTCTGCTGACTCTCTGCTGCCCCTCTGCTGCTCCTCTACTGCTCCACTGCTCTTCCTCGTTCTTCTTGAATCTTTTTTCTTCCTCTCTCTTTCAATTTCCTTCACTCATCCTTTTGCATTCTTCCCCTTGCTCCTTTGTATTTATTTTAACTGACATTTTCCCCCTGCATTCCCCTGTCCACATCCTCTCCACAGAATGCATTGAGAGAGCATCCGGTCTACGCTCCCCTTTCCCATTCCCGCACGTTTTTATAATCTTTTTTTTTTCTGAATGTGGAGCCAATTCATAAAAATTACTAGAGATAAAGAGACAGAGAGAGACAGCGAGACAGAGAGAGACGGACGGAGGGTAAAACCAATTTAAAATTTAATAGAGACATTTGCTGTACAAATTAACAGCAAATTTCATTGCTCTGTGGAGTCCTTTCCCCTCTCATTTTCCCTCCCCTCAACCCCCCATCGTCCCTGATGCCATTTCAAAAATCAAGTGTGCTGAAAATTAAATTTCACAAACTGTTTTCATATAAGAGATGTCTCCGGGATATGGGGCCATGAGGTTCACTGGAGTGGCAGCTCTAGGTACAGTTATGCCACAGCAAGAGGCACGGAGTCACAGGAGGCGTGGAGTAGGAGGCAAGAGGCGGAGCCAGGAGGCGCTTCTGAAGTAAGGTACATCTGTGGTGTGGCACTTGTGCAATGCAATGTAAAGACGACTTTTAGTGGCTTTCAGCAGCAGCAGGAGAAGAGGAGCAGCAGGAGCAACAGCAGCAGCATGCAGACAGCCGACGGGGAGCAACCAAAAACTAATGAAACTTCTCCTCGTTTTCTCCTCCTCCCAGCACACAGCTCCACAGCAGCTGATGACATCGTCATCGTGGTCTAAAACACATACATACAGGGCACACACAGGACACACACACACACACACACCGACAGACGGACGGACAAAACCATGAACTCTGCTACTGCTGCCTGCTGCTGCTGCTGCTGCTTCTGTTGCATGACTTTTTGAAGGCAAAGTAATTAAAGTCAATTGCCAAATGCTGGCCAAAATGCGCTTGGATGGTGGGGCGTATACGTAATGTGATTTGTTCCCTCCCCTCCATACCACTATTTCTGCGTCTCTCTGTCTTTTTGTAGCATCTGTGAGTGTGTGTGTGGTGAGCTGTCAACAGCATTAGCTTTCGTTGACTTTTCCAGCTATTAGCAAACACCGCACCACACACCCCACCACAACACCCCACCGCAAATCGTATAATAATTATTAGGAAAACACTCTATCAAAATTCTGTCACCTTCCTTGAGTTGAAGCGGGGCGGGAGGCGGGAGGCGGTAGGCGGTAGGGGAGGACACGGAGCCACTTTATGGCTAAAACTCTAAACATTATTTCTAAATTTGTGATTTCATATAAAGTTTCGTCGTATCTATCTCTTTTGTTTACTGTTTTGGAACACACACAACACAGCCACAGCCACACAGCAACAGCAATACAATCTATTCTATCGGCAGTGGGTGGGGAAGGAGGGAGTGGGGTATACTGAGGTGCTTGTAGAAACGGAATTGATGATAAAATGATGTCTGTTGGATGTCGGTTTTATGGCCTCCTGCCTTGGCCTCTGATTTTGTAATCCCCGAGCATCGTTAAACGTCGCAAAAGTTCTATCTGTGTGTGTGTATGTGTGTGTTTGTGTGTGTGCGTGTCTGTGCGAAAAACCATTTGCATTTATTGACAGGAAAAAGTTTGAGGGGCGGCGGTTGTTGGCTCCTTCCTTGATTAGCTCATTATAGAGTGGCTTCTCGCCACACGATTTACGAGCCTACTTTGATAGAGAATATAACATAATGCTTTTGACACTAGTTTGAATATAGATATCGGCAGTCGGTAGATAGAGGGAGAGGGAGAGGGGACTCACAGGAGGATTCTAAGAGAAATGCCTTTGACACGCCTCTGAATACCACAAATCCAAAAAGCTGCAGAGAAAAAACCATTTTAAAATTCTTTATGGCGAAATTGTTAAGGACATTTTTTCCCACACACAATAAATTCTTTACTTTTTCACATATTTAAATATTGTTTTAGGTTTAAAAAAAAAACGGTTGGTCCTTTTCCTTTAAATTATTTATAATTCAGGGGCAAAGAAATATTCCAAAATATGTAAAACAAAAAAAAATTCTCTCCATTCGCTTGGAAAATTCCACAAACATTTTTCAGATGCATTGATATATTTTCCCTTCGCTGCCACAGAGATTTTTACCCCTCCCCCGCACTCCCTATCTCTCCCTCCTCTTGCTCCTCTCCATTGTGAAATACTCTTTCTGTCATCATCAGTCGTGTTGGTGTGAGAGGAGGGGGGGAGAGACTCCCGTCCAGAGGCTGACTTAATTCCGTTGTAAGTTTCCATTGGCCTTTGCATAAATGCATTTTGATGCACACACACACACTCTCCCTCTCTCTCTCCCTCTCTGCCTCTTGGTGTATGCCATACAGTACATCGTGGACGCTAAACAGATTTGCACCTTCTGCATACATATACGGGGGCGGGGGGGATGTGGGGATGTGGGGGTTGTTGTATAAGGTCGAATTTACACAAATTCTGAAAACGAGAAAATTGCAACGAAAAATATGCAAACGACAATGTGGCAAACGATGTTGCGAGTCCTGCTGATGGCGGTGGAGCGCCCTTTGAGAATGTTCTTGCCAGAGAATCGGCTATAAAGAGAGAGAGAGAGAGAGGGGAGATGTTGCCCTCGGAATGAGGGTCACTTGTTCGGAGCAAAGACATGGCTAAAAACGGTATTCCTCAAGCTTATACTCTATATACATACACACTCCAAAACTAGAGTTTTCTACAAGAAAAATGTCCCCATAATGTGAGCAATGATTCGTTGAGGGTATTATAATTTCGAGACGTTTCTGATTCAAAGAGTAAGCATTTTGGAACCTATTATATTTTTGGTTATTTCTGAATCATTTCTGAATCGACAGTTCGATATTTGAACAAAATCGTATATTTTATATCCCATCAGGCATGGAATCCTCAGGATCTTCTTTCTAGGAAAAATGAAGAAATTCCAACTACAACAAAACAAATTGCATGCATTTTAATGAATTGGAATCGTTTTATTGCATTTTTACCAAAGAAAAGATGGATCTTTAGGGATATATTTAGCTAGTTTCAAGATGAGTAGGATTTCAGGCAAGTTTTGTGGGAAGAATGCATCTTTTACTGCGAAGAATCAACCTATTCGTTAAAGGTTTTGCTGTAAACTCAGATCATTAGATCTTTGAAGGGTATCCTGTGCTTCAGTTCCGCAAAGTTCCTCTTACCTTTACCCAACATTCTCCATTTCTGTGTGGCATCTGGCATCTAGCAAGATTGCAAATGAAGCAGTATTCCAGCTCTGACTCTGAATGTGGCTCTGGCTGTGACTCTGACTTTGCGTGGGTTAGAGTCCAAAAGATAAGTAAACGGTAAACTAAGCCACGATGCAGCTGCAACACAGTGCTGCAGCCTCTTCTCTGTGGAGAATACGTGCTTATCGTTCTGGTTGCTGTTTAAAATGCACTCCATACCCCCATTCCCCATACCCCATGCCGAATCCATGCATCCATAGAGCTAGCGACATTCACATTCGCATTCGATGGTGTGTGTGCGTGTTTGTGTGTGCGGGGGGGCATACGTTGCGTATGCGTGTTGTCGTCTTCGCTACTTGCCTCATCCACGTCCACTTTCTCCTCTGGAGGGAGGGTCACAGGCACACAGAGAGCAAATCGAATCTTCAAATGTTTTGCAGCACATTAAATTGCCAATATGGCTTTATTGTTCTTCTTCTCCCTCTGTCGTTCTCTCTCTCTCTCTCTCTTCTCTCTCTATCTCTCCTTCCCTGCCTCTCCCTGTGGCACTGTCTATCCACTATATCCACTATTGCCCCCCGTAGCAATAGCAGCGATTTATGCTGTCACATCTACTAGAACGGGGGATGGCAGAGGGAAGTGTTCCATGGAGGAGGCGTAGAGCCGTGTAGGCGTGGGGGGAATAGTGTGGCACATCTAGTGTGAGTGGCGCCTTTGGGGCCATAACAGAGGTTCGCAAATACACACACACACACATGTACACATACATGTATGACTCTCATGGAGTCGCCTCGTCTGCCTCGCTGCCTCGCTGCCTGGCTGCCTTGCTGCCACTGCCATTGGCAAGACATAAAACGTGGCACTCGATGATGCCTACGGGCGAGAGTTCGCACATCGAATGAGGCTCTCTCATGAGCAAGCATTGCCACATGCCCCATGCCGCATGCCCCATCCTCGTTCTGGTGGCCTAAACATCACTTCACAACTGCCAAGCCGAAGCACATCCGGTTTCCGTTAGTGTGGTGGTGCCTCGTCGAATGCCCCTGCCTGCCCCTCCTGCAACTCCCGTCGTCTGTCCTTTTTCTTCGTGATGGTTCGTTCTTCTACTCCTCCTCCTTCCTCTTCTTTCCCCCTCTGTTCCTCTTCCTGTTCTTCCTTCCTCTCCTGTCTGTCAGTCATGTTGATGTTCCTTCAGGTAATATCATTTAGACCAGCCCCAACCCTCCACTCTCACATGAATATGTTGGAAAAATATTATCTCGTTACAATGTTAAAAAATATATTTATCTACGATGTCAATGTGTGTGTGTGTGTGTGTGTGTGTGCGTGTGTGTGCGATGGGTATTAGTATTACCACCTTCTTGCTTCTTTTTCTAGCCATCATTCGGAGTAGTTGTTGGCCATCATTCTGGTGCCTCTAGTTTGCCTTTGCCTTTGGCTTTGGCTTTGGCTCATGAGCGGAAGTACGTGTCGCTTGCCTCAAAAGGAAGAAGAGAAACCTGTGGAAGTGGCAGTGGCACTGGCTGGAACAGGAGCTAGGAGTCAGCTAAAGAGGAGGAACAGGACCTGGGAGTCAGCTGAAAAGGAGGAACAGGAGCCAGTCAGTAGCCAGCGAAAACGAGGAACAGGAACAGCAGCAGCAGCAGCAAAGAAAAGGTAGAAACAGCATAGAGTGAAAGCAGGGAAAGCAGCACTACACGCGGTAGAACCTGCGGAAAACCTAGAAAAAATATGAAAAGAAAAAAATGAAAGAAAACTCAAAGAAAACTACGCACCTTTGCAGGGAGTTAGGGGTTAGGGGGGGATATGCTCTGGGGATAAATACATGTCATAGATACAAGAATGTGTGGGTGTGTGTGTGTTGTGTTGAGGGGGGTCGAAGGTCGAGAGAGCAAAATGTTTAAATTTGATTTCAAGTGCTAGAACATTTTGATGGCAAAATAAGTGAATGCGTGCTGTGGCAGTTTACGTGTCGTGTCCTATACCCTAACCACCACCACCCTCAACCCCAAGTGTGTGTGAGTGTGTGTGTGTGAGTGGCCAAAACTTCAAGTGGCTTCAGACAGATAGCGACGAGAGCGGTAAGGGGGAAGGGGGGAAGGAAAATGAAGTGAAAATTGGTAACCATCTAAAGTTTATTTAAGAAAAACTTGAAGTTTATTGCTGAGGGGGGAGGAAGAGGGAATCATCGTCGTCGAGAGAGTTCCCCAAAATGTTGCAAAGAAAATTGGCCTCAAATGTTTTGGTCAAGAGATGGAAAACATTTGCCCAAAGTATTCCCACACGAATTTCCCCCTTTTCCACTTTAAATGAAATGTTTTTGCGAAAACTTTCAATTTTCCATCACATTTTTTGAGCAATTATTTTCCTGCACCCCCTTCTAGCCCCCCCCACCCTCCTCTCTTCGTCTTATTAATTTCACGCAGCATTCAATATGTTCTCTCTTTTTTTGCCGCGTATGTTTTTCCAGCTTCCTTTGCACATTCGACGACAGTTATTGTAGTTTTACATTTCCCTTCCCCATACCCCCTACCCCTACCCCCTACCCCCTTCAATTCTTACGCAATTTTCCGTCCCAGCCGCTGCCTGCCCCAAGGAGTTTTCGTTTATATGGCAACAGTTTCGGGGGCAGAGACTCCTTGAAGGAGTCGCCGCTGCCACTTGAGATGGGGGAGGGGGGGCCGAGGGTCCAAGGCGCTGCCACTTGAGTAGGGGAAGTGGTTTGGGGGTTGGGGGGTGTGGCGTCCGCCTTTTGATTTCTCATGCGTGCAGCGTTTACTCAGCCGTCGCGTTGGCCCCGCGAGCGTAGCCAAAATATATCACACACACACGCACACGCATACCACATCCTTGCAGACGAGTCCTTTTCCCTTCGAGAAGACTCTCCATTCCTTACGTCTGCTGCTTTTCCCACTGATTCTCCTTCTCTCTCTCTCTCTCTTCATTCACTTCACCATTTTGTTAACGCATGAATTTTCCAGGGGGAAAAGAGGGCAAGGCAAGGGAGCAAGACAGGGGGGGCAAGGGTGCCAGGGTGCTTGTAGGGTGGCCAAATGAGGACTCCTTCACGCTTCACTCTACTTGGCACTCACTTAATTATTGCACAAGGAAAAACTGCGAGGAAAAACTGAAACTGAAACTGAAACGAGGGCACGAGGCACCAAACGAAGGCGTTCTTCTGTTTCTGCCTAGGGGCACCACACACACACACACACACACACACACACATACACATACACGCACACTCTCATGCAACACATGCAACATGCAGCTGCAACTACAACTGCAACTGAAAGTGCAATGTGCACTGTGCAACGTGCCACCTACAGCTGGGGCAACAAACTTTCCAGTGTGGCAATGTGCTTGACATGCACATGCTTAACCGTTAACCCTTAACCGTTAGCCATTTTAGCCATTGGCTTGGCTCTGACGCGCCAGAGGGGGCCACCGCTTGGCCACCTGGCTGCTTCCTTGAAGGAAAGTCCCGTTTGCTTATGGGGCAAAATGTCTAGGAAATGGAAAATTATATTGGCCAAAGGAGAAGCGGGGGAGCGAGACCCAACCAAAATTTCCATTTTCCACCTTTAAGCCCCTAAGAATAGGCCCAGAAAACTTTAAAGATTCAATACAACTTTTTTTTGGTTCAACGAAAGTGATACCAATGTTTCCATCCATCAATCAGTGAATCAATCAAGAATTTCACACAAGAAATTCACGAAAAATGTCCCCAGAAGCAATGATTGTGAGCAATGATTCTTGGATTCGGATCCAATGGATTCTCTTGGACATTCTCTCGGTCTTTTCATCCATGAATCCACCTTTAAGTGCAACAAATGGAATTTATTAGGAATCTCTTTTCTCCTCATTTTGCCTTAAGGTTTTCTTATTGTTTTCACGAAACGGGTGCATCGGTACTGCGATTGGCCAACTGATTGCATGCTAGCTTCAGTATTTTTGGACTCAATTAGCGTCTTAATTGCTGACTGCACTTGAGTCTGGGATGTCCTGTGTGTTAATGGGTTGACAGATCATTTCTCTGCTCGCACCGTAGCAGTCATAAATTCTATGCTTTATGTATTTTTCTTACCTAGAATAGATTGGTTTTGTGTTTATCTCCGTGAATGTGTAAAGTACAATATAGTGTTCATGTTTGTAAAGGAAATCGAAGTGAATCGAGAGCAAAAAAACTGCCAGAAATATTCCTACTCTATTCCAAATTGCAATCCCACAAATGACAGAATGCTCATTTGACCTTTGACCAAAAACCTAAATGATGCACACCACAAAACTAGAAAACTACAAATCATTCACATTTCAAGCGAACACGAATACAAATTCGAATAGAGGAAGGCATCTCTCTCTCTCTCTCTCGTTCTCTGTCGCTCTCATTTGCATAAACCACAATCGAGAAATATAGACCAAAAATAAGCGTGGAAAATGAATGTAAACGAGAACGAGAACCAAATGTGGAAACTGTGGAAAATGTGGAAAATGTAGCGGAACAAAATGAAGCCCAAAGCGTTACTTTTGTCCTCTTGTATTGACCTTTTCAATTTGTGCATAAATTAAGCGAGTATTTTCACGCTAATTATTGGCCGGCAGCAACATTAACAAGCTGCTACCTGTCCTCCTACGTACCTCCCTCCCTCCCGTACCTTCCTGCCTGTCTGGCCCTATATATGTATATACAATATCCACATCCGGACGACAAGTTTGTGCCACACTTCCGTTGCTTTCTGCCGCAGCAGCAGCAGCAGCAGCATCAACGGCAGCAATTAAGTCGGGTTGCAATTTGTTTAAGCCACAGCGCTGCCTGCTGCCTGCTGCCTGCTAGCTGCTACTCCGCCACCGATATGCGCTCATTATTGTTATCGCTCCGTTACACACAACACACACAATTTTTTGGTCGGGTATCCCAGGATCCCAGGATCCTGCCTGGTGGTCCTATCGTTGGCCATTTTTCATTTCATTTACCGCCAAACACACACACACACACACACACACACAGGCACACACATTTTATCTGTGTTTTCCCTTCGGTCTTTATGGTGGCCGTGTGGCTGGCTGTAAGCCTTTTTGGTTTACTTATTTCGTTATCATTATCCTGTTATCCTGTTTGGGCCGAGAGCCGAGAGCTCCCTGCTGCTTTTCAGGGTTCTCTGTCCGTCCGTCCGTCTGCCTGTCTGTGTCCCCTGTTTTCTGTTTCCTGGCTTCCTGGCCTCCTGCTTCTCCTTCTGTTTTCTGCCAGGAGCCACTGCCTCTGCTCTGCTCCTCCGCCGCCGCCTCCTCCCTCCTTGGCATAATTAAATTATCTCGCAATTGCCTGCTAAGTACGCCCGACATTCGTTTATGTAGAAATTTAGACCCCACCCCCCCTGTTCCTGTAGGGTATTCAAATGAGAGTCGCCGAGAGTCCTATCCCTAAGCCACCGCTAGACATTGTGTACCCTTTCCTTTCAACCAGAGGATGATCTGATCTATCGAATGTCAGCTCATATCGTTTCTCTATATAGCTTTAGTTTTCGTTGATCCACAGAATAACGGATTCCAACTCCTAAAGTGTATTTAAATACTTTGAACGAAACATTCGGCTTTCGTCCATTAAAATTAAACCCCAAATAAACCAAAAACCAAAAATATAATATAATATAATATAATATAATATAATATAATATAATATAATATAATATAATATAATATAATATAATATAATATAATATAATATAATATAATACAATATAATATAATATAATATAATATAATATAATATAATATAATATAATATAATATAATATAATATAATATAATATAATAATGATTATATTATTATTATTTATTATTTATATTATTTTTTAACTTCTTATTATAGGCATAACTTTGAAGGGCATCCGAATCTTCCAATCTGCCTTCTTTTATGGTTTCATATATTTATTGAGCATCCCTGTTTTTTATCCCCCTCCCCCTCCCTATCCTTCATTTTTCTCTTTGCTGTTTACTCTCTTTGGCCACTTCCTGGCTTTTGTTCTCCTTCTTTTTTTATATTTTGCGGCGGCTCTTTCCTAATTATTATCTCTGGAATTATCACAAAAAAAAATGTATAAACTTTTTTCGCATTTCCACAGAAAACGAAAAAAACGTCAATAAGTTTGAAGGGCCTTAATTATTTTGTTGTTTGAGCTGTCGCTCGGTAGGTCGCTCTCCCAAGTCCCGGCCGAAAGTTGTTCCCTAAAGTTGGTTCTATCCCATGGTTGACCCATTTGGCAGGAGCGTAAGGATGGGCAGAGAGCCCGCTAAGCGCTAGACTTTCGACAGGAACTCGAGAACTGCAAGTCGAACTCCGAACAGAAAAGTCGGAGGGGGAAAACTTTAAGAACATTTTCCGATAAAAAGGCAAAACACTTTTTGGCCTCTCCCCGCAATCATTTCTGTCATTGATAAGTAGTTGCCGCCTGCATTTAGGGGGGGCAGCAGCAGCAGCATCAGCAGCAAGCGGAAGGAAGCAGCAGGCAGGCAGGAGGCAGGCAACACTCTTTTGCCCCAAGGACAACATCAAAGGCTTTGCATAACAAATGCATTGTTTTCACTTAAAGTTCTCGGACTTGTTCTAAGTATTGTTCCATCCGTCCATCCATTCCATTCCCTTCCACAAAAGCTGTTCGTTCCACCGACAGAAAGAGAGAGAGAGAGAGAGAGAGAGAGGGAGAGACAGGCAGGGCACACATCCTGTTTGCTTAAAAGCTTCCTTCTGCTGCTGTGCCTGCCTGCAATCGTTACAGAAGGGAGACGGTGGAGGGAGGGAGGGGGCGAATGGCACTGTGTGTGTCCTTGCAAATGTGCAATTATGCCACATGCCCCATGTGCCCCCCCACAACAAATCAATAAAGTGCAACTTGAGGACATGGAAAAATGTCAACGATTGGCCAAACAAAACACAAATTCCTTCTTGAGCCTTGAACTCCATTTCCCCCCCATTCCCCTCTCTCATGGTCATTCGAATTTATTTGCAAAAATAATGCCCATCATTGTTAATCAAAAAGTGACAAGAGAGAGAGGCAGAAACAGCAACAGCAACAGCAGAAAAAGATAAAGAGAGAGAGAGAGAGCAGACAGCAGGCAGCAGCAGTAATGCTGGTCAACCATTGTTGTCCCATCCAGTGGCCAAACGCCAGACGGAACGACAGACAGACAGACAGACAGACAGACAGGCAGCAGGCAGGCAGGCATTTTGCTCTAGTCAGGAATTCAGCTCGGATCTGGCTTTTGGCATTGGCTTTGGCTTTGGCTTTGGATTTTGACTAAAACTCGGACTATGGCTATGGCTATGGCCTGCTGCCTGCCTGCAGTGTTTATTGGTATGCAACCGACAACGTCGACATGACATGGGGGGGCTTACAATCCGGGTTATACAAATAGCAACAGTTCAAGGATCAGATTCAACTGCAAGACAGGGATGAGGATCCCTCAAAGTCATAGTTTCATGGAAACTTCATAAAATTTAATGTAAAAAGGCAATTTTCATACTTTTTGTTTAGCTATTTAAAAGAAATATTATTAGTAAATTAATACAATGGAAAAATCAAATGAAATAAATATTGAAATAATCTATTAATAACATTTTAAGAAAGAAAATGTGTTTTATGGAACTTTTTCGGGGAAATATATATATTGAAATACTTTAATTTCAAGGATGTGCCTACAGGTATTCCCATTAGGGATTCTATTGATGGTTTCTGGAGTCTTTGAAATATTTGACATCTTCTACTATGTAAAACCTTTAGGAGTTTTTCCAGGGACTATTATTGTATGGGGCATCCATTTTCGTGAACATTTTACAAACAAAACTCAGCGAAAACTTGAAATGCCCAACGTTTCTCTTCGTTTACCCTCAACTGTTGATCCGTGTCCTCGCCAGAGAACAGACACAGACCCCACGACACATACACATGCCTCCCCCCCCACTGCTGCACATGCAAACACACACATGCTTACACTCGAGAGGAGTCCGTTCCTAACAAAGGGAATGGACGTTGGCAAACACAACAGCAGCAGCAACAGCAACAACAACAGCAGCAACAACAGAGAAAGAGATAGAGATAGTGGAGACGACCCTCGGTGTGGCACTAACAACAATGGGGCACAAAATTGCGGCTGTCATCAGTGGAGGAAATTTGCATTTTGCACAAATTGCAATACGTATACGCTCCATGTTCCGCTCTCTCGCTCTCGCTCTCCTTCTCCCTGTTCCTCCCTCTCTCTTTCTCTCTCTCTATTTTCCCATTATCTGTTGTCGCTTCTTTTTTCGGGGTTGCTTTTATTTTAGAGAATTTATTGAGCCGCATATCAAATGATTATCGGTGGGTCGTTGTGGGTGGTTCTACGGTGGGGTGGCTGGTGGGTCCATTTTATGGAGTGTCAATGGATAACGGAGGGAGATGTATGTGCCCTGAACATTGGAATTATTTCAAACTCATTAGAGAATGCAATGAGAGAGTGTGGCAGGGACAGTGACGGTGGCGATGGCAGTGGCAGTGGCAGCAACAAATGGAGCGCCATGTGGCAACATGGAAATTTCATTTACACTATCCACCCACCCACACACACACACAGAGACACACAAAGACACATGCATATCAATTAAGTCCGAATTATACACTAACAAAAAGGGTATCTAGAAAAGATCTTTACTTTTTGGAAAGTATTTGTGGATCGGAATATGTTTGGAGCCCAAAATAAAGCCAAAAATATGCCTGTAGTCCTACTTTGACTTATGACTCGTTGGCCCTCTCATACATTAACTTTTTCCCCACCCCCTGAGCTCCTGGAATCAAGAAATGTTATGCATATCCATATGGAAATCCTTGGGTACTTTGGTGCACAATCACTACACTTTCCATAGGAAAAGAGATCTTTAAAAGGTTTTTTTTTCTTTTCGGATAACAAAAAGCCGAAGGAATTCCACGGAATTCCATTCCATTTATGGCTTCAATCCGAATTGCAATACAGGAAAAAGTATCTTTAAGGTTACAGAATCTATCCTTTGCTCGAATCTCGAAATAGATTACATTTAAGGGGCATCAAACACTTCCACAACCCAACCAGCGACCCCAGTTGTACCCTTTTCCGTTCCGCATCTTCCGTTTTCTATTGGTTTTCCTGCGTGTGCCCCCAGAGTGTGTTAGTCGACGCCCCGACAAATGAGCACTGCTAATGGGGCACTACTGTTTGGGGCGTGTGCCTCATTAATGTTGCAAGCATCCCCCCTTCCCCCACCCTCGCCCCACACACCAAACATTTCGAATGCAGTTAATCGAAGAGGAATATTTTGCCATTCAACTGCCCTACCCAATCGAAATGGAAAATGTAGGAAATTAGAAATCACGGAAATCAGTTTTCTACCCCCCACCCCCCTCCCATCTGGCAATCTCCATTGTGCAACGAACTGAAGTTTAGTTCTGAGGCAGGATTTGAGTGTGGAGAGGAATGGGTAATGGGGGTAGCAATAATTCCCATTGATTTGTGCCAGGTAGTGCCTGTCCGTCTATCCGTCCGCCCATCGAATGGATTCAATAATTCAATCATTCACAGGCGAATGGATGTCAGGAGCAGCAGCAGCAGAAGCAGCGGCAAGAGGCAGAACTGCACTTGCAACATAGCAATCGCGCGACGTTCATTAGTCGCGTGTTAATCATACGCCACGTTGCACAAATTTCTATTTGGGAAAGCTAATTAACGGAAGCACAGAGAGACAGAGGGACAGAGGGGCAGAAAGAGAGAGAGAGAGAGAGAGAGAGAGAAAAGCCAAGTGCCATATCGATGGGACTTAATAGATTTCCAGTTTGACATTTTTTATATAAATCGAACCAACCCCGACCCCCTCCCCCCCCACACCCTTTGCGGTTTAGCATCCCTTTTCCTTCTCTGATTTATTGGTTCAATCCTTTTTTTTTTTTTGGAACGTGCCTTGCATAATTTTTGTCCGCTTCTCCAGGGTTTCAGGTCTCAGATTTCAAGGAATTTGTCCACATTTCGTTCCAAATGGCTAGGGTATCATTTTGCAGGATATTCGACCCCCATTTCAGATCGAAACCATTCGAAATGGCCACAAGGGGCACCAGAAATGCCAGTAGAAGCAGCAGTAGAAACCAATTGATGAACGATTTCATCGTTGAAGTGCATTTCACCTTCGATTCGATTCGTACTTCCCATAGAATCGTATTCGTGGGCCGCATATCGCCTGGTTGATTGCCAGATAGGATCTAAAGAATAGCAAAGACATTTATCGAAGGATAAAGGAAATTTTCGCAGATATTTGGCTGGATCTCACTAGCATATCGATCGCATCCAGCTGCTGTTCGTAGCGACTCAGATACTTCGTGGAGTGCCTGCAGTCCTGGATCCGTCGCTGGGACATCTCCTGCAACACCAGCCAGAAGTTCGTCAGGAATCGATTTCTCTCGGTTGCGAAATCATTCATAACCAAAAAGAGGCTGCCGATCAGTAGGAAAATAATTGCTATAGAACGCAGAATCAAGACCTCGAAGCGCAGAGCCACAAGCCCTTCCGCCGGATACTCCTCAAAGTCGGTTCGGACCGTGTTAAAGCTCACAGATAGCCTGAACGCTATGAGGACCATGCACGACAGGGTGTACACACTGAAAAAACAGGCCACATCCCGTTGTATCTTCCGCAAACGAGGCTGGACTCTCAGCAATCGTTTCATCATGATCCAACGCTGATGGTGGTTGAGGGGTGCCACGAAGGCCTGGTTCATCACCGCGTAGATGGACTGCAGCCAAATGTAGCTATTGGCATGCAACAGGAACTGCAGATACCATCCGAGCAGGAAAAATAGCTGGAAAAACCACATACTTAGCTGCAGCGTTGCCGCATCCCAGTAGAAAATGGCCAAGAGCTCCACGGCAATCAGCCAGGACCAGCAGAAGGCTCTCTTTAGGGCCACACAAAACAGGGAACCCATGGCCCGCTGCAGTCGCCGATGGACGTGCAACATTTCGTTGAGTATCTGCAGCAGAGATCGCCGCCGCAGCAGATAGTAGATGGTGGGCAGCAGATACGCACAGATCGTGTGGCTGTTGATGTTCACAACGATCGAGACCGGAAATGCGTACAGGAAGGAAGCGCCGCAGGCCAGATAATAGATGAAGGCCAACGAAACGAGCAGCTGCTGGCCAAAGGCGAAGCGCTGCGTGGCCTCATCGTAGCGCAGGTTGTAGAGGCACAGCAGCTGGCAGATCCACTTCTGGCCATTGAAGTTGCTGACAAGGTGGCACATGCAGAGCAGCTTGTGCACCGACTGCTGTTGCGACTGTAGCGGTGGCATGTTGCTGGCAACGACTGAACACACACACAGCAGTGGGAAGGCGGAAAAACAGGAAAGAGGAGCTCCTGCCTGCCTCATGGCAAGAGGGAAAAGTGGTAACAATTTGGTGAGTACTTAGCCTCTAATGTGATGACTGCCGACTAGAACCGACTAGTGTCCTCTGCCTCTGCCGCTGCCGCTGCCGCTGCCTCTGCTGTGTAAATGCTTTTAGCTGCCTCTTGGTAGGGGCATGCCACGGATAATTGATGGCCCTGCCAGATACACACACACACACACACACACACAGAGATAGAGAGAGCGAGAGAGAGAGAGAATGAGAGAAATCCACTTCAATTAGCGGCTTCTGTCCCTCCGAACACCATCGAATCGATAAGTTTTCACTTGGTTTAATTTTTTTAAAGAAGCAAAATAATCATATTACGCAAGTGTACGGACCATGGGCATACCCTTTACGTGGCAGAGTCTGTTTTATAGACAAATAGGGAATACGGTGTGGCCAGAACCATCTCTCGGCTAACAGAGAGACAAGCGCTAGAAAGAGACAAGAAACGTTTTACTCTCTGCACATAGCAAACGGATGGTCCTCGCAAGAGAGCAGATGTGGTAACTACATTACCTTATTACTAGTTTCACCAATTTACTAATTTTCACCATCTTAAATTCTGTCTGTTGTTCAGTTGTCATGAATCCTGATCTTTCAAAGGCTACAAAATCGAATTATCATATCATAATGGAAAAACTTCTTCTTTTTCTCCGTCTCTCTTCTCTCCACAAATTCTCGTTCAGTTCAATACTCCCCCCGAGAGCAGCCATCCATTGAAATGAAAGGGTATCTAAATACTTCTCAAAATAAAAAAAAAGAGAACGCCACAGAAAAAGCCAAAGGCCAGAGTGGAGGCTACGTAGCTGTCAAACCCACCTCAGATTTGCGTCGTTCACGTAGCAAACTAATTTATTTGCAAACTGGGAATCGGCTAAGGACACCTTCAAAGAAGATAGAGAGAAAGAGAGACAGAGAGAGAGAGAGAGAGAGAGAGAGAGAGGGAAAGTGCAAGAAAAAAAAGTGTAAACTCGGTCAAAACCAGAGTCCCAGCGATTAATTTGTTCAAGTCTCAATCGCTGCTTACTCTTTCCCACGTGCCACACTTGCCACACGCTTGCCCCGTGCTCCGTGCCCCGTGCCACACTTGCCACTCGCTGCTGCTGCTTTGAAAGAGATTTGCATGCACAGGAGGATACGCTGAGGCATGAGGCACGAGGCAGCGGCAGCATATCGGCCATGTTCATCGCAGCATAACCCAAAAATGTCAAACTCAAGCGGGGGATTGGGTCCTGCTGCTGCTGCTTCTTCTGCTCCTTCTTCCTTGGCTGCTTAGCTTTCCAGCTCTGAGTTTCGCCCCCTCCCCTGCCAGCTCTCTCTCAAGCTTTCAGCTTTCAACTTTCACCTCTCGCCTTTCGTTTACTTTGTCATTTCAATTTTAGAATTCATGTCGCTGCTCGTCGTCGCTCGTCGCTCGTCGCTCGATGGTGCCGCTTTTCTGTGGCATTTTTAAAATCCTGTACATGTCGTCCGAGGCACGGCTGATGCCGCCCAAGAGGTTGCCATGCCTCAAAGCGGGACCCTGCCGCCGTGTTGGTATTCAATAAAGAGATCCAAAGCCATAGCCATGGCCATGGCCCATAGCCAGAGCCAGAGCCTCGCCTATGGACACAGAGGAGCAATCGCTCTCCGGAATCCCGATGGAAGGCTGGCTGGCAGACAGGCAGAGGAGAGAGCTCTACGGACGGGCATGTTTGTCAAACAATCATTAGAGACGTCACTCGCTGGAGTATGGCCGTGTGGGAGTGGCAGGAATGTGGGCGCGTTTTGCGAAACATCACAATCACCGTTAGGCAGGACAGATGGGGGAGGGGCTGTGGGGAGAGGCAGATGCCACTTCACACCTAAACACCAGACCAGAGCAGATATCACTGTCGACGGCTTTATTATGTGCGCGATGTGGGGGGAGGGGGCGGCCCTCATTATGTATATGGAACGAAAGCCCCATTCCAGAGCATGATTTACGTGTCGATTAACTTCCATTTAAGGGGGATATTCCTCCCCAGAGTAATTGAATGGAGTATCTAAAGATACGAAAAGAAAATTACGAAAATATTTCTCAGTAAAATCTATAAAAGTTACCTAAAATCGGCGAAAATTTCTAAGGAAAATCAAATCACTTTAATGTAAAGCTCTTCAAAGACAAAACTTAGGGAAGATTTCCCCAAAGGCATCTAGATATTTCTTTTTTAAATATTGGTCTAAACAGGTTTTCGGTCGTCGTCGCGAGTACGCGAGGCTAGTGAGCCGGGGGTTGGCGTAAGAGTGTGCAAGAGAACATTACGATTAATTCAATTCTGACTATTTCCCCTCTCTTTTAGGACTCTGATATGCAATGACTGCACCATCAAGTGGCCCAAGCGACACCAGCAGTAGCTGTTAGGCTGGAACGCAGCCCTCCTCCCGCCCAACCGACCGATGTAAGCTGCCGCATAACGCGCGACTCGTTAATGCAGAAAAGATAGGTATTAGACTAGAGATCTAGGAAAAGTAGAACTAATCTGGCTAAAAGAACTAAGCCATTTATAATCAGTAATTTAAGACGAGGAAGGGAATTAGTAATAGATATGATATGCTAGAGGGAATTATAATCCGCTCATAGGACCCTAAACGGTTCATGCAACGAATAATTCGATCCACACAGCGGAAGGAAGAACGGTATATAGTTTCTAGTGTTTCTAATGAAGGTTATGCGGCTCAACAAGTCAGGGCTTCCAACAGTATTACCTCCCATGATTTCTGGTACATTTTAAGTATTTTTTCCCTAAAAAATTTCATTTCCCAAATGGGAATAGTCACTCTATAAGGTATATAGAAGTATTATCTTTCTTGCTCTGCACATTCCACACTCTCCGCTCAGTGGCCTCCCTCCCTCTCCCTCTCTTTCAATTTCCATATCCCATTGCCACAGATGGTTCCCACACATTCAACACATTCCACTCACTAGCAACATTCTGGCAACAGTGCAACAGCAATTTTCATTAGCTTAAAAACTTTTCCTTACCAAACTAAATTTTTAATAAGTTTGTTTGTTTTTTTGATGTTTTTGTTTTTGTTGTTTTGTTTGTTATAGCCAGTGGGCAATGGCTCCTCCCATTCCCATTCCCATCCCAGCCATTATTTTTATGCAGAAAGAGCATTCAAAAAGAGAGGGCAACGAGTGGCAGTAAGAGGCAGTGGCAGGGGCAGTGGCAGGGGCAGTGGCAGGGGCAGTGGAGGCGGCACTTGAGAGAGAGAGAGTGAGAGCGCATCAAAAACATGCATAAATCATCAAAAGCAGCAGCAGCGCTGACAACTAATGAAAATATGCAAAAATTTATGACTGGCAGTGGCTCCAAAAAAAAAAGGTTGGCTAAAGCGAATTACAATAAAAAAAATATCACAAAAAAAAAGATTAAAGAAATAGCAAAAATACCACAAAACACATATCGAAAGAAATATACCAGAAAAATACCAAAAAACGGCAATAAAAAGAGAAAGAAAAAATAAGGGTACAAAACCAATAATAAAACGAGGAGCAAAAATACCGGAAAAAGCAAAGAGAAAGCAAAGAGAAAGCGCTCCCGAAACTAGCCAAAGGGCAAAAAGCATTTAAATTGAAAAACTGGCAGTCGAGAAAAATAAATTCATTTGCTTTATGCATGCCACACGACACGCGAGTGTGGAACACAAAAAGTGCCCCTACACCACCATCCCCTGCCCCGCCAGGCAACGAGTGGAGCCAGTGGCAAGGGCACCGACAGACGCAGACACGGACACAGACACCAACACCGACACCGACAGGGGATATGCGGCAGGCAGGCAGGCAGGAATTTTATGTGGCAGTTTATTTTTCGGGGCGACACTATCACCCAGGAAGAGCCTTCCTGCCTTCCAAACTGCGAAGCGGAAAAAAGAAAAGAACTCCTTTCCCTTTTACCACTCCTTTTGCAACTTTTTGTTGCAGGTGCAGCAGCAGCAGCGAGAATAAAGGTCCTGGTCCTGGTGACACGATGCGCTGCTCTGCGCTGCTCTGCTCTACGAAAGGGAGGGAGGGAGCGAGGGACAATGCGGCCATGTATAAAATTTTTCACAATTGCAATTTGTAATAAAAACATGCAGTTTTTTTTCGTGATTGTTATACTATGCGGCGCCACACACCGCACCGCACCGCACCCATGCCACCAGGCCACCATGCCACCAAGCCACCATGCTGCAAATGGCAAGTGGCAAGTGGGAATGGGGCATTCATATATGCAGACAATCAAGCAGGTGGTGGTGGAGGGTAGGGGACGGGCAGGGCAGGGCGGGGCAGGGCTGGGCAGGGCGGGGCAGTATCCCAGTAGAAAAGTTACATGCGTGTAAAACCATTTGGCGAGCGATGAAAAAAGATATGGGGGTACGGGTACGACAGTCGGTATCTTTTCAGGAAAACGAAAGAATGGAGAAGACTGCAGGAGAATGGTGTTGGTTCCTGTTGGCGGGGGGAGGGGGGATGGGGCGGGAAGAGGTGCTGCAGGAAGATATGTAGTTTGAGAGAAGTGACCTCCTCTTATGGCTTTATGCCATTTTAAGTGCTCTCCTCCATTTCATAACCATATCCATAACCATCATATCGCCCCGCCCTACCCACCACATCCTCTGCATCCTGCACTCCCACATCCCTCCCTCCATCCACAGCCACATCCAACAGCCACATCCCCTATTAAAGCGTTTCGTTGCAGCAGTGCCGCCTGCCCTGCCCTGCCCTGACCCACCCTGCCCGTCCACAAATAAACAGAGCGTGAAATATTATTTGTCAGTCGTTATTTTTTGTTGTTTTGTTTTTTTTCGTTGCAGGTACTCGCACATAATGATGATCCACGGGGCGCACAACTACTCCTGGAGGTTAAAGGTGAGAGTTGCACTCCATATGTATTTATGGTTCAAGTGTGTAAAACTCTTTTTGAACAACTCAATTGAATGTTTTTGTGCGCTATAAAAAGGTTTCTTTCATAGACAGATGTGTAGGTATCGTAGTTAAGTATCTGTGGTGGCATATGCTTCGGAAAACGATGCACAGATGTAGATGTACATAGATGTAGATACTCTCCTTCCACCCAAATTATACGTTCTACAGGCAGTAGCGGACTCGTTTCTGAAAACAGTAGCATCTGTACCCTGAAGAGCAGTTATGCGAGAATAGAGACGAAATGTTTAAATTCACACTTTAAAAAGCGAACAACCGTTATACAAGCAGTAAAATATACTTTTATCGTGTGCCAACGACAGTTGATTTACCCTTTGGGCTTTCAGTTTTAAGTATCTCCATAAAAAGTAGAGTTATCCACTCATGGAGAGCCAATTTCTCAATTGAAAGTGCTAAAGGTACATAGTAAAAGATACTTTAATGCAAGAATCTACCAGTGAAAGTATCTCCATGTAGAGAACCACTTCCCCCCCACCCCCCCCAAAGAACCGCTTAAAGTAATGACTAAACATCATAGATACTCGCACATTTTGATAGGTCCCTGTGTGGGGCTATCCCGTAGATAGTTTCAGTTCGATAGTTTGATTCGGTTAGATGGAGAGTCACGCCTCTGCTCAGGGTTTCTGTTTGTGTCATTTGATGAGCGTGTGGCACACAATCGGTCGGATTGGCATCTATTTGGGGTACTACAATGTGGGCTACGCGGAGCAGCAGCGCCGCTTCCTGTGCGACGAGCAGCTCTACGTCCATCTCATGGCGCTCGTGAATCTGCTGGCCAGCCTGGCCTACCTCTCGCTGAGCCAACTCTGGATCTACGATCCGTTTGTGTTCCTGCTGTATGTCCCGCTCTACATTTACTTCCTGCTGCTGCGGCGGCACTTTACGGAGCTGCTGAACGAGTGCTCCACGATCCACAGAAGGCTCCAGCGGGTCCTTGGGACCCTTTTCTGCGTGCGGATTCGTCGCGAGTGCGTCTACACACTCGCCTTGATTGTCATGTTCGTTTTGTTGCTCTCGTGGCAGGTGCGGATGTACTCCGTCTATCAGTCGTGCTTCATAGCCGGCGTGGCGTTCATCTATCACCTGGAGCTGCTCTTCTTCGGCAGCTACCTCCTGTGGCTGTCGTGCATCTATCGGTCGCTGAATGCCTTCCTCTTGCAGCACATGAGAAGCGATCGAATGGGCCCGCTCAGGGGACTGTTGCGCGAACAGTCCATCATTTGGCGCCTTCATCGAAGGGTTACACGGTATTTCGGTTTGCATTTTGTGAGTTTTATGGCTCTGCCTGGCATACGGCTCCTGTTGATGTTGCAACATGGCACGGGCCAGCAACAGAGTCTCCAATTGGTGTACATTATGATACTCTGGCTTCTGCTGGCTCTCCTCCTGATGATTGGCTTAAATCTGCAGCGCCAGCGGTGGAGGTTTCAGCGGAATTTCCTTCGCTTGCGAGACGATCCAAACGTTTTCGTATTGAAATCGTGGCGTTTGTTGCAGCATCGTACCCTGCCGCAAGCCTTTGGTGTGACTCTGATGAGACGGCGGCAAAACTTAAAGAGGAATCAGGATATCATAACCTTAATGGTAGGGACAGCCCGGATATAACCAACGATTTCTATACTTCTTTGTTCTTCCTTTTAGTTCTCCACAAACTTTGCTGCCACTCAATTGGTGCCCCAACCCCTGCTGCTCTCTGCGGTGGGCAGCAAGTCCTGCAGCCTAACCCTCACTCTTGCCACATTCAGGACTCTGCTCATCAGCCACCTGCGGGAGCTGCTGCTGCTGCTAGTCCTCCGTCTATTGTTCTACAAACACTTAAATTTGGATGAAATCGGGGATGGGGACTTCCACGACGATTCCAATGGCAATGTAACGCAGTCAATTAGTCAGGTCTATCGCTTCTATTTCTATGATGAATTTGAATGAGTAAACAGTAATACACTTGATTACCACTTTTCCACGTACTTTTTTCCGAGTAACCCCTAACAATAAACAATAATTTCCTCAGTTGTCATTCGAAATGTCGCGCATTCGCATTCAGTGGCTCTGGAAGGTGCTCAAAGTATTTCGGTTTCTGTTTCATTTGTTGGGTTTTCTGCAGCTTCATTTCAGCAGATCCCAGCGACTGTACATCCACAGATCCAATTGCTGCAGATACATCCCAAGCATCTTTGTTGCGTGCATCTTGTTGGTGCATCAACTGGCGCGCAATCGCTTGGAAATGGAAAAGGAGCTCATGAATTCCCTGGAAATTGATTCGGAACCCGCGACAGACACATTCCTCATCAGATGCGAGTATCTGCAGAGTCTGATCTATCTTATGGCCATGATATGGGCGTTGGTTAGACACAGATCCCTCTGGTATTTGGTCAATCAATCACAAATGTCCTACAAGCAACTGAAAATACTTCTGGGCAGGCGCTTGATCCTGGAATGCTCTGGGCAGCTGCTCATCTACTGCGGAGCCCTACTCTTTCTGCTTTTCCTCATGGGATACAAGCTCTTCTGGCTGGACTTTCCCCTCATAGAATATGCCCAAGATGGAAAAACTCTAACGGGAAACGATCTCTACAACATAGCAAACTATCTAACGGGCATCCCGCGACTCGTGTTCATCCTGTTCATATCCTTGCACATCTTCTATCATCTGTTAAATGCCGGATGGCTTCAGTCCCTGCAAAATCTCCGTCTGGATAGGAATCTAAAATGCCTTCAGCTGCTCCTGCGGATGGTGTATCCTCTGCAAAAGAAACTCAATCTCTTGGCGGGCTTCTACTTCCGCGTGTCTTACAATTGCTTTGTTTATCTGATTGCCATTCGCATGGTGGAGTTTGTGCGTCTGTTGCGCTTCGATTCGAACGAGTTGGTGCAGCAGCAAAAGAGCCAGGACGATCTGGAGGATGAGGCGGCATGGAATGGTCAAGATATACAAGATCTGACCTCCCCAAAGGACCTTCTAAGGGAGTCCATGTATCTGTTGTCCTGGCATTTGGCCTTGTGGCTGCTTCTCCTGGCCGCGGCACAACTACAGCAGTCCGCATATCAATCACTGATTGACAATTGCTGGCACATCAAGTTCGAGCAGAGGAAAACCAACTTTGAGCAAAGGAAAATCAACTTTGGGGAAAGTAAAACTGAAATGGAACCGCATCATGATGTAATTGATATTATGGCAAGTGCGTTTTGGTTTAATTTTACTTTTTTCCTAACAAAAATATTGTTATTGTTTCCTTTTGCAGTTTCAATCACAAGTCTCCATTCTCGATTATCAACGAGTTTCCATTTGTTTTCTCTCTGGAAAAATACGAAAAAGGACATCTGTCCTCGCATTAAACACCATTTTGGCGCACCTTAAGCTGTGGCTCAACCTCGTGATCGGCCTGGCAATGGTTTACTTTGTTCAGCAAACGGAAATTGCCCAACTACAGTCATACCTCTGGCTAGAAGAACACGACACGAATAATCGAGAGGCAAATTAAATGATAATTAAATTAGAATATAAATAATTTATGCCACAAGCCGCAGCATCCCGGCTTCGGTCATGGATCTCCGCTTCGCTTCGCTTTTCTCTCACCTGCCGCCCAATTACTTAATGAATACCAAACACAAGGAGAAGGTGAAGGAGGAGTCCGAGAAGAATGAGAGTCTGGTCCTCGGAAGCACCTTTTTTTTTGGTTTCTTTTTTTGGGGCTCTGGTTCTTCCATTTTAATGACCTGACCTCACAGGACCCTCGTTTGACCTACAAATACGACGAGAAAGCGAGCATCCCAGACATCCCCATACATAAAATAGCCGCCCCGCCCCGCCTCGCCTCGTGGCAGAGGCACTCACAAAAACTTTTGCCATTATGAAACATAAAATAAAATTTGGGAGCAACAAATGGCCGCCTTATTGTTGTTATTCTGCGTTAAGGCCTTTACTTTTACCTTTACCTTTTTTTCCTTTTTTATTTTGTTGCGTGGTGCCAAAAAGGTGTAATTTATGCACAAAACTTGATTGAATTTGCCCCCATGCCGAATCCCGCATGCCCCATGCCCTATGCAACACACAACATACGAGTCGAGCATCTTATCGAGAGAGCGTTCGAGAGAGTGCGAGTGGAAAAAATCAAATTAAATTCAATAAATTAACATAAATCTGGGTAAATTTCTACCGGCATTCGTGCCGCTCCCCACCCTCCGCCACTTGCTATGCAAATGCACCCGAAGCAGAGTCGAAGAGCGGGGGGTGGAGAGGGGTGCTGAGTCGCTTTCAATAAAGTTCTTCTTATTGCCACAGGAGGAGGCAAGAGGCAGGAGGCAAGAGGAAAAAGACGGCAAGTGGCAACATATGCAGCCAGCGGCATTCAAGGCATTCGAGGAAATTCAATCAGCGGCAGAGGAAAAAGCGCCAGCAGCAGGCAGGCAATGCAAAAGGAAATTGGGAAGAATAAAAGAATCGAAACTTTCGGTACACTCTGAAGGAGACACACACCAGAAAAAAAAGAGAGCCATCCATCCCAAAACAGATAAAATATATAGAAATTATATGATAGACAAAATAGATATATTTGGGGCATCCAAAAGTATTAAAATATAATCTTGAGTATTGTGTACACTCACCCTCAATTATTACTTGGCTTGCTGCTGCGATATTCTCTCTTTTGATCTCCTCTTTCGTATGTCAGTGACGAAAGCAAAGAGAAACAACATTGCTCGTATTTTCGCTCTTTACTCAGTTCTTGCGGTACATATTACTGTTCTTCCCACAGCGTTTGATCTCGCGTTAAGACTTCACTCACTTTTTGCCTACATATTTAGCTTTGTTCTTTTCACCGCTCTTTATGTAGTTATTGCGAGATAATTGCTGTTTATTTTTTCACTCGCACTTTCACTCACTTTTTCAGCATATATTTTGCTGCATTTCATCTCACTTTTTGGGAATTATTGGCATTTTAAAATGTCACAAAAAAAAACACTCATTTGCCGTTTGTTTGGGTTTGCTTTTGCGGTACATTTTATTGTTTTTCGCACTCGCACTTGATCTCCATTTAACACTTTCACTCACTTTCTGTCCATATTGCCTTTCATTTGATTTCACTTTCACTCACTTTTCCACCTGCTCTGCTTGCCGCTTATTACTCCTTGCCGTCCTAATGACCATCCTTCACTTCACTGATATCGCCTTGCATTAGATCTTATTTATAATTATTTAATTTATTTAATTTCACTAAAAAAAAAACACTCAGCTACCATTCCATTGGTATTGCTGCTTAATATTGCCGCTCTTTCCTCAGATTCTGCGGAATACTTTATTATTATTATTTTTTCACTTCACTCACTTTTTTCACAAATCACTCACTTTCAGCTACCATTCCATTGGTATTGCTGCTTAATATTGCCGCTCTTTCCTCAGTTTCTGCGGAATACTTAATTATTTTTTCACTTCACTCACTTTTTGGCAATTTAATTTCACTAAAAAAAACACTCAGCTACCATTCCATTGGTATTGCTGGTACGCATTGCGCTCAATATTGCCGCGCTTTTCTTAGTTTCTGCGGAATACTTTATTATTTCTTTTTTCACTTCACTCACTTTTTGCCAACATCGCCTTCCACTCACTGCACTGACTTGATCTCACTTTAACACTCACTCACTTTTTGTCCCTATAGCCACGTTCTTATTGCCGCTCATTATCTACATAATTCTTGCGGGATTATGACTTCGTAATTTTTCACTAACACTTGCACACACTTTTTGCGCGATATGCGCTTGATCTGCTTGCCGGCTTATTTACTAATTTTTTTTGGTTTCACTCGCGCACTTTCTATGCATCTTTCACTTTAGACGCCGCGCGATTCAATATTTTAATTCCGAAAGATGGACCGAACGGGGGTTCGATTGAATGAACTGCAGCGCCGTGACCAGGTTAAATAGGCTTTCGAAGGTTAAGAGAACGAAAGAAGTTGAAAAGGCTGCAGCAGAGCAGCGTGGGCAGCGCTGCTTAGAAATCAGATCTCACGCAGAAAACGAGAGCGAAAATTTGTGCCGATGATCACAGATGATGAATGCAGGTCAAGGGCTCGCTCTCGCTCTCTTACTCAGTTTATCTTTTGCTATTAGCTCGCTGCCTCTGTATCGGCAGCAAAGAATTTATTCTTTCTATGATAGCTAGCTGTTAAATCAGTAGAGATTTGCATTGCGCTGAATACATCTATTTCCTGTATTTGGCTTACGCTCTAGAATCTGGGGAGACGGAGAGTGCGTAATTACCTCATCAGCATAGAAAAGGTAAGATTACTTTGAAGAGCTCTTATCTGTGATCCTCTCTTCCTACTGCATATGATTTAAGTGCACTGCACTAGCGCGGGGGCGAAAAACTAGGCGCAGCAGCTCGCTGAGAGCGGCTTTGCTTTTGAATTGAGTGTGTTTGTGTGTTTACGTGTTTTACGTAAGTTAGCTTGACCATAGAACAAATCGTTTAGTGAGAAGAGTCATATTTGATCCGCTCTTCACTGCAGTTAATGAAAGTAGTACAATGCCCTGAAGCATAATGCAAATATTCAAGGTGGTCCGACCGCGCATAGCGCTCTATTCTTGGGCCCTACTTTGATCAAATACAGCAAATACAACAGCAAGCTGGATGTGTGTTACATTTAAGAGTAAAAACACGACCCGAAAGAGAATTAGCGCAACACCTTGGCCTGAAGCAGGGCAAAAAATTAAGAGCGCATCTTTGCTGAGGGGATCTATGAACGGCTTATGACACATGTAGGTATTTCTTTTTGTTTTCGTTGTTGCTTTGGCTTTTGACTGCGCGCGGTGGGAGGAGATGAGCCGCGAAAAACTATAATAATTTGAAGAGTTATTATTTTGTTATCCTCTCTTTCCACTCAAAGATGTGAAACGGTGGTTTTGCTTAGAAATCTTTGCCTTAACTGAAGTTCTTAGCTTTCCATTCTCTCTTCCTCTATTCCTATGCCTATGGTTCTCTACGAAATTATCATACAAAACGTATATCAATTCAAAGTGAGGTCTTTGTTTTCGTCATTGGATATACATATGTATATGTATAATATATGTACATATGTACCTTATAAGATATGGAAATTCTTTTGAGACTTCTCGAGGGGACATTTTTCTCTGCTTCATTGATTTCCGTAAACTGCTTTAAAATTGCACCTTGAAACTGCTGCTGCTCGCAACACTGCTGACCCGAACTGCCACTTCACCGCCACCCCCACGTTGACGCCATTTTGTCGGCTATTTTTTTGGCTGTCCCGCTCCGTTCTGTATTTTTAGGCGCCACTATGGCCATAGTTTTGGTGGTTCTTCCTTTCAGTCTGTATTCGTGTCTGTGTCGGACTCTGGGGCTGTCTGGTTGCCGCTGTCGCTGTTGCATGATGTGTCTCTGCAACTTACGCGAGTAGTTGTCGTAGTTTTTGAAAGTCTGCCAAATGGAGGAGAGGACAGGACAGACAATGCCAGAGAAATGGCGAAAACCGAATAGCGGAAAACTTCAAACAAAAGCAAAGCCATCATATCCACCGAAAAACCTCGTTTCAGGTCAGGTCAGCACAATGTTTGCTTAAATGCACTTTTTTCTGGGTACTATCTCAATGGAAAGGACCCTCGTAGCTTGTTTGGGTTTGATATTAGATATTAGGATGATAGGAACTTCCACTTTTCCTACTTTTTTCTGTTGTCTTGGAGCCACTCCCATATATACGCCTGCTTTTAAGCCCTGCCCCGCCCCCTATTCACTAGAAAATTATTGATTACATGCGTGTGTTTTAATTGGAGGTGTTAGTTCGTTGACATTCCATCTATAAATATTTCAAAGCCACTCTTTAAAAGTATCCGTAAGTCTCGTGTAGAAAATTATTGATTATATGTGTTGATTTTCTAGGTGATTTTCCGGGGTGACTTTCCAGGGGGTCGAGGGTGCTGGCGCTGTCTTGTCTGCGGTGACAGCTGTCAGTTTTGTGCGGCTCCGTCAGTCAACACGCCTGCTGCTGCCGCTTGACTCTTGTGGCATGCATAATTAATGCACAATGGATTGGATCACACACAAAAAGTCAAAAAGCCATCGCCGTCGCCACGTCCTGACGAAATGTGTGGCTAATGAAATTTTAATTAGTGCAAGACAAGCGATAAAATGATATACGAAGCAGAAACCAACCCCCTGCAGCCAGCTAAAGAATTACCATAAATGGGGGGGTGGGGGAAAGGCATAAGGGAAAATCAATGAGCAAAACCCCATATAAAGAAGGTACTCTCTCCCAGAGACGGGGCCAGCTGTAGTGGGTAGTGCTGTAGGGTAGGTCGGTGCCACACATTCCTGGGGCAATTACATGCATCAAAGATTCATATCGCTTAAATGCCGCACAGCGGCCTCCTGTCTCCTGCCCCCTGCCCTCTGCCTTTTCGTTCGTTCGTTCGTCTTCCCTTTTTTCCCCATAATGCCATCATAATGACTTTATCTTTCGAGCTGGCAATAAATCTTTTGAGCCCCAAAGGATCCTACATCTCCCCGCTAGCCAGAGAACCAGCCAGAGAGAGATAGAATCAAAAGGAAGAGCGGAAGACGGAGGCGGTCGGGTTGCCATAGCCAGCCGCATAATGAAATATTACGCATACGAGTGGTGGCACTCATCTAACCCTCATTCGATTCAGCACACACCCCCCTCGGCACCGTTTTGGCCCGTCATAAAAGTTAATTAATACGGCTGCTTGGTTAGCTGCTAAATACAGCGGCAAAATGTGCCACCAAGACCCCTCTCCCGCCACCCCAACTGTCGTCTACTGACGTCATTTATCTTTCATTCTGGCGGTCAGCCCAGAGAACGGACAGAGCGACAGGGGCAGGGGTATGCGTAATATGCCCTGGCATTCGGCCCCCTTCTATTCCGTCTAAAGAGGTCCTCTGCTTGGTCCCGATATCAGCCATCAGCAGCTATCAGCGGACGAGAAATCATTGGAAATTGCACAAAACAAATTTGCATGCAAATTCCAATGGGCACATTGTCGGCTCTGGCACTCTTGATGGCATAAATGGACTCTAAGATGACCAGCAGTTGGCGATTTATAGTGAAATGTATACCCTATGTAATCCATACATAACTTTGAATAGAATTTTGTGATTTTACTCTGTTGAAATTGGCTTAAAGTTACCTTTTATATTTCAATTTAGCAAATAATCAAATTCTTGACCAGTCTGGCAATGCCATGACCACACTTTGCAACACTGCTGGAGCAAAGTGCTCAGAGAAGCGTGAAAATGTGCAACACTGGATCGAATGAGCGCTCAAACTGTGGGAAGTTCGCATTCAGTCTTGCTGGAATATATTTCCAGAAATACCTTCAATCTATCCTTTTTTCTTCCCCCAAAAATGCAGATCATGAAGAACATTTCTCCCCAATCGAAAGTAATCCCTGAAAGCGCCCTCCGTTACCCATATACCCTTGCAATACCCCGTTAAATCCAACAATGGACTACAAAAAATATGCAAACGAAGTGGAGTATCTATGTAAATGTTAGTTGGTCTAGAGTCTGGCGGGGGGTTTTACCTGCCATTTGGCCATTGTTCCGTGAGAGCCTTTTTCCCAGAGTTTCCCAATTTGCATCCGCCCCCCGCAGCCCATTCCATTGGCATTCCCATTTCCACTGCCCTGTCGCTCGGTCTCCTCTCGTCCCGTGATTTTTCTGGCAAGAAAATATGTTTCGCTTTTAAACAAATCCAAATGAAATCTGCGCATCAACAATAAACTTTTATCCGAAGGATACAAAACAAACTTTTTCGGTGAGGAAAAACTTTTGCTTTTGCTGTTGTTTTTGTTTTCTGTGATAAATCTATACAGAAGATATTGAAATCTATTTGTAATATTTCGTTACTTTTTTTGCTGTTTGTTTTTTCAAAGGAATTCCACTCCTGATGGAAATACCATGCTAGCTTTTGATTGAATTTTCAACAATTCTTTGATTTCCCCCCCCCACAGCCCGAAGGAAAATCGAGGGAAACTGCGCTGCCAACAGAATCTCCAATTACAGCTTGAAAATTATGCCTGCGGCTACTATGAAAAGCGTGCGTGTGGGAGTGGGGGTGGGGAGTTGGCGGTAGCTCCGGTTTCGATCGATTTAATCACAATTAACGTCCGTCATTGCAAGCAATCTGATAAAACCACAAAAGCCAATTAGTCGCCATGCAAAGTCGCAATAATCTATATATAAAAATATAACATATATATGTATATATATATCGTACGATAATTGCATCATAATGGCAAACAAGTGCATAAATAAAGATAAGGCTAAACTCATAAATAAAGAACGAAAATTATGCACAAGAGCAAAAATTCATAATCGGGTATTGTTGTACGACAACCCGAACGAAGGAGGGGTGGGGGGAAGTGCATCTGTCAATTGAATTTATTATATAATTAAGTGCAATTTGTGTATCGCTGCTAATTGCAACTGTATTCTCGTTTCGTTTCGTTCTTCGGCTTCATTTTCAGTCCACGCTAATTGTTTAATGGGAGAGCCAGGAGGAGAGGCAGGCAGGGAGGCAGGCGGGGAGGGAGGCAACACAAAATGCATGCAGCTTGTAAAGCAGAGGTGGAAAAACGTTGGGAAAACATGCTGACCCAAGAAAATGGCCGCTAAAGTATGCAATGAAATCGGTAATTCAGAACAATAATTAAATGACAATTTAATCGCGAAAATTGTTAGTGAATTATACGGAGAATTAACTGGCAATAGAGTTTACCTGGATTAAGCTTAATATTTGTTTGATTTTTGTGATTTTTCGTTTAAGGAAAGACTTTAGAGATGTTTAAACAGATAGATTCAAACACCTATTTAACTTTTCTCAGGAGAAGATTATGGTTGGATCTACGAGTAGTCTTTGTGAGTATCCAAGTATTCAGTATTCAAGTATTCAGTATTCAAGTATTCAGTATTCAAGTATTCAGTATCCGAGTATTCAAAAGTGAAAAATTTTTCACGTACAGCAAAGCTTCCTCTCAAATCGACCATGCCCTCTGGTAAAGTATAACACCAGATATGATTTAATTTGATCATACAATAATTAAAAATGAAAAACTCTAAAAAATAACCCCTTGATAGAGTTTTAAAATGTATTTTTTATGTGGACATGTCAGACCTTTTGTCCTCACTTTTAAAAACCACAACAAAAGTGCGCTTAAGCCCGTGAATGTTATAATTTTTGTTCTGCAAATGATGGTCGCAATTCAAGCCTATTGAATGGTTTCTCCCGATATGACGGGCATTATCCGGCAACATTTTGGCTGCCACTTTTAGGCGACAAACCGAAACAGATTTTTAATTAATCAAATGACAAATGGGCAAACGGACGTGCTGCAACCACACACACACACACACAGCACAGGCATTCGTGTGTGTGTGTGTGTATGTGTGTGTGTGTGTGGCACAATGGCTGATTAATTAAACAATATTAAATGCAGACACCAACAGACGGCTGGGCGGACGGCCTTCTGATTTTTATATTAATTATAGCCACAGTGTTATCCAAATGTTTGCTGCCAGCATTAAATGATAGTTTGTTGAATTGTATCTTCCGCAGTTTCCGCAGTTTGTTTGCTCGCTCATTAAAAACTGACAATGGCTCTTTGTCTCTTTGGCTCTCGCTCTCGCTCTCTCTCTCTCTCTCTCTCACTTTTTATACGCTTTTAGCGGGTATTTCTGCTATGAGGGAAAATCTATAATATAAAATATGTATTGGCAGGAGCTATAATTATCATATAACCTACTGTTTCCTAGTCTTTCTACATTTCTACATCCACATCTGCTAATTAAGTTCTTTAAAGTGCAATCAATGCTTTGTGTTTTCCTTCCGTTTTTTTTTTCATATTTTGATTTAAACTCATTAAATTGCATTAAAATTTAATTGTTAACCTCTTGATTTTATTCCTAAATTCCTGGCACTCCTCTGTTGTTTTTCCTTGACATTTATTAAGCTGTCTCCAGTGGGCATGAGATTTTTCGAGTTGAGTGGAAAGAGGACTTGGCGGAAATGCAAGTCCTTTGCCGTCACGAAAAAGTGCACGCTGCACGCTGCACACTGCACACTTCCTGAATTATGAGTAGAAGGTGGTTTCTGAAAGCAGCACAAAAACGAGAAATGTAAGAGAGAGAAGAAATGGAAGATGGTATGCTGCTGCTGCTGCTGCTGCTGCTGCTTCTGCTTCTGTGGGAAGATGGTCCTTCTGGAGCTGGAGCGCAAAGTCAGAGAGCGCTGATTCCGAATGCAGTCTGCACTTATGCGGCACGCGGAAATGTTTTTTCTGTGTCCCTTTTCGCATTGTGGCAAATGTTTATTTCATGTTTCTCCCATTCCGGGCACGTCTGTTGCCACCGCTGCCACCGCTTGGACTCAAGAGTTGCGCCGCTTAATCTTATTTATTTATGGCTGAAGCTGAAGCGGAGGTGGAGGCGGAGGCTGTGTACTTGCAACCTGGAAACCCCCTAAAGAGGACTGTACTTGTGCCTTAAACACAAGTACTTTGGAGCTAAACAAAGTTAACTGCCAGACAGTCAGACAGTTTACTTGGGAGGAGTACTCGTATTATTTACCCATCGAATGCTGATGCTTTAAGACTCGCAAAAGAGCAGCACGCTCCCTCCCAGCATTCGGATCTAATTCCGAGAGCAGCTTTCCATCGAAATCTAATTGAGGGCAGTCGATTGTTAAATGCACTTACCAGAGAGTGTTTATCCAAGCGGCGAAGCAGCGGATCAAGGTGTTGGATGTTTGCCACTCAAGTGGCAGGATGGATGGTTTCGCAGGCTCCTCCACATTGGTCCATTTGCTCCATCACTTGAGAGTCCATCGACTGCCCATAGAACCCCTGAAACCCCTGAAACGAATTTCAATTGATGAATGGTTGAATAACTGAGAAATGCTCTCAAAGCAGGAATTTTAATGTTTCCGTGGAGTCAAGTCAAGAGTCTCTCGAAATGTATCCTAATGCGCTATGCTAATGTATGTTGGCTATATAAAATATTGCTTGTTCTCATCGATGGCATCCATATACCAAGTTTCTATGGGTAAAGTGTTCCGTTGATTCCGTATCATAGTTTCATAATATGATTCCATATGATATGTAAGAATATAATATTTTATCAGAGTATCTTTGATAGTTTTCGAGTTCCGATGGTAAGTTTTCAGAACCAAGTAATATTTATTTACTATTATTGTATAATATCATAAATTTTCATAAGAAATAAATGTATACCAAATTTCGGTAAAATACAAGTGGGAGTTCCTTAGTTCCAATAGTTATTATGCAAAAGATATCGTAGTAATATGGATATTTATTGTATAATATCAAGTTTTCTTATCAGATATGCCTGTAAATCCAAATTCAGCACAATATCTCTATGTTATTCTGAGTTCCAATAGTTATTATGCAAAAGATATCGTAGTAATATGGATATTTTATTAAATAATAACAAGTTTTCTTATAAGATATGCCTGTATATCCAAATTCAGTACAGTATCTGTATTATATTCTGAGTTCCAATAGTTATTATGTAGAGAATATAGTTGAAAAGGTACAATAGTGGTCTATGATAGTATAATATCGAGATGTTTAACACTTCTGTCACATTTTGATGAAATATATGTGATAGTTTCCCAGTGCAATTAGTCATGTTGCAAATGTATTGTTTAAATGTGGATTGGAATGGATTATAATGCAAGCAAATCAACTTTTAGCACCATATCTCTCTTCCATTAGCTTTTTTCCATACAAACGCCTGCATTCATCCATATTAATCATCAAATTTCTATCCATTACTGTGTTCCCAAGTCCATAAACTCATCCCACAGTCCCCGTCCCTTGTCCACATATATTCCCAAGGATACCCTCACTATACCCCGATACCCCGGCCATTCGTATAGATTTCCCTGATAGCCCAAATAAATTGGCGTTACAGTTGAGTAAACTTTTGGCTTGCATTTGCCCCCATGTGCACTCGACCCTCCCAGAAGAACATTTGCATACGAGTGCGAGTAGTGCGAGTGCGGGGTTTCCCCACCCGTCTGCTGGCTTTTGGGTGCAACTTTTGTGGGTCTTAAAGAGGGGCAGGCCACCGACTGGTGGCAGTCCGTCGGTGGGTTGGTTTGGTTCGGTTTGGTTTGGTCTGTCGACAGTTTTAAAACTTCTCAGGCAATCAAAGTGTTAACAGCTGGGCTATAAAACTTTTGCCCCAAAGAAAACTTTTTACTGCATGCAAAATCGACATCTATGCATATCTCTATTTGTCTCTCTCTCTCTCTCTCGTGGATGCATCTCTTCTCTTTGTGTCCATAAGGATTGCTTTCTCATCTCTCATCTATAGAAATGATACTCCCATTTCTCTGTAAAAGAAAGGAGATCCTCCAGGACTGGAGAGAGATTGAGAGTCAAAAGTACTGCCACTTGGCGACACTTTGACGGCAGATAAAAGGACACCACCGACGTATGGAGGTATCGATATGGTATCATACTTAAAACCTTAACCTTAAACCTTAACCTTGCTCCACACGTGAGTTCTGCTCTTGACATTGAAACCTTTAAGCTGCTTGAATCGTGAATTACGATTATTCACACTTTTATTCAAGCGGTTGAATCGTAAAATCATCGACACCTTTTAAGCCGATTAAATCGCGAAATCATTCCCATCATTAGAGTGGCTCTTCCAAAGCTTTTTCCGCGCGAAGCAGAGATAGGTATATTCGCCCAATAATCACCTGAAATCCCAAAACCGAATTCACATTTGTCTCCATCGCCAGGAATCCCAAATGAATGGACTTTCCAGAGTCCAGTTTCACAATCTGTTTAAGCCATGGGCATTAATTTTGCTAGAGAAACCAGGACACACACACACTCGCACACAACAGACAGATCCTGCCTGCTACATCCTTTCACACTGCTCCACACAACTCCTCGCCCAACTGTGAAGTCAAACAAGAAAGCGACTTGTGTTAAGCTGATTTCTACGTGTTTAAGTTTTGTCTTTCGTTTGTGTTTACATGTGTTTGCCTAACGACAACGCCCCACAGAACACACAATCCACACACAAAGATGGATAGATAGTATATATGTGATATATAGAGCACAGAAAGAGGAAGCTTTTTGCCAGCTAGAGAGGTGGGAAGAGTTAAGGACTGTAACTGTAACTGTGTGCTAGTGTGTGTGTGGGCGATACGCACATTGACCCCAAAAGAACATTTATTTGGTTAACCCGAAAGCCCAAACAACATGAAAAAGAACACGAGTTTCCACGAGCCCCCCCGCCCCAGCAGCAGAGAGAAAGATTGAAACCCAACACAGATTTATTTGATGGCCAGAATCCGAATCCGAACTCGAATCCGGAGACTTGGACCTTGTGCCCTGGGGGCTAAATCATCGTCTGAGACATGGGAGCACATATTTAGGCCGGCACCTGCTCGAGGGCAATCTTTTGGGATGTCAGTTGGTCGGTCATTCATTCATTCATTCTTTCAGTTTGGTCGGTGGGGGGTAATGGACACCAATTAGCAGGACCGTTGCCTAGGCCTGGGCCAATTGTTTTCATCACTTAATGGAATGAACTCGCTTAAATTCAATTTTCAGGCTTGGCTTGATCCTGGCATCTGTCCAAAAAAATATATATATGTATTTTACCAAAAAAGGTTTATATATTCCTACGATTATCACATTATTTAAATTCTCAATCAACGCACAGCTCTCTCTCTCTCTTGCAGATACGCAAATTTTTGTCTAGATTTTTGGCCAAAAATAAAATATGACTCAGGATATTTTCTTATGGTCAATAAATCCACAGAAAAACTAATAAATTTACTCTACTCTGCCACTGCCACTCGCCCTGTTTTTTTTTTCTTCTCTTTTTTTCTTGCCACAATTCCATTTTATTCACAAAACACATGCATACATGTGTATATGAAATAAATAAAAGCAAATTTAGTCGGAAATAATTTGGCAAAAGATACTCGTATCCTCATAAAGAATTTGCCACATTTTCAATTTGGTAATTGAAAAGCATAGAAAAATGGTTCCTATTACGCATGTTAAATTTTTTCCCTTTTTGGGTTTGTGAATGCAACTAAATGATTCACTCGGAGATTTTCCCAAAGATATAATGTTATTATTCTACTTTTGATTTCAAATACAAAGATTAAGTTTTTAAATTTCTGAATAATCAAAACTAAGAGTGGAGACAGCATAGATGGGATGGATTGAAGAGGGAGGATGGATGAGGATGAGAATGGAGAAGAAGGCCAGGTATTCCAAGAGCCTATTTATTTTGTTCATTCCGGCTATAATTGTTCTTCGACTTCAACGAATCTTGGCAATCTGGAAGATGATACATGTAAGTATTTATATTATAGCCAGAAAGGCGAGTGAGCCAGTGGTTGGCGAGCAGAGACCTTTGGTATATTATATTTATCATTATGCATATATTCTGCTTCTAAGGTTCAAAAGTGTCCTTGCCACAAGTTATCGCAGTTCGAGGTTTACCACTATATCATAATAATTTCAAAGAAACAATGGCTCTTTCAGGCTCTTTCAGGGTATTCAAAGGCTTAAACCTCCCCAAATTGGAGTTGCTCTTTTCATGGGTTTCCCTTAATTTTCAGCAAAGGTAACAGCAAGCAGCGTGAACAGCAACGTACAGACTCATTAAAAACTTGCACAAAAGTGTGACAAAAATGGCTCAGGGAAGGGCAATGGAAAGTGTCTTAGAATAAGACGGAGAGTGGGTCTGAAAGAGGCTGGGAGTAGGGCTGAAAGGAGAGCTAAAAGCAAAGCCATGAATAAGCCAACGAAACAGCTTCTTTAGCCAGGACAGACAGACAGACAGACAGACAAGACAGAAGCGAGCAGCGCGTCTTGCAATTAAGCTCCGTTGCCACTTTTAACTGCTGCTCGTTAAAGGCACACGTAATTAGCAGACTTCTGCCATAAATAAACCCACCAACAACCCGTACCTCCCCCTCCCCACCCCTCCATACCCGAGCCATAAATTAAATGCAATGCAGCCCAAAAATCAGAAACACTCTTCCGCACACACACACACGCACACGCAAACATCCAAAATATATGTTAATCGGTGGACAAATTTCAGATAAATATTGACCAAAAATCGTTATTAAAAAAGTTCTGGGCGCGCAAGGTCATTGCTGCTGTCTCAGCATTTCCTCATAAAGGAAATGGGCGAGAATGTCCAGAACAGGAAAAACGACGAAAGCGACGACCACTCGATGGGGCCATTGCCTGGCCCATAAGCCAGGCCCATAAGCATGTGTGAGTACATTTATTAAACAACTTTCAGGGTCAACGACAGCTGTGGCTGTGGCGAAAATCAGCATGGAAATGGCCACCCCCCGGGGGTGTTGTTCCTGGAGCTAATTTCGTAGACATTTCTCATAAATGCCAGGAAATGGAAAGGAAATACGGAAAACACACTATGCTTAGGTTTGCCTTTCGATTTCAGGGTCACAGGAAGGTTCAGGGTCATAAAAACAAACGCGGGGCAAGTTCCCATTGCAAATTCCCTTTTGTTTTCGGTTGTCTTTCTGATGAATGCCGAAATAGTCAGAAAGTGTATACATTTCCAGTTTGAAGGCAAAGGATGTTACCAGCGCCAATTTCCTTATCAATTTCTCATGCAGATCCATGGATAAACGCCAGGAAATGGTCAAAGGAAGTGTACAAATCGCTAGTTTAAACGCTCAAAGGATGTTCCCACTTTCAATGTATCATCAGTCAGGGGAAATACAAAAAATCCCAACGCTATTCGATGAGAGATTTCGCTTGCCAGAACACACACACTAGCACACTCGAACACATCTGTTTTCCACGCTAGAGAGTGGCCCATGTTAAGTGGGGGCTCCGCAGCCTAAAAGCATGCTAAACTTTCTTCTGTGCGGAAATGACACGAGTTCCGATTCACACACACACACAGAGAGAAAACTGCGCTCTCTGGCCCTTGGTCGGCTGTGGCTATGGCCTATAATAATAGACCATTGCAATAAGCGGCAACAGCGGCATGTACACGGGACAAACAGTCGACTTCCGTCTTCCTTTTTCCGTATTTTTGGAAGCAACTGCCGGCCACTGGACTGCTGGCAAATCGATTCGAGCAAACGAACAAATTCCTATCCTTTGTGTTGTCAATGGGCTGCTGCACATTCAGCATAATACATAATACAAATTGTTTTACATGCAATTAAAGCCATTCACATTCACATTCGCATTCGCATTCGCATTCACATTCCCTCCTCAGGAGTTTCGGATAGCAGATAAATTCAATTTAAATTGTTGAGGTTCCAGTTGCATTCCAATAGATACGATACAAAGGCAGAAGGCAGAAGGTCAGAGATACAAGCAAATACAAGGTTGATTTCCTCTGTCTTTCATTTGATTTACTAAATACTCGTACATACATATATAATGCATCTTCTTTTCGTGTCTGGTGATTTTCGGGGGCTAAATTGTGAATGAAGGCGATGACAATTCCAATTCCAAACTCAAACAATCTTCTTGTCTATGGCTTGAAATATTAATTAATTTATAAATAAAAGAAAGTATTACTAAATGAAACCATCTTGAATTATGTTTGTCGCATTAGGATGAAGTAAATAGGGAATTTGTGAATGGTTTGAATAGGAAATTAGATGGGGGAAGCCCAAAGAAGAGAAGCCATAGCCAAAGTCGGAATGATATTTCCTTTAGTTTTTTTTAGAACTTTGGTAGGTTTTGAGTTCACGTATAAAACTCTTGAGGTTTGTGCCTGTCACGTATCGTCTATACTTTCTTTTCAGTCTATAACTTTCTCTCTGTTGCTATTCTTACCTCTCTCTCCTTGTCCTTGTCTCTTTCTCATAATTAAAGCTCAACATTCCCTGTGATTATAGCCACCACGTTGGACAAATATAATTTGAAGCGTGGCCATAACTTTGAGAACAATTATAATTTACATGAAGCTCTCTCTCTCCCCCTCTCTCTCTCTATGTATCTCTCCTTGCCACACTCCTCCGCTGCTTCACTCAGGTGTGAAATGTGTGTGTAATCCGTGAATGTCATTCTGTGCGACAAATTATAAAACTTTTTTAATTACATATGCACGAAAAATACAAGGAGGATACACAGGGATTACAGTACACTGTACTGTGTGTGTGCTGTGTGGGTGTGTGTGCGTGTACTTTTGGCTGCCACTGTAATTGTACTCTTTTTTTGAATGGGTTATAAGATGGAAGATGGTGTTGGTGCTGGGGCTGGTGCTGGTGTTGGAGTTTGGGGGGCTGCAACTGAGGCCGAGGCCGCCACATCTGTCATAAATACTCGCATGTGGCATGCTGCTGTGGCATGTAGTATACTATCTGTCATACATTTCGTACACGCACTCATTTTGACACTTTTTCCCCAGTGTTTGATGTGCATTTAATTGCAGCAACAACCAAAAAACAAATGCGCAAAATCCGCTTTGCTTTGTCTTCTCTCTTTATTTTCCTGGTTTTTCCAATGGGAGAAATGTCGAGAGCTGAAATGTCGAGCATAATGGAAACCAAAGGAGCGGAAAGTGAGATTGGAAAAGTCGCAAAAAGAAAACACACACAAGTGCATTTATATGATTTTTCTGTGCGGGTGTGTGTGTGTGTCAAGAGAGTGCTTTTAGGGCACGAAATGTGGGTTAACCTTGAGAGAAAAGGAAAAACTGGGAAATAGAATCTTCTGTTATTTCTTTTTAGGTGATTCGAAGAAGCACAGCTGAAAGATTCATTTCTTTTCCCTGCAACGTGCAAAGGGATTCTAATCCTTAAGTAGTGCCCTTTGCGTAATATCCTGATCAACCCAGTAACGACTGAAATTTCAGTAAAATTAATAGATTTATTCCCAGGGATATTTGTTTTTAAAATATTTCTTTTAGCCTTGAATCCACCTCTAAACACACTTCTCCTCCCATCGGAATCCTCTTTTTTTTTGTATTTCTGTATTCCATCTACAGGGGAGATCTGCTTCCTTTGATACGGCGGACACGGTTGTGGCAGCGTCTTAATCCTTTTGTCGCTGCCACAGTGCCTCCTGGCCAGAACTAGCGCGTTTGTGCCGCACACTTCAGATACTAGGGGCAGTGCCACAGAAAACGCCTCTCGCTGGATGCTGGCTATGCGCTTTAATTAAATTCTCTTGTCGCACCGACACACACACAGAGAGAGAGAGAGAGAGAGAGAGAGTGAGAGAGGGCATGCAGAAATCCAGACTCTCGAAAAAGACTGAACCAGAACTAGAGACAGAGACACAGAGCACACAGGCCCCAAGAGGGGGGGTGGGGGAGGGGGACAAACAGGAAATTAATAAAAATGCAGGGCGCGAAGAGGCGGGCAGCCCATTTCTCTTCTCATAGCCAATCATATGAAGGCAAAACGAGTGGCAGGGGACAGGGGGCAGCTGCGGGTGGCGCAGTTTGGAGGCAGGCAGAATGTAATAAAAAGCGCGTTAGATGAATTTCCAGAAGCGGCAGAGGCACCCCCTTCCCCTGGAGTGGAAGAGCATTGATTGCAATTCATTTTGGATCGCTGTGAATATATACAAACATATGTATGTATATACTCCTATTCGTAATCCCATTCGTATTCGTATTCGTAAGCTGTTGCATCGTGGTTCAATTTGCCATAGTCTAATCGAAAGGCATTGGCAAATACGAGGAGAACCACAAGTCATATATAGACATCGCACAGATGCAAACAGAGGCACACGCGCACGCAAACCCAAATGAACATACACACACAAACATACAGAGAGAGAGACAGAGATAGCGAGAGAGAGAGAGAGCGGGTGCGGAAGCGGTGTGGCTACAGGGCTATTGACATTGGGCGGCCGCCGCAGCATTTGATGATGTGGTGACAATATTTGATTGCTTAATATTGAATTAATTTACCATATGCTGTGGCATGCATGCGGCACATGTGGCATAGTAGCATATTGTGGGGACACACATACACACACACACACACACACACACACACTGAGAATGCATCTGCAGGCGAGAGTGAATTTGTGGCTGGCATTTAAAATGCAATTACAAATAAAGGAACAAGTTTTACGCTCCTTAGTGTGCTCTCACTCCCACTCGATGACTCTCTTTCGTCCAATTGATGTCTCCTCCTTACTCTCCTCGCTCTCTCTCTCTCCCTCTCTGTAGATGACTCCCTCTTTTAACCCAAGAGCTAGCACACATTTTATGGCTAATAAAGATGAAAGTTTTTCCGAACGCATTGACCTGTGCCCCAAAATCGTGCAAAAAAGCAAAGGCAAAATTAACACCAAAGACAAAAAGAAGAGAGAGAGAGAGAGAGAGAGAGAGAGAGTGAGAATAACATACTAAAATTAAAAAAAAAAGAGTGCAACAGGCAAAAGAATATTGAATTCCCTACAAATGACCAAGAGATATGAACACATCTCGTATATGGCTTAAAACTTGGAAAAAAGAAAGAACTTGTTGAAGAAAAATAGTACCCAGATATGGTTCGCCCTTTCTTCTACAGTGTGGCTTAGCAAAAGATGGCAAATTATAGGAAACAAGGAGTTTAATTTGTGAACCAGTAAGCGATGCTTATTGCCCAGCCCATTCTTTAGAGTGGTTATATGGAATTTACTCAGGTCTCGACTTGACAAAAATTATTCACTCTTTTCTCCAGAAATATTTAAATGCAATATTCGTATATTTCAGTCAAAGCCAGGAGCAGCAGCAGGACATTCGCATTAGGCTGCAAAACACAAACCAAAAATTAAAGTCTCTAAACTGGCATTACAAAAAGAAGAGAAAAGAAAAGGGAGAATACTGGGGGCAAGGCCTTGACTCCGTGGCAACAATACTCGTACTCATACTCGTACTCGTTCTGGCTACAGAGAGTATGTACATCATTCGTTTGGTAGCCAAAGTCCTGGCGAAAGTCCAAGCCATAGTGCTGTCCTGCCAGACGACTTGTTCCAAAAGACCAAAATTGTTTGACTATGCGTCCAATGTGAAGCGCTGTGTAAATATTTTAGGCCAGTGACTGACTGCAAGGAAACAGGGAGGTGGATGGGTGGATGAGTGGATGGGCCATGACTTGGTCTCCTGCCTTTGGCCAGAAAACGTGTTGTTTGGCACATAACTGCAAATGAAATTTCGTAGATTTTCTGGCTGCAAAGTAAATGAAGAAAAATGTGCAAAAGCACAAATTGCCGAAAGACGAGATACAAAATACTCGCACAAGTGGCACAGAAAATACCAAAAACACTTTACTCTCTCTCTCTCTCGCTGGTAAGTGGAAAATATTTTCATTGTTGCTGACACCTCAACAAAAACGCCGAGGAGGGGGGCAGGAGGGGAGCAGGAGTAGCAGGGGGAGGAGGAAGAGAACTCAAGACCCAAGACGAGACAAGAAGCCGGCGATGGAGCAACTTTTTAATTAAGAAATCTTGGTGGAAATTGCTTAAATATTTCAACTGCACTTGCAACTGTTTGTGTCCTAATTGAGATGGCGATGGAGAGTTGTGGCATGAAAGAGGCAGTCACAGTCCCAGTCCCAGTGGCACTGGCACTGGCAGTGGGTCGATGATGTGGCGGCCAACATTTTAAAGACCCGAAGCGACGGCAAAAGTTTTATTTATGGCAATAAAATGCAATTACACATAATAGAAGAAGAGGCCCTCAATTTGTTGGCAGGAAACATGGCAAAACGAGCAATATATGCCAAGCCATACTGGAAGAGGAGTGCAGACATCGAGTGCAGAGAGAGGGAGCCATGACTGAGAACTAGTTGTCTTCACTCTGCCTATAATAATGATCAGATAGCAGAAACTTTAAGGGAATTAAGTAAATAAGAACCTAATTTATGACTCTGTGCTAGTGATAGAAAAGAGTACTGCACCATAGGGAGATTCAGAGGATTGTATTTCATTTAAAATAGCGATCAAGTCTACAGATGAGAAAGGATTGAACACAACGCAACACTTAAGTAGAGTTAAAAGAAAAGTCTAAACACTTGTGAGCAGATTGTTGAATTCATACTAACTTTATTTCAGAAACGTCGGGCCTTCTATGTAATTTTATGGGATGGGGACCGGTGCATCGGTACTGCGAGTGGCCAACTGATTGCATGCATGCATAAGGCAGTATTTTTGGACTAAATTAGGGTGTTAATTGCTTACTGAACTTTACTTTGGGATGTCGTTGCCAGATCCATAATTTCTATACTTTATGTATGTTTTTTACTTAGAATAGATTGGTTGTGTGTTTATCTCCGTGAATGTGTAAAGACTCTTGTTCTTTAAGTACAATAATGTGTTGATGTTAAAGCAAGAGAATTATTTGAGTAGAGAATCAATCACTTAATCCCTCAATCCCACAGAGAATGATGAGCAGTGTATTCTCAAAAGCAGCAGTATATTAAGGACCAATTTATTAGGTTCTATGATCACCAAATTATATTTTATAGACCCTCATAATATAGCGCTAAATGAATATTCAGTCACAAGTTCTGGCACTGTCAAAGGAGGCAAACCCAGTCGGGAATCAAGGAGAATAATCATCATCAAATCATACAAAATAAGTTTCATTAAATATCTAGAGCTGGAAACGGGACACACATATGTACTTATATTTATGTTGATTTTATTAGGTTGCAGGAGGCACAAAATCCACTTGGCTTCAGAATACACGAATACACCGATTCAATCGATTACTGGCGGTGGCATGGCGGGTGGTGAGGGGTGCGGCCAAGGAATATTCAAATTCAAACATACATTATCGGGGACAAGGACAAATCGAGTGGATAACGTGGATTAATCTGCGAAAATATATACTAAATATACTCGTATATATATGTATGCATGTATATTTCACTTTGCCATAAAGTGTCGCTGCGGGAATCACACATTTGCATAGTGCTATCCTCCAGATACGAGAAACGCTAGCTCGTACGTGTATGTATTTGTATCTGTATCTGTATCTTTCACTCTTGATGTAGTTGTAGTTTCCCGCGGCGCGACGTGGTGCGGCACGGCACTCAAGTCGTAAATGGCGTCTTGGAACAGTATTTATGTTGGTTATTAAATGGATTTCAGAAGGCACAAGCGATTCCAATTGGATTTGTTGCCTCTGCTCTGCTCTGCTGTTGCGAGTAAGTAAGTTTTATATGCCACAGACACACACACAAGCACATATACACATGAATGTTGTTCTGAGGCCAAGGCTATCCATATGATTGCTTGCTGGCTCATTCCTTTGCGTTACAAACACCTTTTAAACTGTTATGGCCATTGCCTTTTAGTTAAATTGTAGGCTTGAAACACTAAAAACTTTCTAGCACTACAATTACTGAAGGATATGCCACACTCGAATGACCACTGGCAGAGCCAGAGGCAAAGGCACTGAGCAGGGGCCAAAATCTGAGTGTGAGTATGAGTGTGAGTGCTAGTGTGAGTGTGAGTGTGGGTGTTCCCACAAAGTGAGTTAAACTCTTAAAAGCTTGGGGTAATCTTGGTCTCCAGACCGAAAGGACCTTCGCAACTTGTTCAATTTGTCGTAAGGATGCGGACACACAAATGTGTGCGGTCGCCTTATAATTGAATTATTGTGGCTGGAGAGCGAGCAGAAAAGGTTTTCCCAGCAAACTTTTGTAAACTTTGGAAACTATTTATGATTATGTGAAATCTATTAAAGGAACAACAAAGATATCCAATCAAAGAAATGCTGGAAAATGGAGAGCATTGCTTCAGTGTGGTGGATTTTCCATTGAATCCAACTCTTAACATCAGGGGAACCCAAGTATTCGATGGTTTCAGTTTATATCGGGATTGTATCTCCCTATCTCTCTCCTTCTCTCTCTCTCTTCCAGTGTGGCTTGGCTGTTAAGTGTGGAGAGAGTATTTTAGCTTCGGAAATAGGTAAAATATTTATGTATTTACCCGCTCGTGTTTCTCTTAATCAACAAATTTGGTTGAACTTTAATTTTGGGTCTATCAATTCATAGCATAACCATTCAGTGTGGCTTGGCTGTGGAGAGAGTGTTTTAGCTTTGGAAATTGGTAAAATGTTTCTATATTCACCAGAAGTTACGGGAATTCCGATCGTGTTTGGTTACAAAATTATCATACCATCTTCATCAACTTCATAATCATCATCGTCAGCTCGCAGCGTCAACTGCATCTTCTGATCATCGGATAGGCCAGTGGGATAGACCGTTGTCCACCAAGCACCAGAAGAAGGAGGAGTCGTCAGTTGAAAGTACGGCATCAGGGTGCCAAAAAGCTCCGGATTCAAAGTAAAGAGTTTACTTCCGATACGATCCGCTACGGTAGTCTCTTGAATCCGAACTCCATTATTGCCATTATCCATTTTGTATACCCAAAAAGATCTATTGAATGTTTACGTTCGGAATATTAGTATCTTTTATTTTAATCTGGAATTTTTTACAATTTTTTTGAGGAAAAGAAAATAATCTTTATGTAGTTTATGTAGTTTGCTACGATGTTCGTAAGCTTATAATATGAATATAATAAACGTTTTTTCCAGGCACATGGGATACGTTTTTTCTTCCTTTTTTTGAATATTTCAATGATATATCGTTTTTTTTAATCTGAAGGTAAGTTCATTCCTAATGAATCGCGTATCTTTAAAATTGTGAATGCCACAAAACATCTACATCTGCATCTTAACATCTACATCTCCTTGTTTTTTCCTTTCTTTCGGCAGCACTCTCCCCATTTTGCCTCGCACTCTTTTTGACATCCCCTGGATGTTGTTTGTCCATCGTTTTTTAAGCACTGTGTCAGCAAGCCTTTTAATTGCTGCATAAACAAATAGGAACCGGGACAAACTGCAGGACAGAGCAGAGCAGAAAAGAACGTGGTATTTTGCCGTAAATCAATCTCAATATAAGGGCGATTAATTTAGGCCCAGCAGCGATGTTTCAGAGGGCATCACGTTTGATGCCCTATGATTGAGGGTTTGGAAAGGAAAGGAAAGGAAAGGCGGAAATATATTAATAACTTGAGCTGTCTGTCATTTACCTTAGCGGAAATCGCCGACTTGTGAAGCATCCTTCCGGGCGGGCAATCCACTCGCTCCAATGAAGCGTTATAATTAAGAGAGCGAGAGAGACAGAATGAGAGAGGAGAGAGAGAGAGAGAGAGAGAGAGAAAGAGGGCTTTGGCTCTGGGTCTGGCTCGTGCTTCTCATTTATATTTACACATTGTATTGGCACTTTTGACCCACTCCGACCCCCGAGCAGCAGAAGAAAGTTTCCTTTTGTTTGCGGCGCTAATTAGGGCAACAGACCCCCCACCCCACCCCACACCACACCCCAAACCCCACCCTCCCCCTCGTTCTGGCTCTGAGTTTTGGCCTTTTGTTTGAATCTTGGCCAAGTATCTTTCTGTCGACTGATTAGCTCTGATGCTGCAACAATGGGAATCCCCTTTTCCCCTTTCCATTGCATTCGGGACTCACTTCGTCTGCCCTTTAACCATTTAATTAAGCGTAAACCGCTGACAAAGTTGCAGTTAAAGTTAAAACTGTGCGTCTCTCCCTTCAGCGCTTTCTGTTCTTTGGAATACTCAATTAATCCTGCCTTCAATCGCCTTCAACTACACTTTGTAATGAGATACGAATACAAACAGAAGTACAACTGCCAGTAGTCTGCGATCTATACACCAATCGATTGATATTCAGAAACTTCAAAAGTGCGGAAATAATATATTTTGATGTACGTACTTAATAATCTTCGCCATGCAGCAAGCAGATGTTTCGAGCCTCATCTTCATCAAAATCCACACATCTCTGACATGCTTCTCATGTTTTCATCAGAAGTTTGCTACCCAACTTAAAAGTTGAGAGAGCAAATGAGCCAGAAACGTGCCACAAAAAACCATCAGTGGAAGTGCGAGTGCGTGTCTAGGGAATGCATTGCCTATGGGAGAGCGGAGCCGTAGCTGATGCACAGCAGATTGGGATGGGCCCGAGCCTCACTTTAAATGCGTAAAGTGGCAGCATCACAGCTGGGCTAAAACAACAATACCATCAACATTCAACCAGCCAACATCCATCCAACAACAGCAGCAGCAGCAACAAGAGTCGATAGCTGCAACACCAACAGTGCAGTGCAGTGCAGTAAAAATTGGTAAAACAGGTGCGCATTTTTATACACTTTACCACTCGTAGAGAGCACTCATGGGGTATGCTGTGGTCGTGGGATTGTATGCCACAATGCCACAGGTAAAGGGCCACCAAAAAGCCCAGGGTACACCTTTCTTTGGGACCATCAACATGGCCAGAAAGTGGGTGCGAGTGCACGATTGCAGGGGGCATAGCCCTGGTGGCAGGGGGTTGGCCAGGTTATTGCCGTGTTGCCGGCCTACATCGTAGCCCAGCAGCAGCAAGAACAGAGAGAGAGAGAGAGGGAGAGAAAAGCGTCTATAGAAAAAAACAGCAGCAGGCAGCAAATGCTGCAGAGAACCAGGAGGCAGGAACGAACCGAACCCGTGGCTCAGTCGGCGGCTAACGAGAGACTCTGTAATTCCAAAAGTACACACACACCTACATATGTATGAGTGTAATGGCGGTACAGTCAGCGACACGAACGTAGAAGCACTTTATCTAAACTTTAGGATTTTGCAACTTTTCAAAACATTCAATCTTTCCAACAGACTTACGACGACATTTCCTTCAGTCGTCCCGAAATATTCAATCGAAATTACTTTTTCCAAACTTTTGTTCAAATACTTTGCAACATTTCATTATGAACAATCGTCCTGCCAATGGGGAGCTCTACCATGGGGAGCCACCCCTGCTTGAAAATCTTCATTATAATTATTATGGCTTTCGTGTTTTAGGTACGATTCGCCATGAGCTTATCGATGAGGCTCGACCTGTCCAAGCCGACTATCAGCCCGGAACAGCGCTCTATGCGTGGAAGCCGGAACTGTTCGCCACATTGAAGCCATACTTCGATCTGTCGCCACCGCAGCAGCTTGGCGGGGCGCCTGCACTTGTGGAACACAGCCGCCATGAGGGTAGTCCGGAACCATTGTCAGATGATATGAAAATACAATTGTTAAACGAACAAGATGAACACTGGAATCATTAAAGCTGTGTGTTAAAGTTTGGACAAGATTCAACAAGATTCGGCAGTGTTCCCATCTGGTTCGGCCTGTGAACAGGTGTTCCCATGTGGGGGGCGTATTCTTAAGAGTGTTCCCAGCTGCTGTAGGCTTCCATCTTCAATGTGGCTTTTGAAAGTGTTCTCATCTTCGAAGAGGCTTGTGAAAGAGTATTTCCATTTACTGTTGGTTTCCTAAAAGTATTCCCAACTATTACAGTCTTTCCTAAGAGCATTCCCATCGACTGTGTGGCTTCCCAAAGGCTGTTCCCATCTGCTTCGCACTGGCTACACTCAAAATCTGACTACAGTGGGCCTCCCATAAGGTGGCTCCTATTCAAATGAACACCACTGTGCGTGCGAATGCTCTTCTGTGGCTCTTCGTCTGCTTTTGTTAGTACATTTTTCATAATTTACATGTTGTTTGTTTGTTTGTCTGTTGACTTTTTTTTTTTTTTTTTGTACGTACGACCAAAGACTTGGCTAAAGCTGCATCCCCGCCAACCCCCTCCACATCCACCGCAGTCTGGCCGTGAGGAGAGACCCTTTGAAAACTGGTTCAATGCTCAGGCGGCATCCACACACACACACACACACACACACTCACACACAGACACACACACAGGGCTTTTCACATTTTCATTTTTTTTCTTTCGTTATTTCGTTATTTAAATTTTCTCTTCAGCGAATGGAGCGTGGACTCCATCAAAAAATAAAAACGCGGAGAAATAAGCCTATTTATTTAATTGAAATACCAAACAACAACAACAACAAACAGCTTGCTATATTTTTCACACGCTGTGCGATAATTTTTCCGCCCAAAGGAAAGTACACACACACACACACACAACACAGCACAACACACACACACACACACAGCACAGTGAATCAGCATTGAGTAGGAGCCATCGCCATCGCCAGCCCCAATAAGCGCGTCAATATTTGCCAGGGCGGATAGGAGGAGGATATGGTTGGGTGGGGGGTAGGGGGTGTGGGTGTCGGGAAATTCCCTGTAAAATGCAAACAATTAAGCATTTTGTGCAAATAATTACGTGCATTTTTATAGCGCGTGCGGGCGGTTCGGGCAGGATGTTGTTACTACATTTTGCGGGTAATTGGAAGACATTTTCCCAGGGAACAGGGCGAAGAGACCAGCAGCAGATGAGAGTTGGAAAATGAGCTCTGGGCATGGAGCTTTCCCGAATTTCCCTTTAATTAAATAAACACGAGTCTGTCAGGAACGCACATAGTCATACTTTTATACGCATCCTTTCATTAAGCATCGAATGGTATCGTTTTACGATTATAATCAAGAGTGAAAGGAAAAGAGTGGAAAGGTTTAAAAGGGTGGGGGAAAACGATGAGAAAGGCGTGGAAAATGTATGCAAAATTGTATTATTCTATGGTACATCCACTGGTACATAGTCTGTCATCATTTAAAGAAAGAAAACCAATTTTTCTCAAATGAAAACTATAGAATTTAATGCTCAAATCTCGAATCATATTAAACTGCCATCCTGAATGTTTTCTTCGATTATCGTTAGAACATTAATGTTTTTTCCCACCAATAAGCATTCAATGGGGTTTTCTGCTCCTCCTCCCCGCTTCGAGGGTATCAAATGTGCTGTACAGCGAGGACAGACGACAGTCGACAGGCGCAACCATTCAGAATTAACTTTTGTGTGGCCATAACTTTGCGGCGGACTTAGGGAGTAAACTTTCGTTATATTCTCCACTGCTGCTGCAGTTCTACTTCTAAGCGGCTTACGGAAATGGAAAGTTTTCGAGACGAGGGCACCGGCAACGCGCCACCCAAACTGCTAATTTAATGCCCCCAAACAGTGGCAGCAGCAGCACCAGTAGGGAGTAGCAGAGAGGCGCAACTTTGACCTTCTCTTTGCCTGGAAAATTATTATATTTCCCCAACGACAACGACAATGACAATGGCAGAGGCACAGACGAGTAGACAGGACGAACCATTCCTGCCGTCCGGTTGGCCCGCATTTATCTCAAATCAAATTATAAATTACAATTGGAGTTTTCCCCTCAATTTGAAAATTGTTTTTCATTGTCTCCATTATGCGTGTGTGTGCCCTGCCCCCCTACCACCCCCTAGAGGGTTTCCCCTCCCCAACCCCTCTTATACTAATTCTACTTTATTTTATTGCTATTTATAACGACGTGCGAAATCTCACACATTGTTTCCCTCCCATTGTTCCTCTTTCATGTTTCGCAGTCATAAAAACGAAATGCTACGTTTCTGTTTTTTTTTTCTTTCTGTTTTTTTGGTTTTCTGTTTTTTTTCTGGTTTTACTGGGGCATTATCCTACCGGCTAAGGATATATTGTCTTGATGGAGGGATGTGTGTGTCAGGCAGGCGGCAAGACTGTGTCCTGCCACAAAGAAGACTTTGAAGAGCTCGAGAAACTGGGGATCACTGATTGATGGTCACATTATCTTAAGAAGCATCGAAATTAGTGGCAATCGGATAAAGAATAATGATATAAAGAGAAAGAAGTGGTCCAAGAATGTTCCTGGAGGATATTCACTCTCTATTAACCCTCTAGATAACCTGAAAATCCAGAGAAATCTATGGGAATTTATTGCCTTGCTGGTTTTACAGGGTATCACAATGGCCAGCCACTTGAGAGTGCAGCTACAACCTTGTTTCTGTTTTGTTTTTGGACTTCTGGGGATTTGTGGCACGTCTAAAAATACTGAAACAGCAGCAACTACGAGATGCCACTGCCATTGAGAAGGAGAGACAGAGGAGAGGAGCAGCACTGCCACAGAGCGAGAGAGAGAGAGAGAGAGAAAATTGCCAGCAGCTGCTGCTGCTGCTGCTGCAAGGAGCAATTAAAACGTGCCACAAAACAACAAAAACAAAAACCAAATACCGACAACAACAAAAAGGCAAGAAAAACCAAAAGAAAAAGTTATTAAAGTGACATTTTTACAAGTGTTGTGTGTGTGTGTGTTTCTGTGTGTCTGTGGGTGTGTAAAAGGTAAAAGGAACAGAGAAAGGTACTAACAGGCAGGGAGAGAGTGTAAGAGGGAGAAGGAGGTGGGGGCAAGAGATTAGAAAGAGAGGCACCGACAAACGTAAATCCAATTTTAAGCTCCTCTCAAAGCCACAGGCACAAAACCCAGAAAATAAACCAAAAAAATAACAAACAAAAAACATGACAAAAAATAAATAAAATAAAGTAAAATAAAGACAAGGGCTACTTAAGGGTCGTCGCTACCCCCCCCCCCACACACCATACCCCCACCCAACCACTACAACTGGGGGTGGGGCAACGCGTTTTGATATGCATGACAAAAACCCATAACGAAGAAAAACAAAGCAACGAAAAATCCCAAAGAAAAACAAATTCAAATTAAACGTTTAAACAGCAGGAAAAACGCCTCAAAAACAGAAGAAAAAATGTTCAAAATGGGAGAATTTTGGTTGAGAACAGTTTTTGAAGCAACAACGAATATTGAATGCTTTGGGAAACGGAAATGTTGGAAAATCCAAGAAAAACCCGATGAAAAAAGTAATCCAATTGGAACAAAAATGAAGCCAAAATGAGACTTGAACCAATCTGAAATTGAATCTAAACAAAAATCGGATTCCATTACACGTGTCGCTCGTCGTGCAGCACCTCCCCTCGGTTGGACTACGCGCAAAAGGATGATTACTAGAATACATCAAACTTTAATCAAGTTAAACACGTTTTCCATGCCAAGCCTTCACTTACCCAATCTACAAAACAACGTTCAAACCTTCATCAATTCATAAACCATCAACCAAATTATCAACTTCCGTTTCATCAAACATGTTTCAATAGCAAATTGCATTTTAAGCAACTCCAACTAAAGTTTCAACTTAATCAAAGTGTGTTCCGCCGCAGAAAACCACCTTTGAGAGGCGATAGCTGCACACAAATACCCCCATTATCCCCGCCCCCCCCCCCCTCCCCCTTTAATCATTTCACCTTTCACAAGTTTAAGGACAAAGTTATCATGCCCCGAAAATGGAGACTCATTCGTGTCGTTCGGGGCCTCCAGCAACAGCAGCCAAACAACGTGTTCCGTATTATAGCCAAAAGTCCAGGTAATTACGAACTGTGTGGACCAGACCAAAAGCCACAGAGCTAGGAAGAGGGAGAGAGAGAGCGATAGAGAGAGGGGAGAGAGAGCGACAAACAGATAGACAAACTACAGCATGAAAGACACAAAAACACAAGGGCCCTGCGGCTTATTTGTTAGCAGCACGAAAAATGGCAACAGCAACAATAAGCCATACACTGCGCCTCTCATTTGCACACCAGTTAGTACTCGTAAATGTTGTTGTTGTCGAAAACAACAACAAAAAACGTCAAAGCCTGAGGCCAAAAGATAGAATAGAGCCAACGATCCAAAAGGTTAGTTTGGTGGCATGCCGCAGCGCGACATTGCCGTTTGGGGAACGCTTTTGACGCTTTCCGCTAATTTTCCGGTTTCTGGCTACCTGCCTGCCTGCCTGCCTGGTGCTGGCTGCTGCCTGCCTCCCTGCCACACCTGTCTGCCACGCCCCTTGCCCCGTTTGACGGGTGTGTATGTCCTTAATCCCAAACGCTTTCATTGTGCATAAATTACGAGGAGTACGAGGACGATGCCTAAAAAGTTGAACGCCTCTCGAAACAAGATTCACGCCCCCCTACACACACTCACACGACAACTCCACTTCTCAACACTCTTTGTGCCCCCACATACACCTTCTACCTTGCCCCACATTCCTAGCCCCCTCGCTCCCCGCGCACTCGCACCTTTTTAGACAAATTAAAAAACTCTTATCGAGTCGGGGAAAACTTTCGCTGCTTTCTGCGGCTTTCCACTGATAAGTGGAGGAGGGAAGCCGAAGCTGAAGCTTTCCCCTCAGTGTTCTATATAATTTTCTTGTGGCAGGGCATACCCTTTGCAGAGGGGGTATGCTAATTCCAGCCAGAAGTTGGATAATCTTTCTATAAGGCAGGATCAGCGCCAATCATAGATCGAAGAAGGATACTCTACATATAAGGTATTTGATCCAGAAACAGGGAAAATATTTTATTGTATGTATTTACAGGGTATCTACAGCTGCTAGCCCTCAGAAAAGTTTTCCCGTTTTTGTTTTTCTCCAAGTTGAACCCATTTTAGTCGATTTTTGTGTGTAATGCGACTTTAAAATGATTTTTAAACGGTGCCACAGAATTTCTTTCGAAAGTTTAAACGATACGCGGCGTATGCGTAATATTCTTTGCTAAATGATGGCCTCCTTCATCCACAACATGGCCTAAATGCCAGACGAAAGCGCAAATTACAGTGAGACAGCCAGAGAGACAGCCAGACAGCGACAGCAGAGGCAGAGGCAGCCATAAAGTTTTGCAGTGTTTAAAAATTAACCACAGGATTTAAGGCCGGATTTTGCTTGTGCGACAACCTTCAATGTCGATGGGAATTTTCCACCTGTTTTTCACAGACTTTCATCTGATTTTCAGTGTGTGTGTGTGTGTGTGTGTACGTTAACCAGCTCTTTCAAACCAAAACCAAATCGAAAACTAATCGCCATTCAAAGGTAGACAAGTGGCCAATGGCTCTGCTCTGTTTTGCATTCAAAAAGCATGAGAAACTTGAGCTACTCCTTCTGTGGCTCCTCCTTTGGCGCCTTTTGCTTCTTAAAGTCCTTCTACAACTCCTGCTTATCCTGCTCCAAACTCCTCCTTTCAGCTCCTGCATTTCCGTGCTCAAAACTCTTCCTTTCAGCTCCTGCTTCCTCCTTTCAGCTCCTGCTCCTTTGCTGGCGTCTGGTTTCTGGTTTCTGGCATTAGCGGTAAGCCATTTTACATGCATTTGAGTTGTGTGTGGAAAACGTTTGATTGAATTAGAATTTCCTCCATACCTCCAGGCCAACCCCTGCTCAGGAGTGGGTGTGTGGCGTGGAGTCTCCTTCATTATGTTAAATGAGCCATGGCCCTGCCCTGGTGGCGGTATTATTGGCCATCGAAACCTCATGATTTTGGGGGCAGCCTGACTGACTGTCTGACTGACTGACTGACTGCCTGCCTGCCTGACTGCCTGCCTGACTGCCTGCCTGCCCGCCTGTCTGTGGCAATAATTAACTACAATATGCTAATTATTCCACAAAACACACAAGAGAGGAGCAGGACACGCAGGGAAGGAGCAGAGCGGAGAAGAAGGGTAGCAACAGCAGCAGCGGCGGCAGCAGGACAATTAAGTGGAGGCTCAGGTAAGTCCTTTGGCTGTTGGCCAAGTGGGAAGTGGGCCCTGCCCTTCCCTGCCCTGCCTTGCCTTGCCTTGCCTTCCCGTTACCTTGGTTCCCTGCCTGTTGCTTCCTTCTATTGGCCACTTGTCCTGCTGCTGCTGCTGCCTGCCACAGCTGCCACAGAGCCCTCCTTATGGTCAGCTCCCAGGGACATTCGAGGAGACGTGCTGGCGCCCCGTTCCCGTAGTTTCTCTTTCTGTAGTTTCTGCCTTGAAACTTCTATGCTTCTCAGCAGCTCAGCAGCGTGTAAACATTTTCATTCGCCGAGTCCTGGACGGAGGAGTCTCCTGGCTGCTCCTTCTGCTCCGTTGTTGGTGTTTTTGCTGTTGTCGCTGCTGTCGCTTTGCTGTCAAGTTCTGTTTCATGTGAATTCAAGTGTAAAATATTGAATTATGATGGCAGCTGTTTCTCAATAAAAATCCCCACAACATACCAGAGAGAGAGAGGGAGGAGCAGCACTTGTAGCTTAAAAAAAAGAAAGAAAGAAAAAGAAGCATTAAATCCTTGCGATTGACAGCGAAACTTGAACTCATTCTAGTCTTCTCATGCATTGAGTGTCAAACAGAAGAGAGCGAGAGCGAGAGAGAGACAACTATTGTTTTGGGGGTGGAGGGTTAGGAGGTTGTGTGCTCTCAAACATGGAATACCCTTGATGGCGATGGGAGAGTGTATAGTGGAGTATCTCCTAAAAGCATCTCATATTTAACCAATTTATGGAAAGGAAAAGGCAAAGCTCTGTTCTGTAACCCTGCAAGGCTGGACCAAGGATTCGATTGCACGTAGAAAGGATATGGGAACAAGCTTTGCGAAAGTAAGAAAACTGCTTCAAATGGAGGTATTTTTTAAAGGGATGTATACCCCAAAAGTGTCTACAAAACAGAGACGAAGAGAGCAACTCTCTAGAGTTCCACCATTAAAGTTTCATCTGTAGTATGCAAATAATAAAAGTAGTAAACCATCAAAGGAAGACAGACAAAAATGAATATCTGTAAACATTCAAAGAGTATCTGCACTCAGTGAAATGTATCTGTAAAATGCCAACAACTATCGCTCAAAGAAACTATGCATCAGTCTGTCTTCATTCAATAATTGTACCTGTTATACCAAAAAGGTAGCCTCTGTAGCAAAAAGCATCTCATAGAAACAGAACGAATTCTGCCTTCAAAGCGTTGTCTATCCGTAAAAGCGTTGTATTCCGACTAAAAGCGACAGATACATGTCAAATCTTTGTATAAATAACACAATCAAAGCTAAGGGTGAAAGCTAAGGGCGAAAGGGCGAGAGGGGGTGTGGGGTTGTGGGGATCGGATCCCTTTCTCTCAGTCGTAGTAGCTAATGCAATCTGCAACATGGTACAAGGCACATGGCAAATGGTACATGGTACATGGAGGATGGCGATGCATAGTTTGTCAGTCAATTTGGGGCACAAGTCAGTGTGCAACCTGCAACAGCATCCACACAGAAAGCGAGAGAGAGAACATGCAGCAGCAGCAGCATCTGCTGTGCTTCCGAATTGAATTATAAGCCGACAAGCGCGCCACACGATGCACGTAGGAGGTGGTGCGGTGGGGGGGCGCACATAGGTGGACGGATGTGTAATCCATGCCGAAAACTACGAATTGAGAACCAGAGCAAATGCTACCTGACTGTTGCAAGCATAGTGGGAGGCGGCGCGGCGGAGATACGTGATAGAGAGAGTGCATCATCCAGCGATGGGGCAAGGATCCCGCATTGAATCTCCTGCCAAAAACTCTTGGCCATCTGCTTTTTGTGTCTGTGTGACAGACGTCTGTGTGTGTGTTTGCTTTTCCGCTGGTTCGTGGAAATCTAGGTTGAGTGGGGCGGTGGCAAAGTGATTGCGATTGTCATCAGTCAACGCTCTAAAAGCAATTGTCTACATTGTTTGGCTGCTTGTTTGGCCAAGAAGATGCACACTACACTCCTCCAATACACATATAGAACACTCATAGATACACCGCTAAACACACACAAAAACACACCTACACACACACACACACACACACACAGACAGATGCTGAGCATTGTCTTCGACTCCCACAAGTCCACGCCTTTGTTTGCATGCCACAGAGAAAGAGAGCAAGAGGAGTCTCTCCATCAGTCAGTGGGTCAGTGGGTTTTCTGGCCTGCGCTGTGGTTCCGTGACGAGATGATTGAAGCTGTCTAAAGTTGATTGAAGGACTGGCTTTTCCTTGAAATTTTAGCGATTGTTTTAGCTGAGAAACACAGGAATTCTGCCTCGAAATATCCATAGGGATAATCGCAATTTGAAGATGGCATTTTCCTGGAAAATACAGATACAGATACAGGACTTCCTTCTGCCAGTACTTCGTGTGTCCTCTCTCCTGTTTGGCATTGCTGGAAGTTCATAGACTTCATTGAAACAGGAATAAAACCAGAATCTCAAGAAGTACCAGAATCAGGAGTAGGAACAGTATCCACTGATTTCGATTCAAGAGGGGGACAATATCAGGGCACCACAGGCAACGCACAGCTGAGTGGGTGGTGGGGGGGAGGAGCACTTAAGCCTAATTAAAATGTTGCCCCCTAATTAATTAAACAATTTCGGGGCCAAAAGGCCACAAAAACCACAACAACAAAACACACAACAACAAAAAAGAGAGGAAATCGCAGAGGCCTGCGTGTCATTATCAAAATTCTTGGCTCGATTTATGTTTTTTTTTTTTTCGTTCGGGGGCCCACAAATAGATTGAGAGACAGAGGAAAAAAGAGACATACATAGATAGAGAAAGAAAAGAGGAATAGAAAGCAAGAGAGAAAGAGACATAACTGCTGCCAAATATTTGGTAGTGGAAAAGCGCATTAAAACAAATTTATGTGAATGGCGATGGCCGGAACCTAAAAGAACAAGCGAAAAAAAAGAGAACAAATCCCCCACCCCCATACCCCCCGAGCCCCTTCTCCGCAAAATGCCACGCCCACAAACATACTTGCGCCCCCCATCTCGCGCTTGTTCATGCTCCTTTCATGTCCTGCTGCTTTTTACTCATTTTACTTTCACTTGCGAGAGAGAGAGTAAAACCTCCAACATTTTTGTGGGGCTGCTATTTCGATGCATAATTTAAGGCGGAAGCAGAGTCCGAGAGGACGAGTCAGAGTCAGAGTCGGAGATGGAGATGGAGATGGAGAAAACAGCAGTGCAGGAAAAGCAGGAAAAGCGAAAGACAGGAAAAGCAGGAAATTTAAATGCAAATTTAAAGCTACCCAAAAAGTAAAACTTAAATTCCAATATTCTTCAATGTCAAATCGGGATTCAGGACGTCCTCTGCTTCCTTGCGGGACCTCCCTTGCCCTCTCTCCTCTCGCCTGCCGCCTGCTTCCTGTGTCTGTGGGCGTGTCTCGATGTCCAATGTCCAATGTCAAAAATGCTGACCCTCATTAGTTTTGTGCCGCAAATAAATGTTGTTGGGCCTCCCCTCGGACAACATGTGGCACATAGGTTTTTGCAGCTAATCATATATATATATATATATATATATATATATATATATATATACATATACATATATAGGAAATTGTTGGCAATTTCTGTGGGCAACCTTTTCCATATGAGAAACGGAAATAGGAAAAGCAGAAGAACAGAAGGCACAAAACATAAAAAACCCAAAAAAAGACAAAGACCCATCCCAAGCAAAGGACGAAAGCCGAATGACATTCACCAACCAAAAGACGGGGAATCACCACATTCGTTGTTTTCCGAGAGAGAGCTACGATATACTTTCGTTCTTTCGTTCAGTCGTTCATTCGTTCTTTCGTTCAGTTTCTCCTCTGTGGTGGGTTTTGTGCGTGTGGTGAAAACGCCCCTCCATTTTCGGAAGAGCGTTTCCCTTTCAAATTGCAAGCGCAAACGCCTTAATTTATGCAAGTTATTATAAATGTACACGAAAAAACAACATTAAGAGCAGGGGGTGAGCACGGGGCATGGGGCGTGGGGCACACCCCTCCATCTCCATCTCCATCTGATGTTGTGGCTGGCTGGCTGGCTGGCTGCCGCTCATAAAGGAAGCAATGCTTAAAATTTCTTTCTTTCGTGCATTTTTTGTGTTGTGTTGCGGTTTTGATTTTTACGATGCGCCTGCGGAACGGAAGGAAATATAAAATTATAATAAATGTTGAAATTTAAATGAAAATGAAAGCAAAACGGAGACTGAAGAATGGAAAAGGCCTCGCTCGTGAATCATTAGTGAAAGCAACTACGAAATAGTCGAGTCCCTCAGGGCTGCGAGCGATAACTGCAGGACTACTGATGGGATTGAAATAGAATTTATGGAAGATATGTATATTGTACCTAATAGATCTTATTGATAAGCGAATGATCCCTAAATGATTGACATTTGAATAGCTGTTTACAAGTAAAATCGAATTATTATAAACAGTTTTTATCATAATATAATTCATATTTGGTATATTTTTCTTCCCCATTTCTATAGTTATGCCAAATCCAACGAAAGCTAGCTGAGAAATCCATCTTTGATCCCAAAGATTGTTCTCTAATTAACAATAAATGTCATTCCTTGTAGGTATATACAATACCCTTCGTTAAAGCTAGAAGGGTTACAACCCTAATGTTTGTGATCTAACTTTTTTACACTCATTCGCTATGATCTTTATATGACTTATAGCTCTTGTCGGCAGTGTTTTCTGGCTGTGTGCGGGTGCTGGATGTTGGAACCTTTTGTGTAACTTTTACGCACGTTTCAATTGTTTAATTTCAATAATTAATTGCACAATATGAATGCAAAAAGTCTTCTTGACCGTGAAACACTGTTGGAATGAAATAAAGCTTCTAAGAACACACACAATTATCGCTAGGTGAATCCAGAAATTGATTCCAAAGTCGATTCTTATAGTCCACATAAAGTAGACATTCCTTTTAGCACTTAAAAACGTCAACTAAGAGACAGATAAACACAGAAATTCTTTGAGACTTTGACACCTCTATCTATTCCGCTATCTATACACGATTCTCTCCATAGTCACTCCCTTTGTTTCCTCATAGTTTTCCTAATTTTTCACGCCATTCCAGTCTTTTGTTAATTTTCTAATCAATCGCTCCATAAATTAAGTTTCGTTAAAACAATTAAAAGATAAGAAAAAAATATATCAATTTCTAAACAGTGAGCCGCACTCTGTCCTCAACAGCAGCAAAAGACATGCCGCCCCAACCCTGGGGCTCTGTCGCTCTCTCCCTCTCTCTCTCCCTCTCTTCTGCTCTCTCTCGATAAATTAGCCTTTGGCTTTTGCTCGATTTCATGCGATTAAACTTTGATGGTGGCGGACTGGGAGGGTAGGGGTGAAGGGGGGGACCCTCAACATTTAAAGCCCCAATCAAAGAGCGGGGGCGGGCGAAGGCAAACAATTAAAAAGCGTGATTCCTCATTGGCTTTTAATTGCGCCAGGACACGCGCAACACAGCACAGCACACAGCAGCACACAACAACAGTCGTCCACACATGCCACATGCCACATATGCCACATGTGTAGCTGTGGGGGGGGGTGGTGGCTGACTAAAAGTTGAACTTCACTCAGGAAAGGAAAAACAATTGCAAAACTGCACTTGAAGCCGAAGCACGGACCCCCCCCCCCCTCCCTCCCACTTCACTCTCATAAACATTCTTCAAATCCATACCCATCGAACCATTTTCTCTTGTCTCGTCTCAATCACTCTGTCAGTCAATCAATCAAACAAATTGCAGCACAACTTCTTCTTGCTTAACTATGCATATTGAATGCTGTCACAGAGACGTCGCTCTCGGGCGGGGAGGGGGGGGCCCTTGGCGGGTGCTCTTGGCTCTTGGCTCCACGAACTGCATAATTTATGACGTTGTCTGTCAGGCAATTGCCTAAACCAACCCATTGATACCCTCGTCCGCCCTTGTGTGTGTGCAAGAGTTTTCCATTTGCAGCAAAAAACAAAAAAAAAAAAAGAAAAGTAAAGAAAGGGAGGAGAGCAGAGCAGAGTGAAGAGAGAGTTTTAGGGGCAATCATCAATTCAGAAAGTCTTTTGACTCTGTGCTAAACGAAGGAACAAGACTTGTGGTTAAACGAGAGAGCGAGAGCGAGAGCGAGAGAGAGGCAACGAGAGAGGGCAAAAACCAATTAAATTTTAACACAAGAATCGATCGGAGTCGACAACCGCAGGAGCGGATAGTTGGATGGGGGCTACAGCAGGGGCAGGGCAGGGGATTCCCATTTAATGGAGGGAATGTATAGATAAAAGTGCAATGACTGCTTAAAGATGGGGCAAAGGGGGCAAAGGGTATGGGGGGGCATGCCATTGAGTAATTGCACGATTCCATTTCAGATGCTTCTTTTTTAAAGAATTTCTTATCTAATTTAATATAACATTCAAATCACTAAATTGAGCTTCGAAATTCTCTAATAAAAATTCAATTTAATTTATACAAAACTCATTCCACGATTCTCCTTTAATATTCGCCAATAATACAATCATTTCTCTGTCTACTTCTCTTCTTTATAAGGCCTTTCTCATCTATTTCTTATTTTCGACTGTAATTTCTCCACTTAAACATTAAAATCACTCCACAATTAGCTAATTCCAATCTTAGATTCGCCGATTTAATTGCCTTCAATCATCATTTCAATCAGCGCCAAACAGACAGAACCTAAGAAACACGTAGTCGACCCTAAAATAGATCTCCTCCAACCGCCTCGACTCCACAAAATAAAAGAAAATTTGCTTTCCTTTTGCTGTATTTTTTTGTGGCCTGTCATTAAGGAGAACTTTCATCATATGTTGTCGACAGTCGTCGTCTTCGTCGTCCTCGTCGTCGTCCTAGTCGTTCTTGTCGTCAAATTTTGTGTGGACAAGTTTTTGTGGGATTCGAGTGAAAGAGCTGGAGAAACTACAGGAAAGGGCAAGGGACTGTACCTACTCTCGAAAGAAGGCAAAGGGCTCCAGATCCCAGATCCCAGAGAGCGAAAGAAATTTGCACAATTAGCTTTTATGCGGTGGAGCATTGTGGTGATTAAATGAGCTGCAAACTGTGTCAAGTGTATGACGATGATGATGATGATGATGATGATGTGGCAGTGAAAGAAAAAGACATCACAGACAGAAATATCTAGAAATAGACATCAAAAAAGAGGCAATGGAGCGGTAGTGGTTGTGGGTGGGGGAGCATGGTAGATGAATGCCCCAATAACAAATTGATGTATTAATCAATCAGACAACAAACTGATGAAGAACTTCGATTCAGTGCCAGAGAGAGAGAGAGAGAGAGAGAGACCTCCTCTTATTCCTACTCCTGTAACAATTTTTCAAAATCCAACGGAAGCGCGACTAACGAGCGACTCTACGAGGCATGCCTGCCCTCCATAGATGCCACCATAGATGTATGTGTTACGCCTTCGAGTTTCCGAAGCTTCGAGGGCACACAACTTTTATGATGTGGCATAAAAACGGGCGAGCGCGCGCGCCTCCAAAGACAAAAAGCCATCATCAGCATCGGTCGCTAACAAGCAGCAGGCAGGCAGCAGCAGCAGCAGTAACGTCTCGTCTCGCATCTCACACACGCACACACACATTCCACCATGCCATGCCACATTCCTTGCCACAAACAAATGACCATGGTCAAATGTCCTCCCTCTCTGCCGCAGCAGCAGCAGCAAAAAGGGAGAGCGGGTCAGGGCTCATCCCCCCGCTTAGGCATTATATTTTATGACATTTTGAGGCGTACTAAAACTTTAACAAGCTCCTGGAGTCGGCCAAATGCATTGAAAAGCCTTCATACATCAAAATTAAAGCCATTGCCAGCATTTGGAATCGTTCTGTTGGACGAGAACGTTTTGTTGACCAGAAAGCAGTGAATAAAAGCATTTTGCTTGCCAGAAATTGCCAGAGAGTGGGGGAGTGGCAGACAGAGCCACAGCCACAGAAATCCAAAAGAGGAAGAGGGCTGCCACAGAATGAGAGCGTAGAACGAGGCAGCAGGCCCTCCAGACATCGAGAGGCAGAGGACCTGCTGCCATTGCCACTGCCACTTGGCGGTACAAACGCCGAGCCGCGCCGCGACGCGTATACGTGTTAATAACGTAGCGCCCGTCCGAGGAGACGTGCCAAGGATTTCGAATTTGTCGTCGAAACCAAGAAGCCGCCAAAAGGCCGTCGAGCCAGGCATTTAAGGTATTTTTATGTGAGATTTTATTAAAAAAAATTAGCATATTTTATGGCATTTTTCTTCAGTTGAGTTCCATGCCACCGCCGCCGCAGCATACTGCCCCCGGTTGCTGCCTCCGAAATCAGCTAAATATCTGGCTATAACATGGATGGTTATCGTTTTGGATTAGATAATGTCCAAGATGAGATTTTGAAGCGTTTTGGGACAAGGAAATTTGAGTGTTTGAATCGGTTGTACGATGGCTAGAAATCCTAGGGAAAATTGGGTATAAAATTAAACATTTCTTTAGAATGTTATAGGGTTTATAGGTTTTAGGAAACGATCGAGGGACTTGTGCATCGGGGCATAATAATTATAAATAATTACATTCATGTCACATAATTAAAAGAATAAGCCGCCGCATCTCCAAAAGATCTCTCCGAGCTCTATGGCTTGTCCAAAGAACACTCGCCATCTCTCTCTCTCTGCCAGCCGTCAGACAATTGAATAGTACAAGAGATTTATGTATATGCTGCTCCCATATGCCCCCAAGCCCCTCACTGCACTGCACTACCTTTCCACACACATTACCGTTTGCTTCTCTATCTCTCAATTGTGGAGATTTCTATCGCGACAAATCCCTGTGTTAGCCTTCACTTTGCACTGCACTCCATCTTCCCGGCGAATCGGTTGCAATCCCTAAGTCCCTTGCAATCTCCTGCCGTGTCCACAGAGCTATCAGCATTCAGGCAAAGGGATGGGATGGCATGGCAAAGGGATGCATTTAATATTTAATTTCAGAGAAAGAGTTTCACTACTTTTATTACCTTTGCAACGTTGACACGACGTTTAAATCCCACGCCATGTTCGCCAGCGACAGTAACAGTGGTAGGGCAGGGCAGGGAAATAGGGGCCCTCGAAGAGTTTCAGTAGCAACAGCAGCAGCAGCAGCAGCACTAGGGGCACTCTCCTGGAGGGGCAGGCAGCAGCAGCAGTAGTGGAGGGTCACCAGAGAGGGGGAGAGTGAGGGAGGGACCTGCCGCTCAACAGTGGAGGAGTCGAGTCCACTCCACTCCACTGGCAATTTCGCATTTATTGTCAAGTGGTTTCGAAATACACTACCAGCCAGAATCAGAATCAGAATCAGAGCCAGAAGCAGAGTCAGACTCAGAGTCAGAGAGTTTTCCCTCACAGACTTTTTCCCGCTGCTTTTCAAGCGTACAACGAACCTTTAAGTTCATCAATCAAAAGGGAAGCAAAGTCCCTTCTTTCCTTCTTTTTTTCTTTTTTCGGTTAACTGCATTATAAGTGGGGGGACGGGGGACATGGCGGACTGGACTGCTCAATCAATGACAACTTTGGCTGATTTTCTGGTTAAAAATTCTATTCAATCATTTATGTTAAATTTGATTAGAGGGAAAGCAGTAACCCGAGACTGAACACTGAGCGCTGAGCACTGGACACTGGAGACCCTAAACAAAACCAAAACAAAACAAAACAAAAAACCTCATCGATATACTGACTATATTGCTTCCGCCTTTGGACCCCACTCAACTCCCACCAGCCCAATGTTTGGCAGGAAGAAGTGTGTAATAAATTCGCTTATGGCTAACGCTGGCAGATTAAATGGCAGCTGATTTATAGGATCTTTCCCATCCAGAACCGAACCGAACCGAACCCCTCTCCATGTCTCTCCTCGCCTCGCCTCTCCTCACCTTTCGTGGCACTAAGCTCAAACAATTTTGTCAAATTGACCAAAACTTAAGCTTATTTATTATGTTTGCGGCTTACACATTACACATTAAGTCCCTGGGTCTCCCAACTAAATTGGTTTCCACCCCGCAAAATTTGAATTTATTGCCTGCAAAGTCCACTGTCTATCTTTTAGATCCTTCTGGATAATTCACTGGGCTTCACTCCTCTGTGCGGGAGGGGGCGGAGGGGGGATGAATCTCTGTTCGCTTAGAGGAACAGCATTTAAAGTTATCGCCATGAAAAATTATCACGACACACAAACCACGAGACATAATCGGAAAAGCATAACTTTGCCGGCCACTTACTGGGAAAAACTATTTATCCACTGACAAATGATGATGCTGCCACGAGTACGCTCTCCACTCTGGCTCCCCTCTCTAGCTCTCCGCTCTCCGCTCTCCTCTCTCTCTCTCTCTGGCTCTCCCTCTTCAAAGTTTTCTCCGGCTCCAGCGGCACGCAGCAAAAGGCAAAACAGTTTGTGCAACTTTCCAAATGATGGCAAACACATTCCAACATTCAACAAAAAACAAGAACCAAAAATAAAAATAAAAATGAAAAACGGAAAGCAGAAAACGGAAAACGGAAAAGAAAGTAGCTATGGGAAAGGGAGCGGAATTGGCCCAGAAAAAGTTCCAGAGTTAAGACAAAAACGAGGCTAAACCGAAGTTTACCAAATAAATACTAGATAAATACTAAAGATGTATAATTAAATACTAAAAATAAATAAAGAAAGACAAATAAATACTAGATAAATACTAAAGATATATAAATAAATACTACAAATAAATAAATAAAGACAAATAAATACTAGATAAATACTAAAGATATCTATTTTATATAAATAAACCCAAAAATACCAAAAATATACATATACTTATATGTATTGTATAATACTGAATAAATACTAAATTGAAACCAAAACTACTAAATAAAAATTAAATACTACTAAATACTAAAAAAATTAAATACTACTAGATACTAATCGAAAAGGAGTGGACTTCTTAAACTAGGAATTCCCCACCTAAATTTCAAATAAATGTGCACCACCATTTTGGCCTCCCCTTACTCCGTACAACCTTCCCGGCCCTGCCATCTTAGAGCCTCAATTTGGGGCTCAAATTAAAGCTAGAAACAAACAAAATCCTGCCATAATTTATGGGCTAAAACTTGAAAACGTAAAGCACAAATAACCCAAAATTCTGTGAGGAATTTCCTGAAGAATTCCCTGAAGGTTATTTATGTGGATATATGCTTGGGCCCGCTTCTGGTGGCGTGAACCGCTCCTTTTGTGGAGCCACTTTCCCGAGGCATGACCGCTGAACGAACGCTGCTCCTCCCAGGATAACTATCTTGCAATCCCACAGTTTTTCTTTCCTTGAGTTTCAACTTTTGCTGCAATTACGCGTTCTGCAAGACAAAATCACTCAAACAAAATGCTGCGCGCGTGTGTTTCATTGAAATCATCTTCTTGGCGGTCGCCTAGCGATGGATAGGGGCTGCAAAAGTAGTGCTAGGGGTACGAGGAACGGCAGCATGGAGCACAAGATATACTCGCAGATAACTGTCTGTCTCTCTGGCTGGACCCAGAGATAGCAAGAGAGAGAGAGGGAAAGAGAGCTGCTTGAAAGTCAGTAAAAGTATGTACGCAAGTATTTTCCACAAACTGATTTAATTTTTTATGGGTCCGGCCCTCCCACATTGCTTGAGAATATATAAGAGAGTTGTTATACCCTTGAAGAAGGGTATGCCACCCCTTGCAGGCAGGACAGGACTACTACTGGAGGGATGGTCTGGAGTACGAGTCTCACTGGCATAAATCTACAGTATATATAAATCTCCAGGAGAGAAGGTGGTACCTCAAGAGTATCTCAAGCTTCGGTGTCTTCGAATTCAATCATTACTTTCTTCCTTTGGCTCCTTTCTCTGTGGCTGTTTACTATTTTTACGAGCGCATCTGCAGTCCGAAGGAAACTTTCCTTCATCTTGGTTTGCGACCCTCTCCCGTTTGTCTCTGCAAATATTGTTCTTACCCCCATATGTACATGCATTTCTTGCAGTGTACATCTGGCGACAATTGTGGCATTTCGTTGGGCACTTGCAACCGTCAGTGGCAGCAACAGAAATAACAATCGAAATGAAAAGAACAAACAGAAAGCTAATGTCAGTCGATGGTCACTTTTGACCCCTCATTTTCGAGAGAGTTTTCAGGGAACGATGGAGAGTTTCTGCTGAAGATTTCAGGGATGTGGAGTGGAGAAAAGCAATCGCACCATCGATTGTTAAAGTGCCATAAAGATGGGAAATTTAAATACATTTTCTTGGTTCCATAACTTTGGCATTGACTTAGCAGGCAGTCGAGTGTTAAAGCCCTTTCCACCTGCTGCCTGGCTGCCACATGCTGCTGACTGCCACTTGCCACCTGGTTACTGCTTCAGCTACTGCATGCCACTACCTGGTGGCATTCTTCCTTCTGCTTGCTGCCCTGCCACTGCCACTGCCACTGCCACTGCGGTTGTCAATGCACAAGGAGCTGCTGCTGTTGCTGCTGCTGCTGCTGCAAAAACTTTCACAAAATGCATTCTGACTTGGCCCGAAAGTTTTCTGGCCTGCAGCAGGCACCATGCCCCATGCACCAAGCAGAGGCAGAGCGGAAAAGTTAATTCACCTGTGAGTCTTGACAAACTTTCCCACACATTCTGTTACAGTCTCTCGCACCCCGAGAACTCAGAACCGAACCGCACCGAACCGAGCTGAACCTGAGGACCCTGAACCCTCGACTCGACACTCGAAATGCAACTGTGGATGCTTCGCAAGGCAGAAATCAGCAAAGCGTTTAAAAACTGCAATAAAACCCATTTATTTACTTGTTACAATGTCCTTCAACTGACAGCAGGAGCAGCAGTGGGAGCAGCAGCAACATCATCATCCCAGACCGAGACCCAGACCCACATCCATGGGGGCAGCAGCATCGTAAAAAACTATCAGCAAAAAGTGAAAGCCCAACAGGAAAAAACTCTACATGGGGAGGCAGGGAGTATCCGTAGTACTTATGTATGCATGAAAACCTTGTCAACATCAAAAAATTGTGACATTTGCAATCGTCAGGGGAATTTCTGGGGGAAAGGAGGTAATGTGTCAACTCTTTGATGACTCTGCGGCAATCGCAGAGAGAGAGAGAGAGAGCCAGACAGAGGAAGTCATTTTCAGTGTCAAGTACTCAAAGGTGCAGTGATACCTGTCTATATGTATCTCAGCCTGAATGCCTGAAGCACTGGCAGACAACAAATTTTATTTAAGAAGTTCCTTTGACGCTCTAATGTACTGCAGCAATGGGCACGCTTTTTGAGCTTGTGTTTGTGTTGCAGTCTCCGGCCGGGGAAAGGCCTGTATTTTGTTATTGCAGACTCGGTACCGAGCCTCGGTATGCCGAAGACTAACACTCGGAGCAGGAGGGAGCAGTAGGCAGCAGAAGGGCGCCCCATCTCTCTCTCTAACTGAAAGATAGTTACACGAATATTGATGTCTTAGTTTCTTGGAATTCATCATATTAAAGACCAATTTTTAATGGCATTCCATACTTTAAAGACTTACAAGTCTATTACTATGTTTATACTATAAATTTCATGAATTCTGGAATTCGTGAAATGTAAATAGCCCCTGTTTATCCGACGAAGAGGAGTTCGTGCAATCATATCAGAGGACGTGTAAATTGGAAACAATTTTGAAGTAAAATCCATCCATATTCTCCTCCTTCAGTCGAAAAGGATCTATTTGATTCTTCTTGTTTCGTCGTCACTTTGCCCAATCGATTTACCTATTTGGGTCGGCGTTGCCACCTAATTTGTCTCACCATTTCACGATATGAGGCTGAATTCATAGTCAACCTTCGTGTGTTACCGAATTCATGAAATGGTCTTTGTACACACATTTTTTTCCCCATTGGACCTAGCACAAACACAGTATATGAAGGTTATACCTTGGAAAGTAGTGCATGTTTTCTTTCAAATTGCAGCATTTTCCAACTTAAGTATCTTTTCGACAACTGCAGTAATGGAAATTGTACTCGTAATCGTTCTTTCCTTTGGAAGGTATGCACATCTGAGCATAGATGGGAGTACTCCCCGGATTATAGACTCTTTAAAGTTTGCCCCTAGAATCGCTTTGCATCTACAGCATTTCCCCGCTTTTCTATGCGTCATAACTTGTTAAAATTTTTACCATTTTTGTTGTAACCACATATTGCCACTGGTTAATGGAATTTCCATTCCCCAAGACTATTTATAATACATTTTCCACAGCTAGAAGAAGAAACAAATGCTGTAAACCTCTGGCTGTCAGACGACTTCATGGCGTGTAGGGGTGGGAGGGGGTGGCTCTCGTTTTTTTTTCCTTGGCTAATTTGCAGTTTTTTGCGGTTTCAGCATCTCAGATGGCCGCACGTAATCGAAGCCCCAAGTCAGCTGCCAGGCGCACCAATCAATCACTGGATGGACGCACTTGGCCAAGAGGCGGAGAGGTGGAGTGGCGGAGAGGGAGGAGTACAGCCCCTGCTTGGAGAGGGGGTGGGCATAGCAGTGTGATAAGTATGCTAAACAAAATGTTATGTGAGAGCTAAGCCACGCAATGAGAGGCAGAGATGGTGCCACAGACGATGCGGCAGCCAGAGATGGCCATGGAGAAGGGGAGGACGATGCCACAGGATGAGCCCAGGCTGAGCCTTTGGCCGTGCCTCGCATGATAAATCGATGGATGGATGCGACTTTAAATGCTAGTGGGCTCTGTGGATTCTAGCCATAGCCAAATATAGATATATCTTTAGCCATAGACATAGATAGATATCTGTGTGGGAGTGTGAGTGTGGGTCTGGGTGTGGGGGCAACACGTGCGTATGAGTAATTTATATTTGATTGTGGCACTTCCTTCATGTGTCCTGGGTGGTTGGGTGGTTGGGTGGTTGGGTGGCTGCTGCTTCATAAACAAATCCCGAATGAAATCCAAGGAGCAATGTCCTCCTGTGATGATAATATTTTCACGCGTGTTTGACATTCAATTTGGAGGCCCGAAACTTTCTCGACAGCCAAACCAAACCAACGCCAGCCACTGCCCGCCCTTTTGAACTTGCATGAATTAGGCTCTGATTTGATTTGTCGCCTGTCTCTCCTCTCACACACACACACACAATTCCACATTGAATGCTGTGTTAATTTTGCGTGGGTTTTACGTCTGTTTGATTAGTTAAATCAATTTTATGATTATGATTATGCACACACACACACACACACACACACGCACACAGTTGCAGGGAACAGGGACGGGGAAAGGCGATAACAAGCCATGTGCCATGGCATTCATTCCCAGTCATGCACACGGTTGATAAAAACTTTTATTTGTCCAACAAATGACAACAAAAAAAATAGCAAAAAATAAAAGAAAAAACCTAATTGAGTGATTCGACAATGGAAATACCCTGTAATGATCAATGATGTAATAACTGAAACAAAACAAAATCTTTCTTCTGTTTTAAAGACTATTTTCTAAGACTTTCTGTAAGAAATGCGATATTTCTGATAATCTATGAGAACTGGAAACTTTTTTTCCTTGTTTTTGATTAAAAATCTTCATTTTAGACTGCATTTATTATGCGATTGCTAGGGTTCTGGTTAAATATGGTAGATAATAGCTCTAAAAGAAAGCCAAGAAACGAAGAATATCTCTTTTTCTTCTACAAGATCTTGTGACTTATATACACACTCATCCCTTGTTGAGGCCTTCTACTGTATTTCCATGAATACAAAATACCCTTAAGTCTCCAGCCACCCCCCAAAAACCCAACAACCAGGGTGCCTTAGAAGAGCTAGCGAAACAGGAAAAACAGGGGAAAACTTTTCGCATGAATTCGAAAATGTGTTTAACGCACAAGGACACATGGCAGAGGAAGGGAGCCCAAGTGGGTTGCAACACCAACACCAGCACACACACACACACACACACACACGTAGAGAGCCATAGAAATACGACACTTGAATGCGACGAAAGCCAGAAAAAGGTTTCAAGTGTAGATACAAAAAGTTATTAGCCAATTGGGCCATAGATAAACTTTATATCAAACAAAGGAAAAGAAAGGACAAGAAAAGAAAAGGGCAGAGCAGAGCAGAAGCTTAAAGATGATTCTAAGAGGAATACGAGAGACAGCCAGACATATTTAAACAATTTCATCTTTCGAACAATGAAGATTTTCTCCAACCCTCTCTCTCTCTCTTGCTCTTGCTCTTGCTCTCTCTCCCATTAAAGTTGTGCAATCCCATAAGCTCCTCCCCCCCATTAAAACACCCATAAAAGAGCAGTTTCAATCGCAGGCCAAAAGCATTTCCCCTAATGCAAGCCCTCCATGCGAGTTCCATTTCCATTTTGAAATGCATAATTCTATTGCCTGTTACATGCAATTACACAAAGTAAAGCGGAAAACGCAGGGGGGAGGGGGGGCTAAATCAAGGCAGGCGTGGAGTGCCTGCCTTTGCCTAGGCAGGGGATTTGCATTTTCGAATTACAAGTATACTTGGGGTTTTTCCCACTGCGACTACAACGAGAACTGCCTTTGGCCCACCGCCAAAGATCATCAAGATTGCCATCGCAAAGCGGAACCTTTGCCACGTCGTCGTCTAGGCGCCCCTACACCGCCCTCCCTCCCCATATAGACAGAGGGGGTGGAGGGGAAGGAGAACTCTTTTTAGGGAAAGAAAAGAGAGCGAGGCGAGGCGAGTCCTTTTTTGGGTTGGGAAATTCGTGGGCTTATGCATAGTCAATGCATGTCAAACGCAAGTGGGAAAACAAGACCCAAACAAAAGCGAAACAAAGCCCAAACACTCGACCTGACCACAAACGTAACACCACCTCCCCCCTTCCCCTTCCCCTTCCCCTTCCCTGGCCCGGCACTTCTCTCTCTTTCTCCCAACCCTTCTTGCAGGTAAAGTGCGTGCCAAAAATATATGCACAATTCTCTAGTTTTTACTCGTTTGAAAGACACGCCCAAGAGGCAACGTTCAAGAGCTGTGTGCCGCCGTCACCTCCACCGCCACCGCCGCTGCCGCCTGTTAGCAGGAGACGACGAAAAGTTGCCCCCATTTGAATGCAGTTTTTCGGTACCAAAAATTCCTTTGCAAGGAGTGGGGATGGGGAACGGGGAAAGGGGAAAGGGGAATGGGTCTCTCTCCACTCAATCCTTGTGGCATCTACTGGTCGCCACTCTCCACCCTTGAGGGTGCTTCTCCTGGTCGCCGCTCTCCACCCTTGTGGCTCCTAACGCCTTCTGGTCGCCTCTCCACCCTTGCGACTCCTAGGGCCACCTGGTCACAAGGTCACACACGCACACACACGCACACACATTTCTGTTTATTGGGATTATGGTAAGTGTAAAGGTACAAGTAGTGGCAGAAACGATCCCAGTTTAAAATGTTGTTCCAGAAGTGCTGTGTGGCAGGGTGTGGGTGTTGCATCGTGTAATGGTCGAGAGTCTGAGTGCTTTTAATGGCACAGAGAGATATACAGAGAGAGGGGCAGAGAGAGAGGTTGGGGAGTGTGGAAACGAACTACATGGAAAGTAACCAACAAAATTATGGCTCTTGTGGTCAAAAAACTGCTCTCCACTTGCAGGATTTAGGAAGGATTCAGGTGTACTTGTGTGTACATACATGTACGTGTGTTCAAGTGTAAGTGTGTGTGTGTTTACTGGAGTGTAAATGCCCAAAAGTGTACTCTCTCGCACTTTATTTCTAATTCTATATGTACTATATGTACATACATATGTACGTATATCCATTCGGAATACGGTATTCGGTATTCAGTATTTGCCATTCGTCCGTGTTTTGTGTGGCACATTCAAACGTCGGCCACGGCCGCAAACATTTATGGCCAACAAATGCCAGCTTTCATGTTAACCAAAAAGTGCGGACCAAAATCATTTTTTACACACCAATGAAGCCTGTAAATGTATCCCTTACCCCAGAATGGCTTTGGATAATATCTGATAAAGTTTGTTTCCGAGTTTAAGTGCATTTTAGCTGAATTTATGGGCAACTTTATTTGGCCAAAAGTTCGGAAATAGAGCGAAAGAATTGAAATTACATTATTATTATTTTACAAAACTAAGGTTTATACATTTTGAAGAATTTTTCAAATTAAAGCTCAACTGAAGGGTAAATCTCTGATTAGAAAGAATGTCAAATGCCAGGGAAAAGTTGATCAATTTTTAATATTATATAAATAATTATTTTATAAAGAATTAAGAATTAACAAAATTATTAAATTTTTATCTGATTTCGTTTTGTTTTGTTTCTGAATTAAGAAAGTATTTTTTCTAAACATTTATGGGCATTTTACAGAGTCATAAACGTGAAAGTTCTTATGTCTATTGAAGTCTCTATTGAAGTCAGTGAAACATCACTTCTCCTTTGTTATTATTTTCTCCTCTCCAATCCTTTTTGTGTTGTAAGAGTATCTTCTATTCGTTGGCCCTCCCCTGCCATCTGCCATCTCATGCAGTATGGCTTTTGCCATCTCAATAGCTTTTAGGTTGCATTGAAATTTTTATTTGGTCCCAGCGCATAGTTTCGCTTGCCATTTTGAATGCCAACTCTCATCCTACATCCTCCATCCTCTGATCCTCTCTAAAAACCGAAAAACGTGCCAAAAAATAACAGAATACGGGTTATACGGGTTACACGGGGGAGTGCGGATATGTAAACCAAAAAATCCAAAAAATAATAATAAAAAAATAAAGAAAAAAATCAATATACCGCGCCAGAAAGCAGGCAAAAGCGGACCATGATGAAAGTGAAGCTCAGAGCCAGGCCTCTGCCGCAGGCGCAGCAAAAAAGCAAAAGGCAAAACTTTTTTTTCTTTTTTTTTCTAACGTACGCGAGATAGTAGAGAAGTGGTAGCCACTCCCCTCGCCCTCACCCTCTCCCCCTGCCGCTGCCCCTGCCCGGTACCTTCAATGAGGAGGCGAATTGAAATTATGACTAAAGTTTTTGCATGCAAATATTTTGCGAATTTCCAACTTGATGGCAGGAGACAGGTCCACCAGCCAGCCATAGGCCGGGGGGCGGGCTGTTACCAGGTGAACAGTTGCCAACAAAAGTTTGAGCCGTTTATGGGCGGTCGGAGAGGGCGGATCCCGGCCAGTGGCAGAGGGAGAGGGAGAGGTAGAGGTAGAGGGATATATCAAGCGACGAGTTTTATTTATTTTGCAAGTTACTTGGCGAAGTCGCAGCTGGGGTCACTCTCTCACTCTCTCTATCGCTCTCTGTGCAGATTTGTTTGTATGCCTATGTCACGGATATCGGTGGGGGTTCGTTCCCGTTACCGTTACCTTGCCCCCTCCAAACTTTGTGGAGCTTTTGATTTTATTAGAAATTGTCAGTGGAGAGACGTAAAGCGACGTGACCTCAAATTCTGTGCCCCCTGGAGCGACAGCAGCTGCCACACACAGTGATACAAAGAAATACGGATGTACATATTTCGCAATAGAACAAAGGAAAATGGCACAAGAAAAGTTCAGGGGGAAAAGCCACTGAAACAATTGGGAGACAGATACTGGGAAGCATATTAAACTGCAATTTCTATGGCTTGTTGAAAGCGAAATACATTTTGTTTCCTTGCACCCACTTTAAGGCTTCCCTTTCGCCTTTTTCCAGAGCACAATGAAAGGATATTCAGGCATATTCTGGAAGTATTCAGCAAACAAAACATAAATTACAAACTGTGCAATGAGAATGTGCAATGAGATGAATTATGTGACATTGTTTGGGCCCTAATCCAATCACAAATCACAAATCCTTTGCCCAATTAGATAAGTTTTGTGTGCAACGCACTCGGATCTCCGCAGTCTTCTTTGATGGCACGGACGGCACGGCACGGCACGGCACGGCCATGGCACACTCACAATAATTACGGCCCAAAGTAAGCCAGGACGGACCCCGAATGAGAACCGTATCAGGCTGAAGGCCCAAGGGGAGACCCGAACAGCCCGAACCGTAATCTTTGGGCCGAAAATTATGCCTGGGCCCAGGGACACAGTGTGCTGGCAAATTATCATTTGGACAAGATAAACCGACGTCAGGTGCGAAATGCTTACATCTGCATTAAGATGCACATTTACATTTTGCCATCCAGGATTTGGCAGGAGCAGCAGTAGGCTTTCAGATAATGGTTCCTCCTCTTCTCCTGGGAGTCAAATTTGCATACCTTGAAAGCATACTGTGAAGCTGGCACAACTCCTGCAGAGAGACAGAACGAGAGAGAGAGAGAGAGAGAGAGAGAACGACACAGACAGGGTTTGGTATATCCTTGCCCTCTGCCTGGCTGCAATGTCATGCAATATTCACTTGAATGAATTACCTTTAATTGATGCAACATATCCAAAACAGATATACATACATATACTCGTTTTCGTACAAAGGAGCTCTGGGCAGAGCCACAGCTAGAGCTAGAGCCAGAGCCAGAGCAAGGCTCCTTCTTGCCATAAATTGGCATTAAATATTGAGGGCTATTACCTTACTGAAAAGCCAGACAAACCGGCCAATGGCCATGCTAACTGGGCCATGAATGGGATTTTCCTCGGTGTGTCCAGCATTTGTGTTCAACATTTGTTCTGCAATTCATTAGCAATCGAAAATATTTCAATAACAAATTGGCAAATGAAATCTGCATGCTACATGCATGCCCCCTCCCCTCCCCTCCCCCAGTCCCCAAGATGCAACTGCCAAGAAGCGAGAGTTTCAAGCAGGAGCTGCCAGAGAGGCAGAACAGGTCAGGGCAGGGTGTCAGAGCGGGACAGACAGCCATTGTTCGAAATTCGTCCAAGGTGTGTAAAGTCAAGGTGATGGATACTATGAGTACGTTCTCCCCAAAGTCTTCTGGGTTGTCTCATTGCTACAGGGAGTGACAGTACAGAGTTAGGGAGAGCAAAACGCCACACCTTTAATTTAGACCCTTTGCTCGCACGATATGCATAACTCTCTCTCATCCTCTCATTTCAATTATTTTGCATTCTCTTATTTCACACTCTCTTTGTATTAGGGCAATTAATAGGGGCTATTAATATGTACATATATATTAATACTATTCATCAGTATAGGCAATTAATATCGGCACCTTCCTCTCTTCCAATTGAAGAGACTGCACAATTTGGCATCCTCGCGTTTGAAACTCTCTTCCAATTGTCTCTTCGTCACTCAAGTCATCTCTCACCATCTTCCTCCTCTCCTCCACACATTCGTTCCCCAGCAAACAAGCTACTCATCTTCCAGCTCGCTCTCTCACCCACACACAACACAGCAGACCTGGATTGATACGGAAAAAAACCAGAACAAATAACTGTATATTTTCTGTTTACATTGGAATGTGCGCAGCATTTGCCTAGTGTCTGAACGTCATTATTAAGTTATATTTGCACAGGGAAAACCATTGCCAACGACAATATTGAAATAATCGAATTGTTTCTTAACATGCAATTGTCCATGCTGCTGTCCGTACATACCTTGCAACTGAACAAACTTCGCGAGAAAAACCGTTTTACCATTGCCTTGCCGCTATGTCAACTCAACATTGCAATGGCCATAACCAGGGCAATCATAAAAACCGAGAAAAAAAACCGAAAAACAATAGTACACAGTGGCTCTGGCGGCAAAAGAAAGTCAGAGTCAGTAACAAGGAATGCCACTTAACCGCAATATTGTCAAGAAAGATACTTTACTCACTTATACACTGCCACTTTGATTTTTATTTTAATTTGATTAATACCTGATTTAATACGCTCGCCAAAAAAACGCGCGATGTTAGCATGAGATGCCGGTAGACACAGAGCTCTGTTGGCAGCGCTCTTAAATAACAGAGTTTAACTACGATATCGATATCTTGCTGATATCGATCGCTTTCAATTTGAAATCAAATTCAAATTGTAACTTGTAGTTGCATCGGAAAATAAGCCACATAAAACGAATTTAATGAAATTTCTTGTGATCATTGATTCGTTTATTGGCCAGCAAGTGCATTGAATGTTCGTTGCAATAAAAAAGTTGGTTTTATTTCCCTTGTTTTGTCTTCTGCTCCTTCTTTGGCCGCATCGACAGCTGCGACTTCCAGAACGACAACGCCTGTCCATTGCTCTCGGCCACTTATCAACGCTGCTGCAATTGTTTTCTTGTAAAAGTCAATTTTTGAAGTGCAGCCACGGAAATCGGAAACGCCACCAGAGACTCAGAGCAGAGCTGCAGTTGACCTCATTTCAGATATCCCAGTCCCCCTCCCCCCAAAGACCCAGCAGCAACTGGTTGGACTCCTGCACCTCCTCGAATGGCTTCTGCTGGTCTGGTCCTCCTACTCCCCCCCACTCTCCCACTCCATGCTAAGCAGCCATTGATAAATGAGACGCATTTAAGCATGGTCAGCAGCTGGCTGGAAAATATCAGGCAGCACGGGCAGGAGGCGGAGTCCGGTCCTAGGGTCCTGGGCTCAAGCGCTAAATGAAATTCAAAGTCAATCCATTCAGGCGGAAGTAAATTATGTTTTCTTTGCTCACTTGGCAGCAGCACAGAACACACCAGCAACCAGCAACCAGCTAGCAGCAACCAGCACCCAGAACCCAGCACCCAGTATGAGGTGTGCCTGTGCTGGGTGCAAAGTGCATGAAACTGAAACGAATTGCAATCGAAAACGGAAACGGGGTCAATCGATATTGTCCATTTGGTGGCCGCCAGTTGGTAATGGCTGCCAAAGGTTAAATGCGGAATAGAATCCGAATACATACATACATACCATACATATGTATGTATGTATATATTCGAGTATCGGTTGATTCTTTGTTTCTTCGTGTTCGGGTTCGACTTGGGCCACAAGTAATTTTCACAGTTGAGCAAACACTTGAGGAGAAGAACCAGCTGGCTGCCCTTGTTCCATTTTGAATATGCAACTGTCGATTAACGGCTGAATAAGCTTTAGATAGCAAGGATCAAGGGACCGGGCTGCCAACTCATCCAAAGAGCAGGCATGACATTCAAAATGTCCAATTGGTTGTTAGTAAATCAAATAAAATATTAAATATTTCTTGTACTTTCCAGCTCCCTTTTGAATATTCAAATCTCGATCAATGCAACAATCGATAGGCAGGATCAAGGGACAGGGATGCAAATTCTTCTCTAACCCCCCACGCCCCATTTGAATGAAAGGAAATTTGCCAAAAATCATCGGAAATCACAATTTAGGTAATTCCCATATTTTGCCAGGAGCCAAACGGAAGTCGCAACAAATTAAACCCCCAAGGTTAATCTGCCACTCAACAAAAGCAGCAGTAAAGCAGTAAGACAGCAGTAAAGCAACAAAAGCAACAAAAGCACAACAAGGGGTAAGAGGTGGTGTCAGCGACGGTGTAACGATAAATTCTGTTTATAATCGAAGAAGAAACAGTCGTTGAGTGGGGAGGAGTTTCAGAAGCAATGAACAGTAAGCGGAAGTGACGCCCTCTGCATACTTTATGTGTTTCTCTCTCTACCGCACACCTCTCCACATCACTCTCTCTCTCTCTCTCTTTCTTTCTGTCTCACACACAGACACTCTTTGGACATGTTCATGCATGCGTGCGGCTGTAATTTCGATTTAGATGCAAAGTGCCAAACGAATCGTGTTAGCCGAGATGTCAGCAGATAATAATCCTTTTCTGTTAACGCCTCCGCCTCCGCAAGTTATAAAATGTATGTGTGTGTATGGGAGGGGGCGAATGTCTGTGGAAATCTACAATAAATTATACACATTTTCATAAAATCAGGGATTATAAAGAATGCAAAAGACTATGGACAATAAAGAGAATGAAAATTCAGTCCAAGGAGGAATTTCAAATGATAAAAAGTGCGATATTATTGGAGGGGTAAATTCATAGCAAGTAGATAACTCTCGATTATGATAATTTCTTTGTTTTAAAGATGGGTAAAAGTGGTATAGGAGACATAAGAAAACGATACAGAAAAGTTGGAAAAAAAGTTTTGAAGAAATAACGAGAGGGAACGTTGTGAGCCGCGGCAAAGGCCGCGGCTCTACCTTATACCCGGTACTCAGTCAGTATATATATACATACATATATGAGCCTACGATTTATGAAATTTATTATATGTTCTCAAAAGGGACGAAAATAATATTTAAATTAAAAAAATGAATTTTTTGGAATTTTTATACATGTTTCCATTTTTGTTTACATATGCTTTGTAAATCTGCGCCTACATTTCTACATGACATGTATAACTACATATTTGAGACGTACAAGTTTTTAGGACAGAGAGAGGAGAGGGAGGGGGCATGAGTCAGCGCTTGGCAGGCGTTGCGTAGCCACTGAAATTTAATTTGTTTCTTCTGGCCATAATATTGATCCGATCTGATCCAGATTCGGTAATCTGGTAGATATGGTAATTTTTCATGATTCTGCGTTTTTGGTTTTCATTTATCTTACAAATTGTGGATTCCATAGATTTTCGTCTTTTGTGGGGGCGGAAGGGGGCGTGTCAAAATTTTAAAACAAACTTGTGCTGGTTCGGTATCACAGGAGCTTGGATAGAAAGTTTGGTTGCTCTAGCTCTTATAGTCTCTGAGAACTAGGCGCTCATTTATACGAATAAGCAAAGCAGACAGGTTCGCGTGTGAGAGAGAGCGAGAGGGAATGATGACTTTCGAAATGGTTTTCTTCATTGTAGCTATAATAATGATCCGATCTGATCCAGATTCAACACTCTGATAGAAATGGGCATTATCTATGACTCTGCGTTTTTAGTTTTCTCGTATCTTCAACATTGTGTACGCCACAGACTTTCGTCCTTTGTGTGGGCGGAAAGGGGCGGGGCGAAATTTTGAATTACATTTGGAGTAGTGTGATCACACAGGAGACTGGATACAAAACTTGGTTGCTCTAGCTTTAATAGTCTCTGAGATATAGGCGCAAATGAAGACGGACAGACGGACGGACGGACGGACGGACGGACGGACGGACAGACAGACATGGCTATATCGACTCGGCTATTGATGCTGATCAAGAATATATATACTTTATGGGGTCGGAAACGCTTCCTTCTGTGCGTTACACACAACCGTTATCCCCACAAATCTAATATACCCCTATACTCTTCGAGTACCGGGTATAAAAAGATAACATCCCTTTAATTATCCTCTAAATAATATCTATTCAAATATTTAGTAATATATGTAACTATTCTTTATATGGAATAAACATTCTACATATCTTTAATTTTTTAATCTTCCATAGATCTTCAACGATCTTCTTCAAAGATCAAACCCAAGGGGTATGTACATACATATGTATGTGTTTGGTGCAAATCCAAATTTTGCACTTGAACACTGTTTGTGCCGTTAAGCACAGATATATAGAATATTTCGGGACACGGGAACCGGACAGACCGACAGGAAAACACTTGTGCGCTGTTTCGACTTCAATGAAAGAGTGTTTTATTCTAGCAGCGTCGCCCTCTTCATGAGCGGCCGCTGCCAGCATGAGCTCCGTTGGTATAAGAGACAATAACATTTCATGGACATTTCTATTCTCTTTCTATTTCTACGCTTAACCTTATAGGCAACGTAATTGCCTCAACAGTATGTATATCCTTCTCTTCCAAAGTCTTTCTCTAGAATCAAATGTCTTCGAATATTATTTCTCCGTAAACCCACAAAAATCCCACGTACCCTATACGCAATCAATCCATCTCTTAATAAACCTGAAATGTGCATTCTTTTATCCAAATTTTCCACAATTGTTCTTTATGTCGCCTTGAATTTCTTGACCAAAACTTTAACCCCATTTGCAGTTGACCTTTTGCAATCCGGCACAATGGTTCCATTGAATTGAAGTGAGAATAAAAAGGAATTTAATTGCTAAATTTCCCCTGCCACCTACCCCCTCCATATCAGACGTCTCCATCTGTCCTCGGAGTCGGTGCAACGGTGCCCCGGTGCCTCAGTGCCTCGGTGCCTCCCTATGCTTCTCCGAGCTTTTGTTGCATGTTCTGTGCCCTGTTTCCCCTGTCCCTCATTTATGCTTTCACCCGAGCATTTCGCTCATACTCTTTGCACTGTTCTTCTCCCTTTTCCCTGTTCGTTTTGTTTCATGCAAAACTGTGTCAAATTTAACGCCTTCGGTAATGAATTTGTAACAACATTTTATTGTTGTGCTTTTGCAACATGGAGACACACTGCAACAGCACCAGCAACAGCTGCAACGTGCCCTGGTCTCTGCCTCATGCCACCCATTTTCACACCCTTTCGAGCCCCTTTTTTTTTACTCTGCTTAACCCGCATCGTCATCGTCCCCATCTACGTCCTGTCCCCTTCTTGGCCCCCTTTTTTCGTATCCTTAAAGAGGGTATGAGATTTTCAAGAGTTATTTGTATGTTTAACAATTCCTTCTGTAAAGATAATCCCACCAAATGTTGTCGATTGTGTTAAGATATACTATAGTAAGAACTGGTTTAAGTCGGATCACTATATCCACTCGAAAAGGGGATCGATCTTAGTGGAAACAATTGTATTTTTTTACAGATGATTATTCCCTTAAGAATTGGACAACAAAATTCTATAAGTGGATGCACAACTCTTTCGAAAATCTTCATAAATCAGCTGACTATTCAACCGAATTTCATAGCCACCCAATGACCATGTATTATATAAGCAAGTACCCTATGGGAAAACGAATCCAAAAAGGGTATCCAATGCTTCGGCAGCCGAATGTAGCCATTTATTTCATGTTGTCTCTGTTTTTGTTATGCCACAATGAGAAGAAATAAAAACAAGAGGCGCACACACACATGAAAACAAAAGCACAAAAGTGTGTTAACAAGGCAACAAGAAGTGGCAGAAGAATGAGATGGAAATGGAGAAGGAGAAGGAGCAGGAGCCGGAGCAGGCCAAAAGAGATGCAGAATAAGGATAAGGACACGGACACGGAATGGAATGGTATGGAATGGAATGGAAGGGCTGTACTGGTCTGGTTTGGTCTCGGCTGCCTCTGAATGGATGTCTCCTGAGGAACAATGCGTTTTGCATTTTAGCAACAATTTGACACAAATTAAAATGTGCACAAAAAAATAACAAGAAATACAAAGAAAAGGAAAGAATGCCAAACGGCAGGAGAAACGGTGGCGAAGAGGAGACAGGCCGTAATTGAAGGGGGAAGCAGTAGATGGAAAAGGAAGTGTTTGGTAAAGGAAATTAGGATGTGTGTGTGTGTGTGGGTGTGGGCGGGGCCAGAGGTTCCTTTTGCACACCACACGCATATCCTGGCACATGCCTCGCATATTTTAGTGGGCTCCAACGGCTGTTAGTCTTCCGCTGCTGCCTCCAACGGCTGCTACTCCTCCGCTACAGCTGCTGCCACTCCTCCTCTGCCACTGCCTCTCTGCTGCTCTGCCTCTCCCATGTGTCAAATATTTGTCGTTAGTGCGGGCCTGGTCTTGGTCCTGGCCCTCGGCTGTATCCATCCGTCCGTCTTCATTGCCGGCTTCCTTCTGTCACTGCCGATCCCTTCCACCATTCGTGTCCCCACCTCCATCCTCCATGGCCTGCTGCACACCTGAATGAGTCCCCTGGTGTCGTGCGCCTCGCGGCTGTCTGTCTGTCTGTCTGTCGTCTGTCGTGCGTCCTCTTCATTTGACTCTGTTTCCTCCAATGAAGTGGAAATATGTCAACAGGCAACGGAAGTTGGCTCTAGAAATAACAAACAGCAACAACAACAGCAACAGCAAAATACAGTGCAAATTCAGTGAAAATGTTGGCAAATTTTCCTCTATTTCTGCTTTTTTTATATCATTTTTTTTTCAGCATTTCACATACGCTCTGTTGGTCAGGGGATCAGGTATTATAGCAGTGAGGGAATGGGTAGGGGAGGATGGCTCCTATGACTCGTTTGTTACCTCTATTTCTGCCACTGCCACTGGTTTTTGCCACTGCCACTGTCTCTGTTTCTGCCACTGTTTCTGCCACTGCCTCTGTTTCTGCCTCTGGCTTCGGGCGAAATAAAACTAGTTGACACACTTAATAAAGGGATAAAGGGTATGCGGGCTAAGAGCAGAGCAGGATACATGGCTACAATCTGCATGGCATCTCCATGGGAGATTGTTGGATAGAGGCAGGCAGACCCAAGGGACAACTGAAATTGCTCTGGGCATCAATTATTTCTCATTTTGTGATGGTGTTTATATTAGGAGGATTTGTTACAGAAATCACTTTAAGCCATCATTTTGTATCATCATCATTATTTGATGCTCTATGATTGGAATACAAAACTTACTCACAATTTAAATAGCGATTGAAAGGTTAAGATATTTCTTCATCCAATAGTTTTCCACTTTCCCTATACCATCGAAAGGGCATCTCTTATTCATTGTAGGTGCACCATCTGAAAATCTTTCATCACTTGCCCCATCCTCAATGTACAACATACATTCACGGTGTGATTCACGATAATGAGAGCGCATCGAAGATTTCAGCAAGTCCGTAGCCAGTGCCAGTGGCAGTTCCAGTGCCAGAAGCGGAGGCCAGTTTCCTGATTGTTCCGATCCTGTCCGTACTCCTATCCGTGGGGCGGGAGTGGGGTCCTGTTTCTGTCCCTCTTCCTGTTACTGTTGCAGATTGTTGCTGTTTTTCGTATCTTCCGACTGTGTCTGTGTGTCTGTGTGTGTCTCTGTTCTCGTTGTCGCACTTCCGTTGCGCGCTGTTTAACTTTTTGTGTGCAGTGACATGAGCGCACATAAATCCGACCCTCGAGGAGGTCCAGCTACAGCACAGGACCTCCTCCTTCTATGGATGGAGTGGCGTACAACTAGCGAAAGATTTGTTATACTTCTTCTCTATGTGTTTGTGTCTGTGTGTGTGTGTGTGTGTGTGTGTGTGTTACCCATCCTCTGGGCTGACCTTCTCGCTTGGTTATATTTCTGTTGGCATTTGGAATTTGCCATTTATCTTTGGCTTTATGCCAAAATAGAATTACCAAAAGGGAAATGCTTATTTGTTAAGGAGAAAGAGAAAGAGAGAGAGAGAGAGAGAGAGAGAGGGATGTGCTGTACTGCGCTGCTGTGTGCCATAGATCCCTCATAGATACATATGTATGAGGATTCGGCGACCTGCAATAAAATGCGAGAGTTTATCACGGCCCATTTGGACAATTCGCTTGGCCAAATAATTCAGTACACTTCATTGGGCTTCTGGCCCTCTGGCCCCCACTCATTAGAACACACAGACGCACACAAATTTAAAATATGTTTACTTTTTACTCCCCTCGAAAAACAGCGGAAAATCGCATTTAAATTATAGAAATTATTGGGCGATCGGTGTCGCTGTTTTGACAGCCACAAAATGTAAAAACAATTGCATAATTTTATTTAATTAGCGGTCCACGCACACACAAACACATGCATATACCGTATTCGTATTCGTATTGGGGGCAAACTCTAAAACAAACAATATTTCATAATACATTTTAGGAGTTTTCGGAATGCTGTGGCACGAATGGCGGAAGGGCGCTAAATGGTGTTCAAATAAATTTTGGTAATAATTTCACACTAAATGAAATAAAAGCAGAGACGTGGAAAGGCCAATTTTAATTGATGAGAAGGGATAGCCAATGGAAATGGGAACTTCTATGGGGCGAATAATGCTTGAAACTTTAAGTTGAAGGCAATTTTAGAGAGTGATTGAAATTGTCATATAGTATATATCACCATACAGCCAAAACAAAGCAGGGAGTAATCTGTACTTAGATTATTGCTGGCATCCCATTGCCGTTGCTCATTTTGCGTGCAACATTGAAATATGTACGCATTTGCACAATGTAAGCCACATTTCAAATGCCAGAACCCCATTTCCATGGCGTGATTTCCAATTTGAATTTTCTGATTTACAAAGTTGTGGGGAGGAGGAGGTAACTATATGTCAAAGCACTGAAAGAAAGAAAGCTGTAAAATCAAGACAAATCATTTGTGAATAGAGGGTAAAATGAATGGAAAAGTCAAAAAGCTTACCAGCACAATCTGATCAGCGTTCAGTGAAGTATCGCATTGATCATGCTTCATTGATCGTATTTTTTTCCCCTACATGTGATCTATGAATTTATACCAAAATATATCTTAAATATCACTGATAGCTGATCAAGTTACGTTCTTCTGAACGCTCCCTATATTACGATATTAAATCAACACACAGAGATGGCAAGCCTTTCCTCGTGCTTCAAACCTTCAAAGCTCACTCGCTTTTTTGTATAAAAATAAGATAATAGATAATATATAATATTTATGTATTTCATTGATTAAAATAAACCGTTTATTGTGCCTCGACAAAAACGTTTCGACACAGTTCTGGAGGCTTTTTCAATAAATTATTGCCTACTTTTTGGGGCAAATAAAATTTCCATTTCCCAAGATTTATACAGTTTTGATTAGCTAAATCTAATGCATTTTTTCGCCAGCGATTATTCACAGATATTATCCATTAACACTCTAATAGTTAGCTTAACCCACTGACACAAATTAACGCCATTTGTGGGACTGGAGCTGGTCCTGGCTTCAAATGAATTACACATGTGGCATGGTGGCGCATCCACAGCCAGCAACCCCTCGATACACAGACACTGCCTCTGGGCCATGAAATGATATGCGATTCCCGGGGTCAATTCGTTGGGGTTAATCCCCCACCAAAAGGCAATCAAATATATGTATATGTGTGTGTGTGTGTGTGTGTGTGTGTGTGCATTACGAACGAGTATATATATTTGGGTTTATTTATGCCCAGCATATGCCAAATGCTATGACAATGTTTTTTGGCTAATTAGTGGTCATATCCACCCCACACCCACATATCTCTCTCTATCCCTTCTCTCGTTGGGAAAATTTGTGTGTATTTTCCAATTTAGAAGGCCAAAAGATTGCCAAAGCGAATGAGGGGAAAATGTGAAATGCAAGCGGGGAAATGCCATGAAAATCGATTTGAACCAGGCACCGAAAGCCCATTAACATTTGCACTGGCCTCCGCCTCCAAAAAAAGGGCCATAACCATAATTATTAATGGGGGGGCCCAAAGGGTGTTATGGCGGCCAGAGATCCCCATCTACACCGCTCCGGTCACACATGCAGCGATTTGTCTTTTGGGGAAATCCTCTAAGGCCATTGTCAAATGCTTTTGGCCCCTTATCGGCGACTGGAACTAGGGGTTCGAAGGGACGAGGAGGCGAGGAGCCGACGGAACGACGAGCTTTAAGCCCGGCTCTAAAGTCGACTTGACTCGGAAATCTGTTATGGTTGTTGATGTTGCCATATCGCTTTCTCTTTCCCTGCTTGTTGGTATACCCTTTCAGCGGATACGAAAAGTTTTGGTAGTTTTTTGTTATGAAAGTCTAAAAGTCATCTTCCGGGAGTAACGCAGAGTACCATTTGGTTAATTCTCAAGAAGGTACCCTCCTTTTGTACTGCTAGGCAATCTCCTCCCCAAATACCGCGTCCTTAATCCCTTAAGGGTATACAAAGGTTCACCTTCAAAGCGATTCCTACATTCTGTTTCTTGTTCGTGTTGGCTAACAAATGGCTAGCAATGCGCACAATTGCAGGCAATTCATCTTGGAACACCATCTCGCAATTGTTCGCTCAATCGCGCGACAAAAAACGCAGCAGCAGTAGCACGGGCCACGAGCCACGAGCCGTGGGGCACGGGGCAGACTAAGGGGCAGACGTAGCACCAAAGGATGAAGTCCTAGCAGAATCGTATTTATCGATTGAGCTTCATCAGTCGCCGCGTCGCACACACAGTTGAAGGTCTCTCAATGTTCTCTCATTCACTCTTCACTGTTCACAGCCCTCCGTCTCATTCATCTCCCTTTCCTTTCATTCTCTCTCGCTTTCGCTGGAAATTCTCAGCTCGCCGCAGTCGCTCAGCCATTGAGTTATGGCAAACATGCGGCATAAATTATGGCTCTGGCAAAGGCGCTGGGAGATGGAGGCTGGTGGTTGGGGGATGGCTTCTGAACGTGGGATATCACTGTAGGAGGTTGATTTTTTTCAAATCAAAACATTAAAAGCTCTACAAAATCGACCTTCTTCAAAATAAAGAAATAGTTTTGTTTCCAACATATTAATTCATTCAGTCACAGTCTCTGTTGTGTTTTGCTCCAAACCAAAAAAGTTGAATTCTCCTTTCAGGCTTAGCATTCGGCAGTGCCTCAGACGTCGGGGTCACCATGTAGGACATTCATATTTAAAGACATTCTGACCTCTCGAATTGGGCAGGAAGACATATATATTAGAAATATGAGAAGCAGAGATACAGGCACATTCTAGGGGAGTAGCTCATCCCCCGTGCAGTTGCAGTAGTAACAGGGTATACAAGAAGCAGTAATGGGAAGAGCAGCCGAAGTTATACCAGAAGAAGTAGTAGCGGCAGCACCATCAGCATCTGTAGGAAGAATCCTCAGGTGAAGGATCAGAAGTAATTGTAGGAGCAGCAGAAGGGGAAGTACAGAATGACAGAACAAAAGCAGCAGAGCGAGGAGAGAGGAGCGAGAGGAGTGGGAAAAGCAGGAAAGCGGGCACTAGGAATATCAGCAGTTAGAATTTTATCCCGAAGAACAGCTTCCCATGGATGATGTTTGTTTGTTTGACAATTATCTGCTTCTTTCCGTTTATCAATTATTGAAAGTCTTAAATTAGGCCACTATAAAACCACCTGGAACCGACCTCAGCCTCATTAATGTTTGATTTTTGCCCACATAATGTTACACGGGTATCCTTCACCTCTTAAATGCCTTTCTCATTGGGGCATTTGAAAAACCCTTAACTGCCTCATAAAGCACGAGCACCCGGTCCACTGCCACTGCCGTGTATGCCACATGGCGTATGATTATTGCGTATACGCAATGGGGTCACTTTAATATGATGAATTATGCATGGTGCATGAGGGTGTATTCATAATCATTTCGGTGGCTAACCCTGCCTCTTCCCTCTCCCTCTCTCTCTCTGTCTCTCCTGCATGTGGAAAATCTGCGCTCATAAATGTTTAACGCACCTGCAGCGGCCCTGAAACAAGACAAAAACCCCAGAGCCAGAGCCAGGGCCAGACATAGAGACAGACATAACCGTTGGGGCAGCTGTTTCATCCATATCACACATACGCCATGTGGCACACATAACAATGATCCCTTTTTTTCTGGCCGGCTGCTGCTACCGCTGCTGTCGATGGGTTTTATTTTTAGCCATTTCCCAAGAGAATGCTCTTCCTTCAGGTACGAGACCACCATATTAGCCGCCATTCAATGGGTATAGTCCCCCTGGGGGAAGCCTCTTACCACCTTTGCATCGACTGCTCCTTAACACTCTTTTTGTAACTCTATTTCAGCTGCTAAGCCCCGTGACCCTCTCTATGACCCCTCCTCTCAGCTACCCTCTACTGTGCTGCTGTGCTGCCTTAACCCTCTCTACTTTGGCTATGCTTATTATAGTTTCATGTATTCAAAGCATAAATCACATGAGAACCCGTTGAGACACGTTGTCATCCATCCATTTCTTCCTTCATTCATTCGCTCGTTCGTTTGCTTCTTTCATTCATTCATTCAGTTGTTCGTTCATTATTTATTCATAGCAAATGTTGCTACTCAATGTGGCACCAGGCCTTCCCTTTCCTTTTAAGGTGCTGATGGTTGCATGAAAATGTACAAAATGTTTTTGGGCTTAAATAAATACGAAACAAACCTCAGTGCAAAAACCGAAGCGTAAAGCCCCGGCCGCAGTAACAATGCGTCGCTTGTCGCTATTGTTGCCTCCTGCAACCACTCCCCGTGCGCCCCGTTGTTGCCACAAACAGCACCCTCTGATGTACGCTCTACCCTGTACCCTCTCTCTCTCTCTCTTGCCATCATCTAACAAGCATCCAAAGCCCCTCCATCCCACCACATCTTGTTGTCATTTCTAGAGGTATGGGTACGGGTACGGGTGCGGGTACGTGTGTGTTTAGCGTAGCGTAAAATAAATCATTTTGCTGCGGTAAACACACAAGCATAGACAGAGAGAGAGAGAGAGAGCAAATCATAGAGATTCACTAAGAGAAAGAGAGGGGTAGAGTGGTGGCGGGGAAGAGAGATGTTGCGATTGCCTGCTACAAATTGCCAGCAGAAATCTCTCCTCTGTTCTTCCCCGTTAAGCCCCCCAAAAAATTAGTCGAATGAATAAAAATGAGTCATTTGTGCACAAGAGCCAAATTAAGCAGTGGAAATCAGTGGGAAAAACTTCACACAGCAGACGGGAAAATGGGTGTATCTGTGTGTGTGATAAGCCAGCTTAGTCTTAGTCTGGCTCTCAATTTCGACTGAAAAATGTGGCGGGAAAAGCTCAAGATTATATGGAAAATTAACTGAATAAAGATAAGCGCCAACACGAGGTTAAAGGAATGTTCAGAGGAAACTCTACTTCTCTTTTTTCCCATCCCCCCCTTTTTTTTGGGTAAGGATATGTGATAAAAATGAGCCAAAACTAGTGGGAGATGAAAGGTTTATTTGTGAAGTTTAAGGGAAGAAAAAAGAGAGAAAACTTTTGGCTAATTTCTGTGCAAGTCAGTTGAAATTTTCTGTGTACATTTTCAAGGGAATTTATAATAGAAAACTTTGCAGAGACTTTGCAACTGAAAAGATGAACAACTTGCAAGATGAACAACTTGCGGCGGCAGAGTGGAAATATTTATGAAGGATAGCATATTCGTAGTTTTTGCTTTCGAGACCTATACAAAAACTCCCAAACATTGAATATATTAAGAAATTTGAAGATACACATAGATTAAAAAAACCACCGAATCATATAGATACAGATAAATAGATTTTAATGACTTGGAAATAATGCGGAATAGTGCAATATTCAATATGAAAACATTCTCAAATATGGAAAATAAAGTAATTTATGTTCGAGTGTGCTAAAAAAATACACAGATTACAGATACATATACACCTACTTTAAACCCATAAAATAATAGTAAGCAAATGAGTCCCTCTCTCCTCTTTATGCCCCTTTTTTTAACCCACATGGATATTATTCACTATTTTATCCGAAAAAACCCAAAACAAAACAGCTGCCGAGTCAAGCGGAAAACCGGAAACAAACCAGCAAAACCCAAGCCACAGAAAATAATTTATTCCAACTGAAAACACATCGACAATTAAACAGTATTTAAGCTACAAAAAAATACAAAAAAACACTACAAAAACTACACAAAATTAAACCCGAAAATAAAGCAAATAAAGCACCTTCAATATAGGAGTTTATAATCCACCTGAAAATCGTTGAAAAAAAACAAAGAAAAAAGAGAAAATTAACCAATAACCAAAAAAGTGGGATACAATTATGAAAGAGAGAAATGTTAACTTTAAAATGAAAGAGAGAAATAGAATAAATACTCGTAAAATTACTGGGTACTCGTAGGCCCTGCGGCACTGCGACATGGATGATGAAATTACTCCATTTGATGAGCGGGAAATTTATTCATGACATTCCCTAATTAACTTTTACGCATTCGGAGTGGACTCAATAGCGATACCGGCCGATCCATAGCCATAGCCATGTGTTTCATGGACGTGGCTCCTACCTGTGGCAGGACCTCGAATTGTGCGTAATTCAATTGCCCTAAGCCCCAAGGGTGGGGAGGGGCGGACTGGTTCCGGAATCAACTGACCGGAAGCACTAAAAGCTGCCTGGCTGCCTGCACAAATATAATTAAAATCGTCCTGCTCCTGCTTCTGCTCGTGCTCCTGCTGCTGGTTCTACTGGTGACTACCAGTGGAAAAAATATATAAATAAAAGCGTAGCACAAGAGTAAAACTTGTCATTTAATTTGCCTCGATGCTGGTCAAAGCGAACCGATTTCTGAGCCAAATTGATGAAGGATGACTAACAGCTGTGGATATTCAAGATTGAAACTGGTACCAGTTCAGGCGAATCCTTGGCATCGGCTTTGGCCTATTCGAGTGTCCTGAAAGTTTTTGGTTTCAATTGCTCTTCCTTCAATTGACAGAGAGAGAGGGAGCGAGAGAGAAAGGGAGCCCAGCCCAGCCCAGTCCAGTCCAGATCTTTCTTTAGTTTCCGCGAAGCTTAGCTGAATTTTTCCTCTTTTCTAGTACTCCGAATTGTGCACCCAATTTCTCGCTTTTTTCTCTCCATTTTGGTGTACCCTTTGCTCCACCTCCTCTAGCCTTTTCTTTGCCGTTTTCTGCAACCTTTTCTCCACTTTGTATCTCCCTTTTCTCTGTGGCTGTGTCCCATTTTGTTGTTGGCCAATTTCAAATAGTGCACGAATGTTGTGTTATTTCCGTCAAAAGAGTAATTAAACGTACAAAGCAAACGACATTTCAACACATTCTTGGACTGCTAGACTGCTGGACTGCTGAACTGGAGAGCGGGCAAATTGGAGCTACCAGACAATAGCGAGAGTTGCAACTGGAACTAGTGGTAGAAAGCATATGATAAATTAAGATTATATTATGTACTCTGATCTTAGCGAGCCACTGGATACACTTCTTTTAAATTACTTTATTTAGTGATATTCCTCTCTCCTCTTCCCCTCTCCATTATGTTTTCAAACTCCTACGGCGCACCTCGCTCTGGAATTCCCGCATTTGTCCATTTGGCTTCATCGCCGGCTTCTTACGGGGCCCGGCGGTCATTGTGGCCCAGTTCGGCTCATTGTGGCCTTCACACAAGACAGCAACAACAGGCGAAAAGGGGTGGCAACAAGGTGGAAAAGGGAGGCGTGTTGTATGTAAGTAGGGGTTGAGGTGAAAGATGGGGGGAGGTAGAAGGTAGAAGGCAGAAAGGTTGTCAGTAACATCCTGAGCGCAAAACATTGTAAATAAAATGCAAGAGGATTCTGGAGAGGATTCAGTAAGGGACGGGCGGGGGGTCGAAAAGGTGTGGCAGTAGAGTGGGTAGAGGGGGAGAGGTGTCGCAGAAAAGGGCGAGGAGGTACACTGCATCCGAGAGGCAGAGAGAGGATGTCCGAGAGTCCTGTGTCTGGCTTGCTGACCTGCGGCGCTTTTGTGTTAATTGCGGTTGCATTTAATTACAGTTCGTTGCAACGTTGCCCCCACTCCATTTCGCACACACACACACACACACGCACACAAACTTCCTGTCTTCCTTTTTCCCACTCCTCCTGGTTCCACATGCAGACGCACATGCTCATGCACATGAACATTCCCTTCTTCCACTTTCAGGACCTTTGCTAAGCTTTTAATTAAAATTAAAAATATTTGGTCTACTTTGGTTGCTTGACTCTTGATTCTGGCCATGTTTGATATGTTAGCCATAAACCAACTTGCTATATTTGTGTGTGTGTGATTGCTTATGATTATGTGTATGTGTGTGTGTGTGTGTGTGTTCCTGCAACAATGTTTAACCAAGATAAACACAATCCCAACCCATACCCAAGAGCTGGCGGCTGCCGGCTGCCACAACTCAATCAAATTTCTATGTCCACCTTTATTTGTACACCTCAATGATCTCCAAAATGCTCACATAGGTGCCCACAACGCCACCAAAGACCCCAAAACATAACAAAAGAATATTAATGATTAGTTTTATGTGTAGCGGGCCATAGCCGTGCTCGTATTGGACGCAGATCTGCAGCAAGGCCGGAAAGATGAGGCCCAGAAAGGAGAGACAAAAGGAGCCCACCAGAGACAGGAATACCGAAAGATCTGGAATGGCAATGGCACAGCCAACTGCACAGGATGGAGAAATGATATATGTAGTTATCTTTAAAGGAAACACCATGCGGAAGGACTTACAGGTCAGCAGCACAACGATAGCCCTGAAGATCAGTTCGTACAGCGAATGCCTTTTGGTGTCCTTGATTCTTGTGCTCAGGTACTTGCCCCACACGATGTGAGCAGTGACATAGCCCTGCAATGCATACGATATCCAAGTGGTGATCGCAAAGAAGATCTTCACCACCTGAGCGGGTCTGCAAATGCACAAAGAAATATCGACAGATAAACCAGAGATAACAACAAAACATGACAACGAGAAACTCACATTTCCGATTGTGGAATATTAAGGGTTATGCTACCCAGTGAATAATCGCCATATTTCCAATAGCCAAAGAAACCCAAGAGTACATACAGACCCAGGACAATGGACATGCCCCAATTCATGATGCCGCAAGGCTTCACAAAGTCCCCAGGCGTGGCCATGTTCTCCTCAATTGCGAGGATCTAATGAAGAAAGTAAGCTATTGATCAAATATGAATATATAGACAAGATGTCTAGATATATAACATACCACACCCACAGCCTCCAGAGCGAACAATACAGTTCCAAAGAAGGTGGGAAGCTCCGTGTACGACACAAAGGCTTCACGTTCACTCAACGGTGGCAAATCATCAAAGATGTAATACAAAATGATACCAAATCCTAATCAGATAAAGAATAGGATAGATATCAGAATTCAGAAGAGGAGTAAATGGATGAGCAATCCCCTTGCAGACTCACCTACAAGCAGCAGCAAATTGGCAGCACTGGAAAACGGGGCCAACACCTGGAGATTTTTGATGCTGTAGATCAACAGGAGGGGCACAATCAACAGGCACATATGCAGACGGATATCCCACACCACGAGATACTCGTCCACCAGCTGCTTAATGCTCTCGGCGATGAAGACCACATAGACGCAACAGATGCCAAAGTGATAGAAGGCCAGGAAGCCATCCACAAAGGGTCTGAAAGAAGTCAAATTAGAGGTAAGGAACGAAGAACGAAGAATCACACTTACACGGCAATGGGAGCCAAACAACGAAGCCCCGGAGGACCCTGTTTAAGGCCCAACTTCATGGCCTCCGAGAAGCTGACGTATGGAACCTTTTGACGCTTGCATAGGACATACATGCTGTTGATCTGCAAAGGAACATATGCAATTGATATGAGATATAGTTCCACGAAAGGCTTACCCACCAAAATATGCAGACAATATAGCGCCAGAAGACCAATGATCAAAGTGAAGATCGTTCCATTCACATAACCCGCATGGGAAAAGGCACTGGGCATGGCCAGCACCCCAGTGCCCACAGAGGCCTTCAAGAAATGGGCAAAAGTCTGCCAGTTCCTAAGGATAGATGAGGGTTGATAATGGATAACGGATAGCTAACCTCTAAAATATTCCATGGAGAACACTTTACTTACGTTGTGGCATTCTTCACATTCCGATTCAGATGCGGATCGTAATCATCGTTGCTGGCATTCGAGGGTTTTGTTGGCCCTGTTGATTCCCCAGTTGTTGTCGTGGGGTATATGATGGCCACAGTTTTTACAGTATCAGTCCTATCAAAAGAGCAATCAGAACTTGTTTGTGAAGCGATTTGATTGATTGATAAGTGTTTTGCAACCACCGCAATAACAATCGTCAATCAATAAACCAAACCCCCCCACGAGAGGGCTCTCGAGATAAAAAAACTCCCCAAACCATTAAAAGATTTAAACGGTTTAACTGGGATTGTGATCGAGAGCAATGTCTTGTCATTTCAGTTAGCTAAGATTTGATGTGATGATTAAGATGAAGACTCACTGCATCGTTAGAGATAGGGGCCCGAAAGTAGCGGACGAGTATTTGATAAAGCTACTATTTCAACTGTGTCGTATAAATCTTTTATCACACGGCGATAAATCCTCTGAAAAAACAAACAGCTATATGGTAGAGTGCGATTGCGATTTCCTGGTTTGGAAAAGGTGGGAGAGATCTTCTTCAAATGAGAACCGAGTTCTGGGCCGACCGGGCGGATACTAAATTTTGGATCCCCGTCGAAGCCGCTCAAGACCTCTCGTTCATGAAAAACATGTTGATAATCTTTAAAAGATAATTACGGCTATACGATAATAACCGAGATCAGAAACGTTAAGAAGGGGTACGTCGGGGGAGGAGAACGTCGCCAAAACGAAATGGAATATATGCCAAAATACTATGTGCATTTTGTGTTAAGAGAACATGTATTTGGGGGAACCAAAAAGCAAACAAAAGCCAACCAGAATCAATGCCTTAAACCAGTTTTCGGCTCTTTTTTGAACCCCCGCCACAAGTTCAACAATAATTAATTAACAAATACGTTTCAGCTCATTTTTATTTTCATTTTTCTGATATTTATTTGAATAAAAAGCTTTAGCAGGGACAACCACCATTAAGCTTTGGTCGCAGTCGGATTTCACGCCAATATTTTTGCTATTTTCAGTGCTGCCAAATCAGCTGTTTTCTAGCCAGTTTAATTCGGAATAAGTTACACAGAATATTGGTACGATTTCCCAGGTAATGTCAAAGTATTCAAGTCTTTTTTTTCTTTTTGTAATTAAGCATAGTTTTGTTGTATAAAAAGCTCTTTACTTATCATTTGGAGGAGGACCGTTTTGCGAAAACGGGAACACCAATATCACCGTTTTCAAAATGAAATCAGATATTTTTCCAAAAAAGGAATACCGAAGGCTGCCTGAATATAATGGACATTTAATGAATATATTAAATATTGTTTGCTCTGGATAAATCTTTTCCGTAATTTTGCTAGCCTTTTCCTTCTAAAAAGCTGGCAGCACTGCACTCCAAAAGCTTGGACGAAAACTTTAAGCTGTTGCGTTTTGATGGCTTTTGTACTTTATCAAATCTGGTCACTAGCATCGAATCATTGTGTGAAAGCTCGTGTGCGTGTGTGGTGGAAGGTTGCGGTCCCAGCAAAAATTGAAAATAATCAAACAATTTACAAAGAAAACGAGAAGTGAATGCCTTTAATTTTTTGCTAGTGTTTTATGCTATTTTTTAATTGCTATTCTGCGAAAGTCCTAACCATATCAGAAGGTCAATAGCTCCCCTCACGTACGCCCGTAACCAAAACAAATGTGAGAAGAACAGCAACAACATCAACGAGCCTCCATCAACCGGTTTCAAAATTTTCCACAACAAATTAAGTTTTCCCCTGGTTTGCCTTTGCATAAATTTCCAGTGAAGTGCACATCCACAGGCACATCTAAACAATATTTACGTTTATGTGTTGTTTTGTGGTAATACTATAAGGGCCTAAAAGCAAAAGACAAACAAAAATAAAGCCACTTGCAAACATAACTGTGAAAAAGAGCTTTGGTGTCAGGCCACAGCACAGACACACACACACACACGCAGCCATGGGATACTCCATTAAGGTGAGTGAAAAAGAAAGAGATAGAACTACATATGTATATCCATTGGAGTGAGTGAGAGAGGAGGCTGTTTGGCATATGTCTCGGATGGAACGTGGATGATCTTCAGCTTCTTCAGCTTCTTCAACTCTCAGAGGGTCAGTCGTGCAAATGAGCAAACGTGTTTTCCTGCTTTTTAATTTAAAAGAAAGGTAGAGGACGGGGGGTATAGAGTAAAAGCTATTCCGTTTGTAATTACGTTTAAATTGAATCCAAAACTGAACCCGAAACCCCATTAAAAGCCCTAGACAGACAAAACCGAAAATAAAAAGCAATCTCAGTTAATTACACCGCCATGCCATGCTCTGTATTCCGGACTAAACCAACTGTGACTACCAACAAAAATACCTACATATTTAATTCTAGTCATAGGTATAATATATTGTGTACCCCCGTAGATTATCAAATGTAGATTGATTGAGTGCCGTGCCACCGACACCGATTGTGGCCTTGTTTGTTTTTTTCCATTTCCATTTCCACTTCCATTTGGCTTATCTGACATTACAGCCTTTTCTCTGTACCGGCTAAAAGGCTTTACGTTCATTTTTGTAGAAAATGAGTCCTTCTAATGTCCATACACATCATCTCAAGTGTGCGTACACTATTACAGGTGTACTCCAATCAATAGAACTACTGTTTGTGCTGTAGGGGACAACCGGAGCCTCTCTCTATCTCTCTCTGAAGTGGGTCTCTGTCGTGCCACCCATATGCTACCCATCCCATTGATTTCTATCTCTCCATTTGATTCCCACAATACTCGAATCATTTTTTTTTGCGTTGCACTTGAGAAAACCTTAATTATTTTTTAGTTTTTTTTTTGATTAGATCATTTTATTCCACCAAGATCGACAGGGGATGATTGGATTAAGGCTATAAAGTTGCAAATTTGCATGTATGTTGATTGCGGGTAATTAGTCTCCATTTACAAATGTTTTGCGGGTACTAAGGTGGAATTTTAGTTACCCTTTAAATGGATATTGTGCACTAGTTCTTATCAAGGTTAAAGATTGTTGAAAGTCAATTAAAACTCTATTGAAAGCAAAAACCATTTCAATTCCTGTCATTTCAGTCCGACATGGGAGATGTCCACATAGGAACCCATCTATGTACATATATTGGTAGTTACAATAAATCTGTGTGTCCCAAAAGCAAAAAGACCCCTTCTACATATCTTGAGAACCAGTTCCTATCCCCTAAAACTTTCACTCAACCATAGATCAATTTTCTATGCCATATATGTACCTCTTCCTTTACTTGAAATATTTCCAAAGAATTGTTTGCTATCTCGGTAATCCATTCATTATTATTCCTGTAGATCAGTTCGCTCGGTTATAGGACACTTTATTCATTCCCCACGTTTAATCGTAAATCTGATTAAATTCCAGTTTTAGTTTTCTTTCAAACACATCTGATTCCAAGCAAAAGCCTCCACTCCCCATGCCCGTATGGGTATAAAGTGTAGTGATTGTTATTCTTTAGATCAATTTGTATTATTTTTATTACGATCAAATCGCGTTTGACACGCAAACCAGTTAGCTCCTTCCACCCAGCTCCTTCTACCCTGCTCCTCCTCATTGCTTATGCAACCCATAATTTATTAATTCCACAAAAGGCGGCGGCAGAGAGACAGAGAGAACATTGTAATTGCATGGGCAATTTACAATTTTCTGCTGTCCCCGTAGTGGGGTCTTAATTGCCCGTTAATAGGCGTATCTTCTGGTGCTGCCTGGGCCTGTCGGGAGAGAGATAAGTAAGTACTGGGACTGGTGCGTCTTGGCACTAGTCGTTGTCGTCGTCGGCGTCGTCTATAGCCGTCTGTAATGATAAGCGAGAACCTGTCGCGTCTGTCGAACACACAGACAGCCAGAAGCCACTGATAAGACACATACGAGTATAGGGGTGTTCTGGCTGTATTCCCATTTCGTTTTTTGTGGTTTCTGTTTAGTACAGTAGAAAGCATGCTGGTGGTAAGAGCAACCGGGAGTAGGTGCATAGTGCAAGGTTTCTAAGGCTACGCAGGTGATTCAGAGCCACACACCAGAGATCGAATCGTGGGGCACCCACACACACCAACGAGAGACGTGGGCACACACACACACACACACACACACACACCTTGTCGAAGCTCTCTTTCTCCCTCTTATCAGAATAGATTTAGGGAATCTATTTTGGGGTTTACTTTTCATTATTTTTGGTAGTGTGCGCCAGATAACAATTAATAAACAACGAAAACATTGAAATACGGCGTGAAATGATGAAACGACCGAACTCTTTCAATGTCGCTCTTCCCCAGCGAAATTGGCATATCCCACTCTTAAAAGTTTGTTTTGATCAGCTGTGGTGAGACGACACATCTTCTTAGCATAGAAATAGAAAAAAGACATATCTACATACATACATATGTACACATGAATGTATTGTAGTTTCCCAAAAGGCAATCAACTTAGAGGAGTTCCATAAATCTGAATTGCTAATTTTTGATTGTTCAGACAAATAAATTCGCCTCGAGACTGGGGATCACGCCATGCGAATGTTTCTTGGTTTTTTGGGTTTGTTGGCTCTCTTAATTTACTCTCTTATCGAGCTCTCTTATCTTTTGCAGAATAGCGAAACCGGAGAGTTGGAGTACTTCTACACGGACTCGGCCCGTGTCACACAGCCCGCCTACGATGGAGAGACCGGAGAGCCCGTGCACGGGCAAATGAAGGTGCGCTATCGCAAGCATCACAATTTCCATGTACCGAAGCACTGCCTCCGTGGCACCCTGTGCGACGAAATGGACGACCTAATGACGAACAAATATCAAGCGGATCTGGACATAACCGTGCAGCATGGAGCACGCAAGGAGCCGAAGAAAACGACACCAGGCTACGAGCGCGAGGACTACTGTCACATGGATGGTGTGAGCAGTGTATGTAGAATAGATCCTCTTTGATGTTCCTTCCACTTATTGCATTTCCTTTTTCAGAATATCATCTTGGGTTACGAACGCCAGCATTATCTGCTGTTCCTGGTCCCGACACTCTTCTGCTACAATTTCTTCATTGGCGCCCTGATGGCTGTGATTGAGATTTTCCTGCACATGATGTCGCACCACAAGAACGGCCTGACCATGCAGAAGACCCTCTACTTCCGCAGTCCCATGCATGTGCTCTCCTCGCAGTTCTGCGCCATCTGTCGCACTGAGTCCGACAGCAAGTACAATCGCATCTTTGATATTCTGAACAAACAGATGCGCACCGCCCATCGCTCGGCCACACTCAAGAACATTACCAAGGCCATGGGATAGCTCTCGAAGGGACACACCATTACACGGCATCGAAAAACTATATTTAATAACAGAAACGTTTATGTCACACGATCAACACAAAATAAATGCACTAAAATATCACTCAAGTACCTCAACTACTTGCCTCTAAGGCATTTCTTAAACCGGAATCTGTCCCATCGCCTTGACATTGGGCGAGACGGTAAACTTGGCCCCAGTGCAGGCGGTGATATCATCGACGGTATAGCCCTCGGCCACCTCGATCAGGGTTAGACCCACGCCCTTTTCCACCTCGAAAACGGCCTTCTCTGAAATGATCAGATCAATGACACCCTTGCCAGTCAATGGCAGGGAGCAGGTGTCCAAGATCTTGGGCGAACCATCGCGGGCATTGTGCTCCATCGTGATGATCACCTTGGTGCCGGGAGCAGCTACCAAATCCATGGCACCACCCATTCCCTTGACCAGTTTTCCCTTAAAAAGAGAACATTTTTCAGTAACAATTATCTGCGGGGAATAATCTTTTGCTTACAGGAATCATCCAGTTGGCCAGATCACCCGTGGCGGAGACCTCCATAGCACCCAGAATGGTTATATCCACATGACCGCCACGAATCATGGCAAAGCTGTCATCGGAACCGAAGTATGACGCGCCGGGAACCACAGTGACGCTCTCCTTCCCGGCATTAATCAGATCGGGATCCACTTTGTCCTTGGTGGGGAATGGACCCAGCCCCAAAATGCCATTCTCCGACTGCAGCAGCACGTTCATGCCCTTGGGTATGTAGTTGGAGGATAGGACGGGAATGCCAATGCCCAGATTCGCGTGCATGCCATCACGGAACTCTAGAGCCACACGACGAGCGATACGCTCCCGCAGTGCTTGTCCGGGACTGGCCGGAGCAGCGGGTTTGCTGGGATCCTGCGGCTCAGTTATTCTCAGACGCTCCACTCGCTTGTTGTAGTTGGTGCCCTTGAAGATTCGTTTCACATAGATGCCGGGTATATGGATCTCATCGGGCGAGAGAGCACCCACGGGCACCAGCTCCTCCACCTCGGCCACGGTTATCTTTGCGGCACGGCACATCGGTGCATTGAAGTTCCTGGCTGCCTTATTGAACACCAGATTGCCCAGGGGATCTGCCTTCTGAGCCTTGACAAAGGCAAAGTCAGCAAAGATCGACTCCTCCATCACGTAGTTGCGTCCGTTGAATTCCTTCACGGGTTTCGGCTCACTGGCAATCTCCACCTTGCCATCTTTTGAATACTTGATGGGTGCACCGCCCTCCTGCACCAGAGTAGCATAACCAGTCGGCGTGTAGAAGGCGGGAATGCCAGCACCACCAGCACGGATCTTCTCCGCCAACGTGCCCTGCGGCGTCAGCTCCATGGCCAGTTCACCGGCCAGATATTGACGCACTAGCTCTGTGTTCTCGCCCACATACGAGCCGATCAGTTTACTCAGCTGCTTCTGCTTGATCAGGACACCCAGACCGCAGTCATCAACACCTGAAAGAGATATGTGATACGTTAAAGAGAGATCTATTAGGGCCATTAGAAGCACCACCTACCGCCATTGTTGGACACTGCGGTGATGTTCTTGACGCCCTTCTGCTTCAGAGCAGCAATCATCTTCTCTGGAATGCCACAGATGCCAAAGCCACCGAACAGGATCTTGGCTCCATCCTGGACATCCGCCACAGCATCGATGGCCGACTCGTATATCTTGCCATTAGGCCTCTTTCCCGATGTGGAGTAACACGCTATAAGCTGAAACGTACAGATCGTAGCGGAATGTTAGCAGGGGATCTGGATCTGGGGGTCCATTAGCATAGTGGTTGGTTTGCTTATGATTGGGTGTCGTGTGGTGCGTGCGTGTGTGTGCCTTGTTTGTGCAAAATGTTACGTAAGTTTGCCTATTTATAATATTAAATACATGATTCCAGGGGGGTCGTCGGGGGCCTCGTGCCATCAAGTGGGCTGATCGTGTGGGTCTATCAAAATAATTCTTATCAGGGGCAGGCCTTCTAAATCAAAATACAGTGAAAATCGAAATTGCGAACAGTATTTATAGCAGTACGGAGACCCATAGACGGACAAATATCGTAATTATTCAATTAAAAAGTCGTTCCTGCAGACCGATGATTCTACAACTGCACAATAACACCGTCTGTCCAAAGGATACTTTACTGTACGTGCATATGTATGCGTTCAACATAGGTGTCTTAGAGATTTGGAATTGTGCACCTGTTGCTGTTGTTGTTTATTTTTAGTTGGAAACAGGTTTTCACCTGTTGGATCACATGATTGTTGGCATAATTGCTCTTTGTAGAGGCGGCATAAAGATAAATGTATTTATTTTAATCCAGATTATCATCTGTTTTCCAGTAGATCTACATAACATAACTATTCTTTGGTGCAGAGAGGGGGTGGTGTGGGTGGATCTGGCTGCTTACCTTGAAAGTGCCAGCGTATTTGGCACTTAAATTTCGATTGGCTACTAGTCTACAAAGCATTTTGTACTTAATTTATGTTAAAATATAAAACAAAGAGATTAAAATATATTAAAAAACAGCGCGTAACACAAACGAAAACACCTGCGAAATAGAGATGAGGGGATGTTAAATATATATTTACCAATATATCGATAAGTATTTTTTGTTGATAATAGTTTTGCAGGTGCTTTTCTTTAGTCTGACGAAAATATTAATATGCAGAGTTCTCTGGTATATATCATCAACAGAACTTTTATGAAGTTGGGACACTATTTTTCTGCTGTTTCACTTGTTGAGATCGTATACCCGCGCTTTTGGTTCTCTTTATCGAACACAGGGTTGCTATAGAAAAATATCGGTACTTTTGTGCGATAAGCGGCGATAAGCAAATTTGGCAATTTGAAATTCAATCATATTTGAATCCTAAATTATTCTTTTGTTGCACAATTCTGTCCGTTCAGATATATTTTTTGTTATGTTTATACACCCTATTTGCGCTTAAAACATATCGAGTATTTATTTAAAGAGTAATTTTACCGACAGTCGCGAACTCGAATTGCAAAAGTGGAATTCCAATATCTTTCTTTCGGTTTCTTTCAGTTTCCGAGCAGTCGCGTCGACATGAAACTTATTTCTCTGAAGTTAAATCTTTAATTATTATTTACTATTTACTTATAATTTTTCACATCTGAACACTTCGATCGCTAGTTGAGAACTGAAATCTTTAATTAGTCATGCGTTTTAACATAGAACTGGACCGCATTTTGGAAAAATTGATAATTTCCGACGGTGATCGCGCCAAATACACTGAGGAGGATGTAAAAATTCAAAGCCATGTTATTGATAAACTAAAGTTGGCAGAGGATAATTTCCGCACGGCTTTTGATGGCCTTGGCCTTATAGGTAAGCTACTGGACCTGCCGAAACGCTAACCAAATGAGTCATCATCCTGTTTTTCTTTTAGGAAGCTACTGGGATAGGAAACCTGATGATTTTGATTTGCATATGAAGCTGAAATTTCCATTCCCTATCACCCCGAAGGCTGATAAGAAGGGATTCGTGTTCTTGTGTGCAAATGACAACAATCATCCTGTCGTAGCCGACATAAATGCTTAAATGGAAAGAATCTTCAAGATTGGTTAGGCAATACATTCGGCAAGGTGTTCAAATCAAAGCTAAGTCTTCTTTGCAAGACTGGAGAAGAATATGAAGTATGTAATGTACACGGCCAAGGGCTACGGATGTGCCCACACCATTAAAGCTGAGGGGAAGAATCGAACCATATTGTTTGATTTTGTGCCAGCATTCGAGTTCACTTGGGCCCAGTGGCCACTTGGCGATCCAGGCCTTTATAATAGTCGTAAGAAACGAATACGCAATTTCCCATGGTTCGCTGTACCGCAAAACAAACCTGGCTCAAAAGATGAGCAAAGCTTTATGGTATGTGCCCCGCATTGGGAACGCCAATTATCAATGGATGTACATGGGTCTTCGAATATTGTTTACGTCTGATGAAGGGATTGCTCACGTGCACGATTTTCCCCATCTATCAAGTTACATGCTGAAAACTGTCTTGCTGCATGAACTTAGAAAATTTAGCTTTGCAATGTATTTGCCAGAGCTCTTCATAAAGATGTGGCACTGTTTGGTAGTTTGTCTAAGAGAAGGCAAACTGGAATTCTATTTCGCCAAAGGGCATAACATTTTTGACAGTTTGAGTCCTGAAGAGCTCCAAAATTTAGCTATTCAGCTGAGCGCTTGGGAAAACTTCACTCAATTACTTCACTGGCGCCAATCAAAAGCTTATTCACCTTTTTCACGTTAAATAAGTTTTATAATCAACTTGATTCTTAATTACTTATGTATGTATTTCCTCCGACAATAAAATCTTGAATTAAATATGAGTTTTCTACTGGAAATGGCACAAACATATACTGTATAGATTGTATGGATGCATTTCATATTTTGTATTTGAATAGAGAAGACAGGCAAAAATTGTCAAATAATTTCATATATTCACGGGAAATGCTCGAATTCTGTTTTTTTTTTTCTAGTGGAGCCTTTATTATTTGAAAAACAGATAAGCATGGGCTAAACTGAATTTTGTAAACTCTGTGTAAATGCTACTAATTGCTTTATCAGCACTTTCACATTAAAAAAAGAAAGGGACAGCTTTCAGATGTTTCTTTTTGTTTTCGTGAAATAGAGAGAGAGAGAGAGATAGATAAAAAGTGTGCCCCACAAAGTATATTAATATGAGGTGAGGCATTTCCATTCTTCAAGTTCATGAACGCATTAAGCTGTGTTCCTTAAAACTGTCATACCCCACATTAATATTCTTTGGGGAGTCCGCAAAGTATTTACATCTTTCTCTTTGGCGTTTTTTTAGCGTGGCTCTCATTCTATTTCTTGCCTCCCATTTGTTTGGATCCGCGTCGCTCTGTGATCCATTCAATTCCCCTCCACATTTGCCGGGCATTTGTTTATTTGATATTCACAGAATCCGAGATAAACACAGCAGAAACCACAGCCACATCATGCAGGGCGTCCGTCGGTGGAATATCAAGCGTTTCTCGCTGCTCCTCACCGCCGCCTTGCTGCTTTATGTCTTTGTGCTCTCCAACGGTTATCAGAAATACCAGATCGAGGGCATTATCGGCAAAACGAGACCGGAAAAGGTCTGGGAGTATGTGGCCGACTTTAACAAAATGCGTCTGCTCAACCCGTCAATGTGAGTATATGCTTCAGCAATGGCACCGGCCAGTCTATCTATGTATCTATAATTCTATCTCCATTTCCTGCAGCATAAATTTCAAGATCCTCGCCGATCACGGCCACGCCCATGACTGGCGCTACACGGTGGAGTACACGGAGCGACTCTCCTACTGGCCCTACTGGCTGAACACGGCCACGGCCAAGTATGTGGTGACCAAAACGAAGCCAGGGATCACACCCGTGGCCTATGGTATTCAGTCGATCCACGAGACATGCTTCTTCAGTGGCTTCTACTGCTGTGAGTTGATCCTTATCTTCGCTTAAGGCAATGCTTATTCTTCCCCTTTCGTTCTCCCCTCGGCAGTGCACTCTTTGAGTGAGTTTAGCTTCAGTGCCTCCAATGAAGACACCTTGGCCCTGGAGCGGATCCAGTACCAGTGTCCACCGCTCCTGGGCAGCATGTGTCGACGGGAGCTGGAGTATCAGCGTCAGGCGGTCATGCACAATCTGACGCACATATTCAGCAAACAGCGGATCTGAGGGCCCCATCTAGAAACCGGATGTGAGTTAGGATAACATTTTTTTTTAACTTGGAAAAAATGAAAATTTGTATTCCACTAAATTGGCTAGTTAATCGGTTCGCTTAATGTTTTACAGTTAACATTATACCACTTTTATGTTTTAAGTTTTCAATAACATACGAGAGAGTCTTAATTTCTGTGCCAAGGGATTCCCTGAATTCTGTTAACTTATGAATGGATTTTGATTGAATCACCTCCTTCCTGCCTGCCTCCTGTAGATGTACAGGCAGTGTCATTTGAACAGATCTAAACGCTTCCTTTTGGTTGGTCCTGCACTGCGTGCTGATCGTGCCCGGCAAGCTGCCTCGCTCGTCGATGGCGCCATGGGGGTGCTGGGTGCACTCAGGGACTCGGATATGGAGCTGTTCTGGGAGGACATTCCGAAGGCGGACCCAAACCAACGCGTCAGCTTCGTAGACTGCGTGGACTTGTTGGCCGCCTTGGGCGATTTGCGCAACGTTTGCGTGGCAGATGTGCGATTATTGCTGGTGCTCGGCTTCTCTTGTCCCGAGCTGATTAGATAGTTAGTGATCTTATTCGATTGTGTGGCGCGATCCTGCTGGACAGGTGAAACATCACCTGAGGAGTTGATGCGCAGGCGGCTCCCAAACTCTCCGTTGTTGGTAATCTCAAAGAAGTCATCATCTGCAAAAGAACGCCGCTGTTGGCTTATCACTTTCGGGGTGTTCTGCTGCTGCTCCTGCTCCTGCTGCAAGGGCTGTGTTCCATTCGGAAGGCTGGGTAGGACCTTGGGGCTGGATGTAACCGGCGGACGCGGCTCAAACATCTGCTCTAGGATGTCGAGGCAGGAGCGTTCGCGCTTCTTCTTGGCAGGTCCAACGATCGCCTTCGCGTGCTGTTGCTGGAACTGCTTTACCTCAGATCCAAATATCTTGAAGCCCTCGAACTCAAAGGGAGACGAGGGCTTCGGTGCTGGTTGCGCCAACGTCAATTGAGAAATTTCCGAACAGTTGCTGAAGATATCCGGAGATTTGTTCGGGTTCCTCTGCTGCGAAAGCAGCATTCCGAAGTGTGAGGAGCCACTTGTCGGTGTTTCCTGCTTACGCTTCCGCTTCAGTGCCTTCGTGCGGCGGCTTTGCGGCGAGGATGAACACGGCAGCGAGCTCTCATCGTGTGAGCTGTTAATGACCACAGTCTCCACCTGCTTTGGACTGGTCAATGGAACGGACAGCACCTCCGAGTCGCTGAACAGTGTGAAGGTCGACGGCAGCATCAGGGGCGCCGGCTGGGGCGTGAAGGGTATGCGGAAGGCGGGCAGATCCAGCACGTCCACATTATCCGGCAGCTTTTGCCCACACTGCATGTACTCAGAGGACAGAGAGCTGCTGCTCACCACTTGGGGTGTAGGATCGATGGGTTTGATTTTCGAGTTCTCTACGGTAGGCGTTTCCTTTGATTTGAGTGTGGGTGGTTCTCCCTTCTGCGTTTCGTTTTTGGTTGGACGTCCTCGTTTTCGCTTGGGTGTTTCCTCTGTAGCAGTGGGCGTTCGCTTGGTATTCGATTTTTCCTCGATTGTTTTCTTGGGCGGACGACCTGGCTTCTTCTTGGGCGTCTCCTGCGGCACGCTGTCCTCTCGCTTCATCCTCGATTTGCTCGTCCTTGAGTATGACTGACTCCGTCTGGTGTTTTCTGTGAGTGCGCTTTTTGCAGTCTTCCAATTTGATTCTGTGCATCAAGTATTTGCTGTTCAGCTTCGCGTCTGCGGAGCGCGTCAACCGCTGCATTCCGCGTGTCGCTGGGCGTCTTATTGGTGATGATGGGCTCAAGATCTGACGGAGCTTGGCCTTTGGCTCTGTCTTAGGAGTCACCGGTGGCGGTGTCGCTGCCTGATTAGGTGGGGTGCTCTCACGCTTTGACGCCGCCAAAGACATTCTCCTCAGCCGCACATTGACTTTTCTTGTCTTTTCGGTAGGCGACACATCAGCAACAGGCTCATCAGGAGCAGCAGTTGAACGCGTTTTCTGCCTTGAACTATTCTCGTCCTCTGGCTCCGATTCAGTAAGTTCTGGCTGTTTGGCAGGAGGCTGGCGTCTCACGTATTTACGCTTCGGTTTAATTGAAGGCGACTCCTTTGATTGTTTGCGCGAAGGCGGCGTGCTTGGAGACTTAATGATCTCGCAATCATCGCTGGAGACAATCATAACTTCATTGTTATCTAAAACGGGAGCATTTGATGGGAGCAGCATCACTAGCTCATCTTCAGATTCTGATGATTCAAAGAGCAACGGCGGCATGATCACGGCTTCATTGCTATGCTCCGACAGCGGCTCGGCTCTCGCTGGATCGTCTATGGGAGGTGCTTCTATGGGATCACCTGGATTGATCTCCACAGATGATGCCACTGTAGAGCAGACTTCCGAGGAGCCACTGAGCGTGCTCTGACTATTCCTAGAGGCCAGCCACAGATTCAGATTCGTCTTGTATTGCTCGAACGTCACAAGCGGCAGGCTCTGATCGAACTGATGGCGTAAGCGGCGCAGACGAAAGTCCCTGTGATGACACACCTAATTACATATGGTTTTTTATGTGGGTTTAAAAGGGCTGCTTACTTTATATAGTCACTGAGAAAGCCACGCTGCTTGTAGTACTCCTCGAGATCTATGCGCTTGCTGAACACTTCTTTGGGGTCTGGCAGGTGAAACTTACGATCGAAACTCTGAAAGTTTCTGTACTGATGCTCCAGGCGTCCCCCTAGACACAACACATTGTACAGGAGTTTCACGTCAGACTGAGGAGGGAACAAAAATTGTCGATTAGATTGTGGTTCGAAACGAAATGACGTGGGTTTCGATTTCCTCACCGTTATGTCAACACTGGAGATTACAATGTTTACTTTGCCTTCGAAATGCTTCAGCAGCATTGAGTTGCAGAAGTTGTTGTTCAGTGTATGGCCGCGATTGTCCACAAAAATATAGTCGAATTTTAGTCTGCTGAGATCCCCGATGCTGCGCAGATTGCTCCATTTGGCCAGATAAACGCTGTGCGGTGACTCGGTGGTGTCTGATGGAGAGTTTTCGAAAATAAATATATAATTGAAATGAAACGCTTGACTAAAGACTAAACAATTACCTTGGACACTCTGAATGGTGTAGACGGAGAGATCTGTGAGTGTGTTCAGGTGAAACTGCCAGCCCGCGACCAGCTGTTCGTCGTTCTGCAGCACAATTAGCGTTTTTTTGGCGGGCTCCAGAGCACTGAGCAGGGCCGCCACGGAGGCTAACTTCCCCAGTCCGCTCTCATCGTTGAGAACGCTAAACTCCCCCTTGCTGAGGCGTTCGTGCAGGAATCTCACCGCATCGAGTTGGAAGCCCTTAAGATACTGCGTTACGTGGCTGGTTACAAGGGCGGTCTCCGAGAGCCGCAGTTCCGGTGTCTGCTCGGACACAAAGTGATACATGTCCGTTAGTGGTGAGCGTGATGAAGGGCCAGGTATATGGCCACGAGTATGTAGAGCAGCTGAAGGTATGAGAAGATCACAAACATTGAACAGGAGCCAATTATCATCTTTTTTGACGGTGAATCGTACTCCGAATTCATATATATATTTGTGGGAAATACAATTTTTGGCTCCAGTTTTTATTTCGCCATTCACACCGGTCCGCTTGATATGTGTTGGCAGGTCAATCAGCTGTTTCAATGCAAAAGTTTTCAGCACTTTTTATGCCCGGTACGCCGTTTAGCAGCACTGTCCCACGGTTCGAACGAAGTTCTGAAGATTCGTATTATTCCGAAAGAATTTTTCTCGACAAAATCTGGGATGATATCATCAAAATTACATGTAACAGTTGCATTTTGCAAACGAGTACTCAGTTCAGGAATGGATGGCCATTAGTTGACCAATTTCCAGCACTGATATAATATTATAGCTTTTTGCAACACCTTTCAGCAGCTGTCAGCTGGTCCGCAAAGTTCAATAAGAATATAAATGTTAATAAGTCGATTTTAATCCCACGCTAATCCTGGGAGCTTGGTAACATAAATCCCAAAAAAAAAAAATAGAATAAATAATAATTCTGTGCGGAAGCCTATTGCCACTATTAAATGAATCGCAATTTGGCACGCGGAAAGCCGAAGGAGCCGGGACCAAGCCCAAATGGCTGGATTTCGGTCGTAAGTAGAACAAATCAGCGGACAATAAACAAGGCATTGACGACGACATTTAAATTTGCTCGATTAGGTTGATCCTCGGGCCAACAACATCGATGAGAGGATGGATATAGCAGCGCCTGCAAAACAAAGAACGATTGTAGCACCATGGAAATGCACGTGCGTTTTGCTTAGTTTTGTCGCTTGTATTTCTTTCGATTATGATTCTCCATTTCAGAAAGGAATTTAAACAGGCATACAATCTTATATTTGGGAAGAATGCATCGAGCAGACAGCGTCGAAAGGGTCTGTCCATGATCCGTATTTGGAAACTCCGACGCGGCAGTCTTTGCCCGGCGGCTGCTCTGGCCACTGCCGTGATTTTGCGGGCGCAGCTGGACGACAAGAAAGGCGACTTGAATCTGGACAAAATCTATGCCCATGCCATTATGCGCTTCTTCAATTTCATGTCGTCCACCGTACAAGGCCACAACTGGAGCAGCATGTACGACAAGGCTCAGGAGTTGGGACTACCATCATTCGTGGTCGATATTCGGCACAAGTGTTCGCACGGCACGGAAATGCCACCCGTGGATCTGCTGCGGAATGCAGCCGACATTTGCCTACAATGGCTGCAAAATCACTACTGGCTGCCGCTCCAGGATACCCTCCGCGATGTGGATGCAGCAAACCCGGAGGGCAAGGACATTAAATTCAGACAGAAGTTGGCACATCAGTTATCCGCTTTCGATCTAGCCTTGGAGTGCCAGGTCAAGAAAGCCCACAGCCTCAAGGCTATCAAAAAACTGAAGCCAAAAGAGTTCAATACAATACGGATCTATTTGGCCAAAAATAAGCTAAAGACGCCCACGGAGATGCTAGACTTTGTAATAAAAAAGCTAAACGAATTAGTCAAGCAAGCGTCCACTATTAAGAATCTGCCAGATGTATATGTTGCGGAAATATTAAGATTGAAATATTTCATAGTCGTAGGCCTGGAAATGGAAGACAATGAGGAAAAGATAATAGCTGCCACTGAGAAACTGTTCAGCCTAACCGCCGTCCACGGGTTCACTGAAAACCTCTTTGTGGCGCTCGTACAACTGACTGAAAATGTCTATGAACCGGATGACCGGCGATTGGGCGCCAGATATTGGGCCCTAAAGATGATTAAAACCTTCGCCATGCTGTCTCGCATGAAGCGCATGTTCAAAGAGGAGCAGGATAAAGTATGGTTATCTGAAAATGAATCTAGTATTATTTGCTAAGGGTATTATTCTTCCGTAGAATGACAAGCTCAAGCCGGTTGATTTCTCGTCTCTCAACCGCCACATGCTGCCGAAAATTATTCGTACTCTTCTAGCTCACTCTGGCGTGGATATTTCACTCACTCTGATGTTTGGCAGCAGCCCAAAGAATCCACGCGCTGTGATTTTTGACCACCAGTTCTTCCAGACGCGATGTTCGTATCTCAGTTCATTTTCAGCTCCCATAGTCCAAGCGTAAGTGTGGTATATGAAAACGATTAGCCTGTCTTATAACCGACATTCTATGCCGTAGTTTGATTCCGTTGACAAAGTCGCCTTTGGGAGCTTCGAATCCCATGGAGCAGCTTGCTAAGTCTTGCCACCCTAGAAACTGTTCGCCTACCATTCCCCTGGGTATTTGGACGCTTGAGAAAGGTATGCGAATGTGGAAAACAATTATACCACCGACTAATGTATCTTTTTCAGATAATAATTGGTCTACTTGTGCCCTAGGCGTGCTTCCGTCGATGATTAATAAACAAATAGTTTCAAGCCAGGATCACAAATAAGTGTTATGAGCATAAAAAAATCAAATCCAAAAAGATGTGTCCTGGGTGTACGAAACAAGTAAAGAAGCTTCCATATTTTTTGAAGAGGTGTTTTAAAACAGCATATTACCAATTTGAAAACAGTTATTTCTCAAATATCTTTTGAGAATTTCACAAGAGAAAAGAGAGGTATTGAAGTATAAATTAAAAATATATATCACTTTTCGTCAGAGACCTCTCCGCTCAAAAGATTTTTGAGTTCAATTTTTGTTTTCGATTTTTATACTTTATGGTATTTTTAAAAGCCAAAATTGTGCAAAAGTATTTTAATTTGACATGGTGTATACTGGTATTCTAAAGAATCTAATCGGCGTATTGATGTTTTCGATGTTTTTAGACCCTTGCCAAGAAGGAAAACTTGCAAATCTTGTAGAACATTGTTTCATCTATCAGTTAAAACTATTTGTTCAGCGTTCAGTATCCTATTCAGATAGTTATATCACTAACCATACAATATATTGTATGGTTAGTGGCTATATTAAACAGAATATCAAAATCGAGGAATATGTTATATTTGCGGTATATTTTGAGGTATGACCGTCTTACTTCATTGGGACTTTTTCGGGGACTTCCTTTTTCATCGCAAGAATTTCCCTTACATTCCATGCTCACTTACGTATTTTACCGTTGGCAACATTTTTTTATATGGGCCAGCAGCATGTGCCCCGAAATTAGTGACATTGTCCCACAACATTTGGACGGAATTAGCAACATTTTCATACCCCTTAGGAAAGGATATTATAGAATTTAAGAAAAGTTTGTTTTACTAGGCACCAATTATTGCAGAAACTATTCAGTCTCTATCTCAGAAAATGTTACGGTTTTTGGTCTTCTTATAAAGACTGAAAATGGGTATCGGGATCGATGTTATTATTAATAAATTGATCAAATGCATTATTGGGTCAAAAAATGTAAATATGTGCAAAATACAATAAAGCAGCTGGAAATAAAGAATTTTATCATCAATCAAATGAAAAAGGGTATACATATGTCCATACCAACGGTAAAGTTTCCAAATGATGTGACATTCCATGCTCACTTACGTTTTCTTACGTCGCATGTCATGCTCACTTAAGTTTTATAAACGTTATTTTATAAACAATCAAACCAATCGGAGTCCTTAAAATTAACCAGTCTGTAGAAAATTGTTTTATCTATTGTATAAAATTATGTGTTCAGGTCTGAGGGTCCCAGTTGGCTAGTAATATAAAACAGAACATCAAAAGCGAGGAATATGATTTTCGCCGGTATATTTACGGTATATTTTTAAAATGAGACCGTAATTCTCGGTATATTTCTGATGGTCGGACGGTATATTTTATCGATAATTCCGCGGACTGGTGATAACTGACGTCAACAATTACGCTGTCGTTTTGTTATTTTTTGATGTAAACTCAATATATTTGAATAATGTTTACTCTCTGACGCTCATCGAAGCCTCGCTCCTGTGCCTCAATGCCGTCTGCATCCTACACGAGGAGCGCTTCCTGGCCAAGTGTAAGTTCGTGTAGATTGGAATTTCTAGCGCCACGACGCTAATCCTGAGCACATTTTCAGTTGGCTGGGGCCGGCAAGCGGGACAGCAGGACTTTGGAGCGCCCACGGCCAAGGACCAAGTGCTAAATCTTATCCGTTCCATCCGAACAGTTGCCAAAAGTACGTAGCATCTTCCACATCATAAAACAAACGGATGAATAACGATGTCCATCTCTTATTTCAGTTCCCTTGATATTTCTTAATATAATTGCGATTATATTTAAGCTATTACTTGGTTAATAACATAAAATCTATTGTAAAAAGTATACTAAAAGCATTTTTGAGTGGCCTGCACTGGTTATTGTGCCACATGGGTGCCCGCCTTGCGTTGGAGCACACATTTGACGCGGTTCTCCAGTGCTATGCTGTAGGCGTCTAGCTTGTAGGCAGCAGCCTCTAGTTTGTCCACCGTATCGGATATCTCATCGATCTGCTGCATTAGGGGGGCCAGCTGCTGAAACTTGAGGCTCAGATCACTGGTAGACACGTTCAGGTTCTCTGCAATTTGACGCATGTCCTTGTACTTGGCTATGGTGGCCTTGTTCATTTCCTCCAATAGCCTGTAGTCCTCTAGGGGCGCATTCAGTTCGTGCGTAATGTATTCCTCTGTTTTCTGGAACATTTGCGTTGCCAATCGGCTGAGGTTTGGGTCGTGACGTGCCAGTGCCTCGAAGCTGGAGCTGCTGGAGAGCGTTGGCCCATGGAGTGGCGAGTCCAGGAGCGGATTCTGGTCCTGCATTACTTGAGCAGATGCAGCAGCAGCGCTGGTTGAAGGCTTTTCCGTGTCCATTTCGATGGAGTAATTTTTCGATGTTTCCGCATATATGTGCGAAACAATCGAAATTTGCTGTTATTGGTAGTCAGCTGTTTGTATGCGTGCCGCTGTGAACGGCATTTGCTGTGGTCATTCGCACGCCACCGCAACAAAGCGCAATTGTTATGACCAACGAGGGGAACGTTGTGAGCCGCGGCAATGGCCGCGGCTCTACTTTATACCCGGTACTCAGTCAGTACATACATACATACATACATACATATATGAGCTTACGATTTATGAAATTTATTACATGTTCGCAAAGGGACGAATTAAATTTTGGGCAAAAAAAAATATTTAAAATATAAAAATATGAAGTCATAACATTTTTGGAATTTTTATACATGTTTCCATATTTGTTTACATATGCTTTTTACATCTGCTTCTACATTTCTACATGTATAACTACATATTTGAGACGTACAAGTGTTTGCGACAGAGAGAGAGAGAGGGCATGGCAGGCGTTGCGTAGCCACTGAAATTTAATTTTTTTCTTTTGGCCATAATAATAATCCGACCTGATCCATATTCGGCAATCTGGTAGATATGGTAATTTTCCATGATTCTGCGTTTTTGGTTTTCATTTATCTTAAAAATTGTGGATTCCACAGATTTTCGTCCTTTGTGGGGGCGGAAAGGGGCGTGGAAAAATTTTGAAATACACTTGTGCTGGTTTGATATCACAGGAGTTTGGATAAAAAATTTGGTTTCTCTAGCTCTTATAGTCTCTGAGATCTAGGCGCTCATTTAAACGAATAAGCAAAGCAGACAGGGTGGCGTGTGAGAGAAAGCGAGAGGGAACGATGGCTTTCGAAATGGTTTTCTTCATTGTAGCTATAATAATGATTCGATCTGATCCAGATTCAAAACTCTGATAGAAATTCTCTATGATTCTGCGTTTTTAGTTTTCTCGTATCTTCAAAATTGTGTACGCCACAGACCTTCGTCCTTTGTGCGGGTGGAAAGGGGCGGGGCAAAATTTTGCAACACATTTGGAGTAGTGTGATCACACAGGAAACTGGATTCAAAACTTGGTTGCTCTATCTTAAATGGTCTCTGAGATATTGGCGCAAATGAAGACGGACAGACGGACGGACGGACAGACAAACATGGCTATATCGACTCGGCTATTTATGCTGATCAAGAATATACATATATACTGTATGGTGTCGGAAACGCTTCCTTCTGGGCGTTACACACAACCGTTATCCCCACAAATCTAATATACCCCTATACTCTTCGAGTACCGGGTATAAAAATGACGAGTACGGCAAAAATGTTCTGTTCTATAAATATGAGTGCAGCTCGCATTGATAAGACCATTAGAAGACCAAAATTACACGGACCAGCATGTCACGTGGGAACGAGGATCGCAAGCTGAAGCATCTTTTCGATGGAGGCTCGTGGAATGTTTACGAGCCAAACATTCTCAATTTGGGTGTTGGGGCTCCGGGAACTGACCTTCTCGAGTCCTGCTGCGATATCTTTCAGCAGGCCACCGAACACTGTCTGGTGAGTGGCGTGCACCAATTATGCAATTTCCCAATTCGAATGACCTTGTGCACTTTTTCAGCAACATGAAAAAAAGGAAAACCAGTCGCTGATCTTTCAGTACGGACCCACAAATGGTTGCTTTGAGGTGCGGCGTGAGATAGCCACATACTTCAGCGCTATGTACGACAGCCCTGTGAACTGGTGAGAGTTGGTCTGCGGTTTTGTGGCCTTAATATTTATACGATTAGACTTTCATTGTTTTATGTTTTTAGTGAGGATTTGATTATTACGGCTGGCGCCACAAACGGCCTGCACTTGCTGCTGTCAACGTTGATTGACTTTCAGGGCTTTATATTTGTGGATGAGTTCACCTACATGATAGCCCTGGACAGCATGAAGCACTTTACCAGTCTGACCATCGTGCCGGTCAAGCTGAATGATGATGGCGTTGATCTGCAGGATCTGGGCGAAAAGGTGGCCAAGCATAGATTCAGTTCGCAGAGCAAAGTTTTTTGGGGAATGTACTACACCATCCCGACCTACCACAACCCCACGGGCATACTGTTCTCGCCAGGTAGGTCTTTCCTCCGGCCAAACAGTTGTCTTTTTATTTTATTCTTTACTCGTACATTTCAGAGGTTTGCCGTGGCATTATCCAGCTCGCCAGGATGTACGATTTTCTTGTTGTGTGCGACGATGTGTATAACATTTTGCACTATGGCGAGAGGCCTGAGGCGCGCCTGCTTTCCTATGATGTTCGCTCGGATGCTGACTATGCCGGCAATGTCATATCCAACTGCAGTTTCTCTAAAATTCTGGGACCTGGTCTGCGCCTGGGCTGGCTGGAGGTGCCGCCGCGCATAAGACCCATTCTGGAAGGCAGTGGCTTTGCCAACAGCGGCGGCTGTTTCAACAACTACACCGCCGGCATTGTGGGTAGTCTGTTCAATCTTAATCTTGCTCAGAAGCAGATAGCTCGCTTTCACGAGACCTACAAGGAGCGGATGCTTGCCACCACAGAGACACTCAGGGCGGAGCTGCCCGAGGGCTGCAAAATGATAAGCCCCAGTGGTGGATACTTTATTTGGATACGACTGCCAAAGACTCTAGATGCTAGAGAGTTTCTCAAATACAGTCTGGAGCACCATAGGATTGCGTTCATTGCTGGGCCTCGCTTCGCGTCGGACGGCGAGAGTGGTAAGCAATTCTTTCGTTTATCCATTGGCTTCCACGGCAAGACGAAGCTTGTAGACGGAGCCCGGCGTCTATGCCAGGCGCTTAAGGATTATATGAAAACCGAGACCACTCCCTAGGATTGTTTGTTCCGTCCTTAACCATCCGCAAGGCGTATCTTAATATGGCAAAAAGGTTTATGTTTATTCATATTGTTGTCTGCTATCATATCATATCATATCATATCATACGTTAAATAAGGCTTATAAAGATGTGACTTGGCACTAAACTACTTATCAAAGAGTTTTATAAACTACACAATGCTTAAAAATATCACAAATCTGATAAACTGTTACGATTACTACCTAATACAAGATAGAAGTTCAGATTAGAAGTTTACACATTGTACAAAATAGAGCAGATCTTATCTGCAACTCCATTGCATCTGCATCTGCAGATCCTCTTGTCATTTGTGCTGCGAATGCGAATGTCTACCGATTTAGATATCTTCCGTTTGCTCATAATACTTTCGCTTGAATTGGAATGCCGGCTGGCGGATTAGACTTGACTTGAATGCGAGACGAAACACTACTCGGAGAAGGTCAGGACGATCTCCCTGAGTGAGGTGTAAGTGCCGATGACAAGCCCCAGGATGCCCACAATGATGAGCACAAAGTTACCTAAACAAAAGAGCAATTAATTATGCAACGGCTCAATGGTTTTGGGGTAGAACGTGAAAGGCTACTCACTCAACAAAAGCCAGGCCTTGCGGAGCCCCTTGGTCTCGTACCAGTGCGTGCAGATCTGGATGAGGGCCGGGAAGGCTAGACCCAGGGCTGACAGGCACAGGGCACCAAAAAGAGAGATGAACAGTTCCAGATTGGGTATGGCCACAGCCAGAAGGACTGCAAAAGGAAAAGATATTTAGTAATGTACCGAAGATATGTGGAAGCGGTTCGATTTACAAGTCATCAGGACAAGAATCGTACGGACTGCGTACTCCCAGAGGAGCTTGTTGCGCTGGGGACCCAACCGCTTGCCAACGTAGTCGTTCCAGGTGATGTCAATGGCCACATAGCAGGCGAGTCCATGGGTAATGTAGATGGCAAATGCCAGCATACCCTTCACGCACTGCGACAGGCTAAAGAGGTAAAAGAGGATTAAAGAATGGTCGAAAGGGGAAACCAGTACAAGTACTTGCACTCACAGTTCATGCTCCGGCATATTCAGCGTAATGGAACCCAGAACGGAGTTGCCGTAGTTGAGATAGCCAAAGAGACCCATGCCCACGTACAGGAACACAATAAGGATCATGGAGACATTGAGGACACCACAGTTTCCACCAAACTTTTGCGGTGTCTTCATTTCATTCTCCAACGGCAGGATAACACCGATGGCCTCCAAGGCGAACAGAACAGTACCGAAGAAAAGCGGAAAGTTCTCGGGCTTGCCGAAGGCATCCTTGCCCTCGGTGGAAACGGGCTCGCGGAAGATGTAGTAGCAGATGATGCCAAAAGAGACCATGGTAATGGCGTTGGCCAGCGTGGAGAATGGGGCCAAATACTTGAGGTTGCGCACCCAATTGATGAGGATCAGCGGCAGCAGAATGATGATCATGCAGAGGCGCACATCGATGTTCGTGTCACCCACGGCGTCCACAATGGCCTTGATGTTCGAGGCGACAAACACCACGTAGACACAGCAGGTGCCCAGCTGGTAGATCAGCAGGAAGGTGTTCACCACGGTCCCAATGTACGGGGCACAGGCCCTAAAGAAGCCCGGTCCCTCGCCCAAAGCAGTCTCCGCCACGGCCGGATAGTTCATGCTGGGAATCTGCAGTGAAGAATAGAGAACACTGATTAATCTCTGTAATGCCATGGGTGGCGCATGGTGGCATGAAGCCCACCTTCTTCCTTCGGCACAGCTCAAATTCCGCCTTGACCAGCTGATGGATGCAGTACGTGCAGATGAACCCAATCACAATAGTGCCAATGGAGCCCGTAATGTAGCCAGAGTTGCGGAAGGCATTGGGCATGGCCAGAATGCCCGTTCCCAGAGAGCCCTTCAGCAGATGGAACAGTGTCTCCGAATTGCTATACGATTGGGAATGGATTATTTGACCTTGATTTTTGTTTAATCTCAGCTTACGTTGTAGGATGCTCCACGTCGCGATGCTGGTAGGGATTGTAGTCGGGATCCTTGGCCACTATGGCCTTGTTCTTGCTGCTGCTGCTGTTGTTGCTGCCACCCTTCTCGGCCAGCTCCAGGGAGTAGGTCTTCCCCCCCGGCTTCTGTACGGTGTCCGCATGGTCGCCGACAAAGCCTGCATTACTGTGTCCATTCTTACTCATGGCTGTAAATGGACAAGGAAATACTATTTAATAATGTCTGTTTTTAAAAGATTCTATCTGCATCTGCCTGTGCACTCGAATCTGTGTGTCTGTGTGTCTGTCTCTCTTTATCTCTCTACCCCTCCCTCCATCTCTCTCGAACCGCAACAAGTGCGTGCAATGTGCAATGTTCGCTTTTGCTCTGAAAATAGTTTGTGCCGCTGACATATTTCTAAATTGAAAGCAGACCTCAACGAATGTCAAGTTCAATGCAAGCGAAGCGTTGCCCCATGCCCATGCCCAATCCCATACCATACCCAATCCCATGCCCATCCACATACCCGTACGAGTTGTACCCCCAGTACCTTGCATTTCGTGCCGTGTCTGAAACGTGTTAAAATAGAATAAAACAAAACCGAAAAACCTCTCGCAAATGTCGCCAATTTTAGTGTCACTTGTCTCTAGCTTTAGATTTAGCTGCGATTCCCCCACCCCCATTCCCGTTCCCCCTTTCTTAATTAGAAAATATGTATCTGTATGACGTGGGCAATTTGGGGACATTTTACTGCCTTCCAGTTAAGATAATCTTCTTTTCTCATCACATCTCATCTCTCGTCAAAGATATGGAAATTTTTGCCAAATTGCGACAATTTTTCCGGTTCTTCAATCTTGCGAGTCGCGCGAGTCTCTTGCAGTATTATCTACTGTAATTGCTCTCGTTGACATCTTGACTGCAGATCCCAGGCCAGATATGATACATATGCATGTTATGAGACTCGAGACTCGAGACCCCAGACCCAAGACCCGAGATTTGATCTTCTGCCTCTTTCGATCTTCCGCACCCAATTTCAGCCGCTGTAAACCTGAATGACTCTCTGCATAATCTCAAGTACAGCGGGTACGGTACGGGTTTGTCTGTACCAGAAGTCAAGTCTTAGATATGCGGAAGTCATTAGCTCAGCTGATGAATGGAACTCTCAGAAAATCAGTCTTTGACTCTTCGAAACTGTATCGAATGGGTATCGGAATGAGTCAATGGATTTCCATGGGAAACCTTTGTAGGAAAAGGTGCCAATTGAATTAATGAAGAGGGAAAAACTTCAGAGTGCAAGTAATTGCTCCTTTGAATACCTAATGTAGTAATGGGAAATTCTACAACAAATATAGCCTCAATAGAAGATCTTTGTTTTGTACACACATAACTTTCTAATTGAAAATGAAACTGGCGAAAACCAGACAGCTTTTCGACTACGCAACACAAAATTGGTAGAAATAATTACCATAATTTATTCTTGGTATAAGCAACTAAAAGCCAATACCAATACCCTTAGTAGTTTGTTTTAATAATGAAGTGCAGGCGGCTTAAACTGGATTGGAAGTGGTGGAAGTCGTGGTCCCCTAGCCGTGTTTGCCTTCCCTTTAAATGAGTCGCATATTTTGCTCATAAATTAATTTTATTTGCCTTTTGCCAATTTGCAAATTGCCAATTTGTTTTGACTGTTTTTCTGCGCATGATTTAGTGGTGATGAGATGATTTCCCCGTTCCGTTTTGCCAACAGAACTAAAAATAGCCGCATATACAATGCAATAATTTTTGAAAAAATGTTTGAGCCCAAGAATTCCCCATGAATCGTAGTCGCTTGCCGCCGCATAGCCCTGCCCACGGCCCCCGGCCGCCGACCACCGCCGCTTTTCACGTGAAGAAAAAAACAACATTTGAAAACAGCACGCGACTCGAGAGGTTCGTTGTTTCGTCTGCTTCTTAATGTATTGTTATTTATGTATTGTATTTGTCGTCTAGAGTTAGCCAAGTTCAATGAGCCAAGTCGTCGAACGGTGGAGCTGTGAAGCAGCGAAGCGGCCTTAGCGGTCTGCAGTCGTCGAAGTGGCTCCGATGTCGAAGCTGTCGAGCACCAATTTTAATTGTCAGCAGCATGAAAGGAAGGCTACGTTTTGGATATTCGAGGGCGAAGCTTTTGATACCCTTGCGAAGTTATCTTTCATCCGATTAGTTTACGAGTTTCCATATGTTTGAGGAAAACAGGAAATGTGTCGTACATTCCATTTATTGTATTTTTGGTTGGAATAACTTGAGGAATACCCGAGTTTTTCTCTTACAAAGAGTTGCTGTTCAACCGATTGCTCCTGTGGCTATGATATAGTGATTCGATCTTTGCTGTCCCGATCTATATATACAAAATGCTTCGTGCATTAAGAAGGGGAAGGATCTGTACAAAGATTCAGACAAGTGGAAATCTACTTCGCTTTCAGCTTCACTTTCTGCACTGTCAAATCTTCACTCAATCCTATAATACCCTTTGAAGAGACACAAAAAGTTGGTGCCACAGCAATTGCTCTATGATCGGTCAAGACGGGGGCGGGGGCGGGCGAATCTAAACCTGGCTTCTAAGCTTATAAAAGCCGTCGGCCTTGCCCCGCTTATTGATTTGTGAATTGAATTTTTGAATGTCTAATCAGAGGTGCAGGTCTCTGACTGGTCTGGTCTGGCAGTGAGTATTCCCATCTGAATTGGTTCTATCCACAGACGGCTCTCTGGTAACTTGGTGGTGCGATCGTGCGAACTTGTTGCATAAACTGCATGGGCGAAGAACACGACACGAAACAGTTGCAACACTCTCAACGGGGAGACGAGGCACGCTCGAATGCTCCGCTCTCGTACTACAATCGAATTAAAACGACCGTTAGCAACGCTAAAGGTAATTTATCATGGGTGATCTCTCCGTCTCTCTCGCTATGTCTCTTTTTCTCTCTGTCACTCTGCCTCTGAGGTGTGGTCGGAGTCCAGGCTCTGCCAGAGTCCACTGATCGAACGATATCTGCTTTGAACTGTCTATAACTTGACCAACGTGTTGCATAGATGATATGCACCATATCTGGAGGCTATGCTGCTTATCACTGGAGTATATTACAACACACACACACACATACAGATAAGGACAAAGTGTAATGTGGGTCTGGTCTGGAATTCCTTTCACCGAATATCCCTTTGTAATTCGCTGGCAAACTATCAAACTGCTCTAGCGACCCTTGTCCCGAGCTATTTCTGTGCACTTGATCAATGATTTGCGTCAAACCCCCACTGGCTGGCTACCGCCTGTCGCTGGCTAAATTTAAATGCAATTAGTGGGAATGGAATCCACAAAGGAGCTTTGGTCATCTGTTCCGCTGGTTAGCTCACTGCTCGACTTACGTTACTAATTTGCAAAAGTCTGTAGCCGCATAACTACTCGACGTCGATTTGATTCGACGCGACTCGACTTCCGTTCCCGAAAAAATGTTCCACTCACCGACTGTGCAGCAGCTGCCTGGCGATTGACGACTTTCTTGTATAACTCGAGGAGGAGAAGCGGTGGACCTGAAGCGGTAACTTCACCTGGCATATGTAGTATATTCGAATGGTTCGATTCGAAACACTTGCGATATCGCTTTGGCAATCCCAAATTATTGAACTAAATCGAATCTGACCACACTTTTTGCCAGCCAAGGGCACTCGACAAATTTTCTGTTTCTGTTGCTGCTGCTGCTGTTGCACGGACACGGGCACTGGCACGGGTCTGGCTGTGGCACAACCACAATTAACCGAAACACCACTCGCTGAGACACCACAAATCTAATTCAAAAAAAAAAGAGAACCCTCACCACGACGCACACCTATTATAATATCATGTATTAGTGTATTATAGTTTTTCGTTGGTCGGTTGGTGTTGGTTGGCTGGGTTGTGTGTCCGATCTGTGTGCGATCTCTGTAGCGATGTGATCGTGTTGGCCGCGCGTTAACGACTAAATCAGACCCAACGTGGGTCACCAGTTTTAAGCATCGCGCGAAACGTTGCACGACGCACACACACAGCGAAACATCTCGCACATTTGTCGAGTGTCGCAGAATCCACAGCGCCAGATTGGGGCTCTCGAGGCTCGCGGGGCGGAGAGCTTTCATTTGTACATCAATCTGATCACTTAGGGCAAATTATAGAGCATGCCCCCGCTCACCGAAAGCTATCATCAGCTGCCACATCCTAGTCGGAACTAATTGCTGTAACCACAATGATCCACTGATCCGTCAATCAGAGCACTGAGCACTAAGTATTCCTGATTCCAGAGCGCTCACCTGTTGGCTTCAACTTTGAAGGTATCATAGTTGGGGGGCTGACGCTGACACACTTCATGTTTCATGTAACCATCATTATCATCATCATCAAGGCCTCTCTCTCCTCGTCCCGTTCCGTGGGCCACTTTCCTGTCTTGGCACAGAGTCGTTGCCAAATATTTGGCTGCCTGTCGTCGTATCGTGTCGCCCCTCGGGCATTGGCTGCTTCTGCTGTTGCTGTTGCTGCTGCTGCTACAGACATATGGCAAGACCACAAAAGAACCAGTAAGTGCTGTCCAGTGACTAGACTCCCAGTGTGGCAGGTAGCTGTGTACCTGTAGCACTGCACTGCACTGCTACTGCAACTGCAATTAACATGTTTTTTTCTTCAGGCAGGGGGACACGCGGCGGCAATCGATTCGATTCGATGCGACGCAAAGCGATGGCTTAATGCACTTTCTCAGCGTGCAACCGGTTAATGGGGGAGGGAGCGGGCGGGTGTTCTTCGGCCGCCTGCCGCCTGCTGCTAACTTGGCCAAATGAAATTTCATTTGCAGACAGCAGGCTGCAGTCGGTGGCAGTGGGGCCTTTTTCCGATCTCGATCTACGGGTACGTGCCCGAGCACGCATTCATTCGCATGCATTGCGCATACGCCGCGTGCCACAGTTTGTGTCTCCCTGGCGTTCGATTATGTCTTGGGGCTGGCATCTACCCTATATACCTATACCGAACATATGTACTCGGTGGAGCTCCCTCGGTGGAGCAGAAAGCCAGCCTGCACCACTCGAATGGAGTATGGCTATGGGTATGGGTATGGGTATGGGGTATCCATCGAACCGGTAAGAAGACGGCGCTCCCTCTCGTCGCAGTCGGCTCTGACGTAGTCGCTCTTTCGTCGTCTATCCACTCTTGACTTTGGCGGCAACGCTGCCAACCATTTGGCCAGACGGCTAGTCCGTGATTCACGTGCACATCAGGGAAGCTCGAACCAAATCCATCATCAACGTTTGTTCAACCCAATGACGCGGGAGGGTACGTTCAAAAGAGATGATCGTCCCGGTATTGACTCTTTAGCTCTTTTACTACCACTTAGCACCACTTAGAGGCCATATAATCGATGTTTATTGGCTTACTTTGATGTCATTTTCGGATGTTTATAGGCCACATATTCTATAGGAAAAACACCTCATCTGACGTCATTAAATTAATGGCTTGGAGGTGTGATTTTCAGATTGAATGTTTTCCGAATGAGGATGTACCGGTTATTATCTTGGAAAGCAACACAATTATAATCGATTTGAGGCCAATTTTCATTATGGAACGTGACAAATTTCAATAGAAAAAACACCATTTGGGCATAAATATAGAAATTGACGTCTGATAATTACATGCTAAAACTAAAAGCAAGCAATCTTCTTGCCATATTTGTGGAGCACTGTGTGGCTGGCATTTGGGATTTGTTTCGAAGCACTCAATAATATCGCTTTCGCAATCCCAATTACTGAACGGCACTTTTTTTGCCAGCCAAAGGCATCAATCGGACGCGTCTGGCGCGTCAGGCACATGCAATGAATGCTGTTTTTCGAAATTCTTAGGCATTCGCTTGTACGTGCAGAGTCGAGCAGCTGTAGCTGTGAGCTGTAGCTGGAAGCAAGGACGTGCCCACCGATGCTCTACTGTATTCCAGAATACAGTGCGCATACAGTGCGTAGCGAAATTAAGCGCACTCACACTCTCTCCCGCAGAGAGGTAAACACACAATAAGGGAAAATTGGTTTCGCCATGAACTTGTCCAGCACTTGTTGGGTGCTCACATTCCATTACAATGGAACACGTGCCAAATGAACAGAGCCATAGAGACATGTCCATGGAGACGCTTCATTCACAATCACATTCTCAATCCCATGCCCAATGCCCATTCCCCTTCCCATTACCATTGTCACCCTCCAGTCAGGTGGTCGACTGCCCTTTGGCCTCGACAATACCCCCAGAATACTTTTACTTTCCATTCAGCAACAGAGGCAGAGGCAGAAACAGAAACAGAACACGTGAAATGGGAAATTCTTTTTGCCATGGAACCCATATATCATACCGCTATACCGCTAATATGTGCTGGTGGTGTGATTCTCAATTGAAAAATTACTTTGTTATTCTCAATTTGTGGCTCTAACACACAGTTTTAGGCATTATGCGAATCCCATTTCGGGACTACTGGATCACTGCTGCTCCCCTGCTGATGAGTGCTGATTTATTATTATTATATTATGGTTATGGTTTCGTTTGTTTCGAATGAAGGAAGTGGGAATTGAGAGTGACACAATTCCTCGGATCGGGTATGGGTCGACTCTAGAATCTAGCTGTGATCCACGGACCTGCTGTTTCGGATCCGCAGTTGGAACCCGTTTGGTCAGGGTGAAAGAAGGTTCGTTGTGGCAAGGTCTCTGGCATTCTGTTCTGTTCTGCTTTGGCTTCTGCTGCTGCTCCGGCTTCTGGGAGATACGAGCATGTAAGTTGCATCAAGTTTTGGGAGAGCTTTTTGGCCTAATCAACATCTATGGGGAAGTGATCTGCCACCAACTAATCTGAGTGGGAGATAACCATATCTGAACGTAAAGCATTGTCTCGCTTCTGTTTCTTTATCTGTTTATCGGGGGAGCACTGCCACCTACAAAGTTGTCATCTGCGAGTTTTTTGTTGTTTTTTCTTTGAGTCATTTCTCACGTTCTGGTGTCTGGGGCCGCGACTATGGAATTGCAATAAAAGAGACCAGACGAGCGTGGCCAACACGCACCTATGACATCCATTCCACACTCTATTCATACTCGATTTCAATGCTAATGCGATTGTTAATGTTAATGTTAATGCTAAACCGCGTCCATTGCCAAGTACATGTTTCAAGTGTTTCAAGTGCTTCAGGGGGGCTGGGTGGGTGTCACTCGAGCGGGTTCCGAGAGCTTTCAACCGGAGGAGACGGAGACGGAGTGGAGTTGCGCTCAGATCTGCTCTCCTCTGTGTGCTTTGCTAACTTTTGCTTTAAGCTGAATGTCGGTTCAGATTCGCGTCTTTATTCTGTGATCACCAATCGCTGTACAAACAACACTCCTGCTCTCACACGCGTCGTGTCGTATACTTGATTTTAATTGCTACCGATTTTGATTCTGCTGCTAATTCTAATTCGACTTCTGTGTGGAATCCAGTTCCAATCGGCGCGAACAATGACGCTGGCCGTGATTAGTGGAACCGTCAAAGCCTGCGATACTGTAAGTCCCTCGAAATAGAATTATCGGTTCGATCCGAATGTGTGATAACAGTAATGTACCCAGTCCAATCGCTTTGGATAGCGGACTTCAACTCGTTCGCAAGCCTCGAAACGGGGGCATCAATGAGAGTCGTCGTGTACACTGGACGTTGCAGTGTAAATCAAAGATAAATGAAATATAAATCATGGAAAATCAATCAAATACTTGATAAAATCTAAAGAGGATGTCATTGTCATCATCATCCCTTCCCACTGTGCCTCTGTATATATCATTTGAGATTGTATCGTTTAGTGATTGTAGAACAGAAAAATTATATTTGAGTAGGCGCTTATCAGGGTGCGGTGCTCCCGTGGTTTATGTGGGCCTCGGCTAATCCCTCGACTGGCAGTCGTCCACTGCCTGTTACCTAATAGTGACTGTTCCCAAAAACAAAGTCTTGCGCTGCTCGGATTAACGGATAATGATAGAATCGACACTGGAACAACAGCCTGTAATTAACAATAATTGCTAGTTAACCAAGCCCGTGGAAATGGTTGAATAGTGAATAGCGAATGGCGAATGGCGAATGGGGGAGGTGTCTCCAAGATCGGTTGACTGTGGGGCGTGCTCCAGGCCTTGACATCGGGTGGTTGGCTTCCGCGTTTAGAGTCCAGTAGCTAGTTTCCAGCCAAATGATTCACTCGCTGTGAATCACAGACCTCGATCCGTTCCGTTCCGTTCAGTATTTATAGAATTACGAGTATCTAAAATTGTTAGTCGATTTATCGGGATTTATCAGTTGTGCGGCTATTTTGGCCACTTGCATACCCTAATCAGCTGGGCGATACATCGATTCTTAATTAAATTAACACGCGAGACTCCATTTTCGTCTGTCATGACAGCGGCGGGTCCTATGATCTCCTACCACAGTCCTATTGAAGGCTAGCTATCTTCAGACATTCCTTAATTAACAGCGTCATTGAAACGATAGCCGAAACTTTGTACCCTGGCACTGACAACCTGGCCTTTTGTCAACCATTTTCTTGCGGATATACCCAGATAGGAACGTCTTATCCGCACTCGAGTTTCAGAAGTTTCTTGGCAACGAATGTGTGGATTTCCGATTAGTTTGGATTCTTGAACAAAGTGCTGTGGTTGTGGCATGCAGGATGCCTGAAGAGGTGAGAATTTGACAAACTGTGTGCTGTGCTGTGAAGGCAGGATCCATAGAAGGAACCCCCGTGTGAACTAGAAGTGTGTGTAATCCTGCAAAGGATCCAAAAAGCTACAAACTTGTCAGTCCCGAGCTGTGTGCTATGTATAGTGCTCTCCTAAATCTGGATTCAATTACCTCACATCGCATTCAAAGTCAACAACCTGCGCGTAATCGCATTATAAATGACACGACTGGGGGTTTTCTCAACAAGTGTTTTTTTTTGTGAATGGCTCAAGGATGTACGCGTACGCGTCCGAGAATCGTTTTGTGCTGTGGGTGGAAGTGCTTTGTGCCTTGCATGACAAGTGTGGAGTGTCGGAGTGCGGCCGACACTGCTGCGAATCTGCTTAGGTAATACCCGACCGATCGGTGCATCATTTCTCTTTCTCTGGTTCCGCTTTCAGCGGCGTTTGTATCATTTCGCCTGCAGGCGGACTGTGTAATTTTTGGCGAGTATTGCAAACAATTACGCTAAATATTTCAGGCCAAAAACCGGTTGGACAGCCCCAGATTTAGGGTGCATATCGCTGGTACTCTCTGTACTGCTGCTGCTGCTGCTGGCAGAAAGACGGCTCTTTTGGCTTTTGCATATGCAAATTTCTTAAATAAAACAGTTTTCAAGTGCTTGGGATTGCTGTAAATTGGCGTTCAAGTACGACTTGATTCGGATTTGGCCCCGCTGCCACACCCTCCTCTCGCCTCTCCATTCCCCTTAGATATGATATGATATGTGTGGCTGTGAAAGCTGTAGTTGTTATGTTATTTATATATTTATCTATAAGCTAAGTAGCTAAATCCGTCCAGATCGGTAGCAAAGGCCACACGAATTAAGGAGCTTGATTTTCTCGACAAACAATATTAGAGTTTCGGGGCGTATGAGCAATGTCAGAACAACCAATAAACTGCCAAACCGCAATACGCGACAGCGCATTTTTTAATTGGTTTTTAAAACAGCACCAACACCAACCAACAATATATCCCCAAACTCTTCGAGTACGGTAAACTTACTAGAACAAAATAGCTTTAAATATTTTAATCGAAAAATCTCGTTTCTACATTATTTTTGCACCTTTAATTACTACATGATATACTTACATTATATATCTACATGACAGTTTGGTACAAATAATGTTAATGTTAACATTAACATAACATTATGGTATCCGTTTATCGCTCGGCAGAAGCTGAAATGTATGAAGAAATTAACATTACATTAACAGACCAACAACAGACCCAGACATAGTAGTATACTCACATGTTTAAATAACAGCCCCAAAAGTAGGCAAAGATATTTTTGGCCGCTAGGAAATGTTTGAGCGGCGGTTGGAAAAACCATTGCACGTAGGTGCAATTTTAAATCGATCTTTATGTGAGCACTCTAAAGTCTTAATCAATTATTGTTATTTCACAAGTTTACTCATCAACTAATCCACTGCAAGGCCCTTTCCCTGATCTCCAAATCAAGGCTGTCCGCAATCTAAATTCTTTGCCAGATTCAATTTAGCGCAAAATGCGGTCAAGTTTGAGTGGGATTCGCCAATCTTTCAATTGCAAAGAAATTTGTGAAAATTTCCATAAATATGATTCGCAAGGAAGCAACCGGCTTGAACTGGTTTCGAAGCATATGAGACATTGCGCTCTGCAGAGACGTGCATATGCGTTGGGAGCACGCCTAAATTACCCGTACACGTACCCGTACCGTGAATAAATGCGACGCAGAAATCAAATTGATTTCAATTCACCAGCAAATGACTGATCCGACTCCGCCGACCGATGGACAGTCAGCCGGACCGGGGCGGACCGGGGCGGACCGGGCGGACCGGGGCGGACCGGGCGGTCCGGACCGGCCCTGGCGTCGTGTATTTTTGGCAATCAATTCCGGCTGCGATCAATTCATTCTCGTTTGGGGTTGCACGTTTCAATTGGCAGCCAATTGATGCCGACAGCCGACGCACGACACCCCACAGGGAGGAGCATTACTCCTCCTCTAATTTGGAATCTTATCTACACGATATATATAATTAATTAGCCTACTATGCACATCTCCTATTTATCTTTCCATATCGCTTTTGCCTGTTTGAGCTTTCCGAAACGTTCTGTTTCTGATTCGTGCAACCAACCAACCAACTAACCATCCAACCACTCGCACAATGACGATATCTGCAGCATGTGACGCATGTTAGATGGGCCTTATAAGCATATGCCTGGAATGCAAACGGCAAACGGTTAGTTCCGGACTGGACCGGACCGGACGGACCATATAAGCGTGCTCTCGAAGCTATCGAAAGCAAGTTTCCTGGGGGTTCCCAAGGCAAATGCAATCGAAATGCAATCGAAATAACGGAAAATCTCTCTCTAGCTGGCTGGCTAGCAAGCAAGCTGGAAAACGCCCTCTCTCCCTCGCCCTCTCCATATCTCTCTCTTTTCAACGCTCACCCTCCTATAACGAGCTACGCTCTCTCTCTGTCTCTCCCTCTCTCTCTCTCTGTCGCTCTGTGGGTATATGTACATATATGCATGCCCATCTCTGTCGCTCGCTTCGGGGAAAACTGTTACCGAGAATCGGATCGGATCGGCGGTTTTACTCGCCCGATTCTGTGCAAAGGTTGGCATTCTTGTTCCGTTTTTCAAACTGTGCGGTTGCTAGAACTCCCGAAAGAAAGAAATCATTCATTCAAAATCATTCGAATCCCACTAATGCGCCAACGGTCTTGGCCCCCGTATCCCGTATTTAGAAAGTTGTCGCTCAACCTACATACCGTTCGAGTCCCGGTTATCTCGCAAGTTGCATATTAGTAATATTGCATTTCTATATTATTCCTGCCCAAAATCCAAATAGCCCAAATACCGAGTCTCAACCATTGCTATTAAATCTCCCATTAAATTCTATTTTGTATCGAAAAAAAGTGCTTGAAACTGCTGCTGGCACAGGCTGCTGCCAGCGCCGTTTATCGTTCCGCGCACCAGGATAACACCGGCTATCGCCTACTGGCTGCCACTGGCTCCTCCAGGATTACCAGTTCATCGGCTCGGTCTGCACCATGAGTTTCCACAAGAGCGACTCGCGGACGCCACTGGCTCCGGCTGAGTATACCGTAAGTAATCCGTAGTCCTCTGAATTCTCTCAAATGGGATGGAATATCTCTCTTCTGGTAATTGTTTACTGCCTACGGTATACGGCAATCGGCATACTGTATGCCTCTGTCTCTTCAATCGCTCTGGCTATATGTCATGCCTTGTGATGTCATGTGCATGCATGATACAACTGCAATTTAGACACATTAATTTGTGTATAATGCACATCATCAGCATCAGCACTCACTAAATAATAGTCAATGATAATAGGCCCCGTTTGCCTTTGGGTTCGACGATTGATTTTGGGAAACTTTCCGATGACTTGTCGGGTCGGGTCGGATCGGGTATATGTATATTTCGCCATATCATTGTATCATGGAAATGGACATGTGATTTGGTTACTCCATCAAAGACTTTTGCGCTAATGCCATATTATTTTATTGATCGATGGGGTCCGACCGAGCAACCAACCAACCAACCAACCGACCGACCGTCCGTCTTTCCTGCTTTATTTGTTTATGCAAATCTCTAGCCTGTTTGTTTGGATTGATAACAAACTAAAGCCTAATTTCGGGGATGATTTCTCGATTGTTCCTTTCGCCGACTTATAGACTTATAGCTCTTGCTCTGCTCTGGTCTCGTTTGGTCTGGTGGTATGGTTGTTATGAGAAACGCGCCACACCACACAACACCACACAGCACCACACCGCACCCTCACTCTTCCTCTCCTCCCTCTCTGTCTGGCCCACAGGACAGCCGTCGTAGAGTCGGCGAGTGGAATTTTCCATTCATTGCGCCGCACTTTTATGTCTGCATCGGGCAAATGGTGTGGCATGCCATGCCATGCCATGCACTGGCAGAGTGTAGGGCATCCGAGTGGCCGACTACCTACTGCGTCAGCATTTCTGAGGGTCTCAATTTCGGTCGCTTCAAATATCGCGTCAACTGCTAAAGATATAGCATATACCAAACGCACAGACATTACATATTTCTTGTAACATTTTTGATTTTTGATTCTTGGCTCTTGGTTCTTAGTTATGTTCTGCTTTTTCGGCTGCTGCGCATGCGCCAAATATTCTGTTCTGTTCTGTTCTTTTTTTCAGTTCGGTTTGGTTTAGTTCGCGAAGAATGTGCTGCATGTGCACAGTTGTGTTCTCTGGCGTAAATGCGAGCATGGGATTCCGATTTCGAAGCCGAATCTGAACCGAAACTCGGTAACTTTCCACTGCTGCAGCTGAACGAACCCACACTGGTGTGTCCAATGGAGGCGAACTCTCTCGCTTCAAAAGTAATTATGCGCAGTTTGCTTTTCCCCCCCCACCAGCTGCAGCTGCAGCTCTCTCTCTCTCTCTCTTCTGTCTCTCTCTCTCTCTCTATTGAATATTGAATATTGCGTCAGCATGCACTTGAAACTTGAACTACAAAGCACTCCATAGGTGCAATGGTGGCATAGGCTACTGGCAGTGGTATTAAAATCGCCTAGAACAATACTTTTACAAATAATCAGACCCGATTCAATTCAGTATCCAATATCGTCCCCTGACGGACACCAAAAGTATTTGGAACAGGTGACTGACTGTTGACTGGTTTCGATTCAAATATCTGATGTCTGACATCTGATGACCGATGTCTGATGTCTGGTCAGCGTCGTGCAGGGTATGCGGAAATCGGAGTAATCGACTCGAGCTACTAGAGCTACTCCTCTAACGCCGCCTGCACACTTATCTTATCTGTTTGCAAATTGCAGGCGCCATGACCCAGGTGAGGTCCGTAGGCGTTTTCCAAACACCACTTTATGGGACAGTTAAAGTCACTCATAGATCGATCTCTCTGTTTGCTAACTGGCTTACAGATTGCCGATAATTTTCTGTGGAATTGAGCCCTCGGCCACGTGATTTCACATCGAATTCACTTCTGGATACTCGGCTTACAACATTTTACAGAACAGAACAGAACGGAACGGAACCAAGTCTACCGATGCACTTTTTTTTGTTCGCATTTTTCTAAAATATAAATATAAAATTTTCCACTGCAATTTGTTGTCGTTTGCCGTTTTCGTTTTCGTTGTCGATGTCGCTATTTTAGTCATTTTTGTGTTACCCTCCAAACCTCCTCCTGCCTATGGCTATGGCTATGCCTCTGTTACCTGTTACCTGTGCCACTTCCATTTCCACATTGCGCTTACATAAGTTCAATGGCACGCCAGGCTGGTGGGGCGTTTGGGGGGTGCTTGGGAGTTGGCTTCGGTTCCCCATTGTTGACAGTTTTAATTAGAAAACTAAACGGAATGCATGTGCGCCACAGAATGCTGCGTTTTTTGCTTCTGCTTTAGTCACTGCTGCTGCTGCTGCTGCGGGATCGATATCGCGATCGCGATCGTATAGAGTAGGGTAGGATAGGGTTGGGGTTGGGGTTGGGGTTGGGTGGATAATTTGCTTAAGAAACGGCGTCTGGTCTGTCGTGCCGTCATGCCGTTATGCTAAAGGAAAGACGTCACCCTTCATAGATTAGTCATAAGCAGAGCGGAGAGGGCTACAAGTCTTGAGACTATGGGATTACTTCATGAATACTTCTATTAACGAAAGCCTTTCCTTATCGCCGTTGCGATAGCTATCACAAAGAGAAAGATCGGGAAATACCTGCCATAAAACTGAAGTCCCCGGAATGACAGTGACGGATGAATCGGTAGGATCAATTGGGTGGTGGTACATCCATAATATGACTCAGTCGACGTGTGAACTTCTAGAATCTCTATTGAATAATCTTACATTTATAGATTCTTGAGGTTGGAGTGGTTGTTTATTACTAAATTTTGATTACTATGTATCTTTGGAATCAATTTCGCGATTGCTTGTAATGATTCTATCTGCAATTGAGATTCCGTAATGGTTTCGTGCATTCCGCTTATTTCGTGCTTCTCTTACGTAAAAGCAGATCCGATTCGATCAGATCCGATCAGATAGTAGGCCAGAGATCCCTTGGTTTGAATCTGCTCGCATTTTCACCTCATTTCTGTTATATTCTGTTCCGTTTTCCGCTCTCCGTTCCCCGTTGCACTTTTATCATTATCTCATTATCAATGCTGCTCCCCTCTGCCCCTCTCCCGCTCTTCCGCTCCCTGCATTCGTCACACATTTCGCTATGTTAACTGCACTTGACGCCATTTTGAACCTGAAGTGCGCCAGCGACACGTGTGGTTGCTGTCCCGCCAGAGAGGGCTTCCAGAGAGAGAGAGAGAGTGAGAGAGAGAGAGAGCGGACACAAGCTCTGTTTACATCGCTCTTCGAACTCACAATTCTCTCCATTCTCTCCTGAAGCGAGCTCGCAGCTGAAGCTCAAATGTATTGGAACATGGAAGGAATACTTGGAGCACCAAGAAGGGCAGGGCAAGCAATTGGCGAATATGCGAGCGGCACAATTAGTTCTCGCATTGCAGCTGTCCAATTATTATGCACACTTTTTCTATTATTTCTCTATTTACTTTTGCATTTACGCATTCGAAGCGTTTTATTCTTTTTTTTCTGTGGTTCACAGTGGAAGTGGATGCCATGTGAAGCGTAAAGAGGCTGACTGCGGGAAGAAAATGTTTCAAACTTGTTCGGCAAATTAGGGTTTTGTCTCTGGGGAGAAGTCAATGGAGCGTAAAGAAACGCATTTGGAGATTATATTTTGGAATATTTGCATTTTGTGGTTTTACTTTTATGGTTTCCCAGTAATCAACATATTTCTACAAGCATACATAAATATGTACAAAGGTATATATTTTTAAATCAGTAGAAATCAGATCTGAAAAGCACACAAATACCGGAAAGATAATCTTCCAGATTCTACATGCAATATTGACTGCTTACGAAGTAACGGGTAACCGGATTCTACATGATTACTTGATTCTACATCTACATATGTATACATACATAGCGCGCAGCGACGTTTACATAGCTATGTTAAGCTACCGGTTAACAGCTACCGGTTAACAGCTACCGGGTAACAGTGGTCTGCTCTGCCTCTACTCCATCGCCTAACGGTTTCGCCACGACAACCCGCCAAAATACAAACAATTCAAAATATCAGCGATAAAGTGAACAAACGGAAAAATTTTTATTGAAATCAATTTGCTGATTTAAAAAAAAAGAAAAACTAAAAAAAGACGCGACAATTTGCGAATATTTTGTACAGACTTTTTTGCGGCATTTTGCACGTACTTTATTTGCACAAATTCGCAGTTTCCTCATTAATTTTCTGTTTGCGTCGCACTGCTTTATTTTCACCGCTGAAAACGAGCGGATTCCTAAAAACAATTTATATAAAACATGCTTGCCCGCCGGCCCACACTCTCCCTCTCCAACAATTTTTGTGCGGTGATCACGTGTGGGGCGGGGAGGGGTGGAGGGTTGGAGAGACGCTGACTGGCGTGACGTCATTCTGCGACTGCACCCAAAAATCTGTGAACTTGCTTCGCCTCACCCACCCCCACATTTTCCACTCGAGAGGCAGAATAGCTGGCTGATAGAATAATGCTCGTGGGAGCCCCGTCGAGCGAGAGAGCCATCTCCTAGTTTGGGACTGGCATGGGAGGGAAGGGGAGGGGAGGGGCTTTGGTTTTGGTTTTGTTTGTCGCCGTCATTAACGTTCGTTGGGTGGCTGGCTGTGTGGCTGCCTTGAGATTCAGTTGGTTGTCGCCGTTTGAAAGAGTCACGCGCTGGGTCTGCATCTCTGCCCACCCTCCTGACCAAAGGCCATCGCGTTACCTGCTGGAATCTCTCTATCTCTCTGTCTCTCTCTCTCTCTCTCTCTCTGTCTGTCTCTCACCCCAACACACTCTCTGTCTCTGTCAACGTTTCTCTGTTGACCTTGGATCGGAAGTCGTCAAGCTGAGCGCCCCCGCCGGAAAACCGCCCCTGCCGCCGCGTCGCGAGCAGCAGCCCGAGGCTGGCATGAGCCTCAACAGCTTCGGGTCCGGGTCCGGGTCGGGGCGAAAGCGGGACGGACGTGTGTCCAGTGTCGCGCTGAGTCGTCACAAGCTGAAGATGTCCTTGAAGCGGGGTGGCCCCCCGCCGTCGGCGTCGAGTGGAACGGCGGTGATGACCACATCGCTGGATTCTGTGCAGCAGGTGCAGCAGAAGGCCCGATCGAAAGCATGAAACACAACACCTACCCGACCAACCAACCCATCCCCGCGTCTTGGCCAGGCCAAATGCACAGTACACAATACGGCAACACGGCAATACGGCAATACTGCAAAACGGTTATACGGCCATACGGCAATGCTGCAAGAGTTGTTAGGATATTGGCAAAACGATCTAATAATTTGTGAGAAGATTTCTGTGGTCATAAAACTGCATTGAACTTGTTCATTGATCTTGTTTGCGTATTTTTCTAATTTGCATTTTGGCAAGCGATATTTTTGTCTGTTTCTCGGCTGCCACTGCCACTGCCACTTTAGAGAAAGATGCAGATATAAAGGCAGATACAGATGCAGATACAGATGCAGATGCCGATGCAGATGCCGATACATATACAGACACAGATACGGATAGTTTTTAGATGCAATTTCAGTTGCAGCTGCGAAGAGCTTTACATAATTCCCACTCTGCGATCTGCGGGCTGTGATGGGACGCTCTCTTTCTCCTGCTCTTTGCCTTGCACCATATTTATCCGGCATTCCTTTTTCACCCACTCTCTCTCTTTCTCTCTCTCTCTCTCTCTCCGTCTCCCTCTCTCTCGTAGAAAATCCCCACGGTTGTGTCGAGCGGCTATGACAACGAGAAGGCCCAAGGCGGCAGGAACAACGCGAGCATAGGCCAACCCAAGTGAGTATATCCGCCAGTCGGATCGAATCGGATCAGATCGCCCCGATCATTCGATCAGTCGATGCCTCAGGCAGCGGCAGTGTTGTTAGCAAAGTGCACGGCGGCGCGATGTACAAGAACATCGATAACGAGTCCTCCACAACCATGTTTGAAATGTACTCCTCTTCGGACAGGTTCATCCGTTCGGACATGGCTGACGTACCCGTCCAGCAGGCGGCTGGCTCCACCCTGCCACTGGTGATCACGCGCAAGAAAGGAGGCGGCGACTCCGACGATGGCAACTACAATCCCTTCGAGCACCGCAAGGTGGAGCATCCCACATCGTAAGTGCCACCATAATGCTGCCACCCTACATTATATAAACAGCTGATGATCGTTTAGGGTCCGGTCCGGTCCGGCCCGGACCGGTCCCCCTCCTTCTCAATGACTAATCGCATTAATTATACGCTCTGGTGACCCACCCGCCCGCGTCATTGACCTTTTCCCATTGCGAAAACCCAAGAGAATAAAAGAATAGAACGGAAATGCAATTTCGTTGCCATTGTCCTTGGTCTCTTGGCTTCCAAACTAAAAATAAATATAAAGATAAAGTAAATTCGCAAGGAAAATCTGAGGCGAGCAAAAAGAAAAGCGCCGCGAAATGTTTTGCTCGACTCGTTTATCGTGCGGAATGAGGAACGCTGCTCTCCTAATCACCTGCCCCTCCCCTTCACGCCCATACGACCATACACCCTCTCACGCCCGACGCCCGACGCCCGACGTTTGACGCCTGACGCCTGACGAGAGCAAACGCATCCGCACGGCCTTGCATCGAGGGGTATCTGAGAGATCGAGCGGTGGGTGGGTGGTCGAGGAGAGGAGTGCAGTGGCTATTTTCGGCTCTGTCCACGAAGATCATTATTGACCAATGCTTTCGGGGCGCATGCCTCTGAATTTGTTTGGTTATGGAATAGGCAAATAATGTGCGAAATGCATTGTGGCGCCACGTCAGCTGCTGCCCACTGTAGTGGGTGGCGGGAGGCTTTTCCAACGAAAAACGAAAAACGTGATTTCCCTCACTCCATCCCCAACATATTCGATTCGATTATTTTGGCAACAAAATGCGGATTCCATTTAACCTCTAGAATAAATTGATCGCACAAATTTTAATCTATTATTTGATTCGAATTTCCTTAGGGATCTGGAGACATTTGTGCATCTGCTGAAGGGCTCCCTCGGCTCGGGAATCCTGGCCATGCCCATGGCCTTCTCCCATGCGGGTCTGTGGTTCGGTTTGGTGGCCACCTTCGCCGTGGGCACCCTCTGCACCTATTGCGTGCACATCCTGGTGAAGTGCTCGCATATCCTCTGCCGGCGACGCAAGATTCCGATGATGGGATTCGCAGACGTGGCCGAGCAGGCCTTCTTGGATGGTCCTCCTGCACTGAACCGCTGGTCCCGTTTCATACGCTTCATGGTGAACACTTTTCTGGTGCTCGATCTGCTCGGCTGCTGCTGCATCTACCTGGTGTTCGTCGCCACCAACGTGGAGCAGGTGGTGAGCGTCTATCTGGAGACGGAGCTGGTGTGCGCCTCTGGATTATGATTGTGACCGTGCCGCTGATCTTCATGTGCCTGGTGAGGAACCTCAAGTTCCTTACGCCCTTCTCCATGATCGCCAACATCCTGATGTTCGTGGGCATCGTCATCACCTTCATCTACATGTTCACCGACCTCCCGGCGCCCGCTGAGCGCCCCGGCCTGGTCGACGTCTCGGAGTGGCCCCTCTTCTTCGGCACCGTGATATTCGCCCTGGAGGGCATCGGTGTAGTGATGTCCCTGGAGAACGACATGAGGAACCCCAAACACTTCATCGGCTGCCCCTCCGTGCTGAACTTTGGCATGGGTCTGGTCATTGCCCTTTATACCCTCGTGGGCTTCTTCGGCTTTCTTAAGTACGGTCCCGACACGCAGGCCAGCATCACGCTGAACCTGCCCCTGGAGGACAAGTGAGTTACCTAATTAAATAGTCCTTAGATCATCCAAACTTATACTGTTCTTTGCATTGTCTGCAGATTGGCTCAGTCCGTGAAGCTGATGATTGCCATTGCCATCTTCTTTACCTTCACGCTGCAGTTCTACGTGCCCGTCTCGATCCTTTGGAAGGGAATAGAGCACAAGATCAGGCCAGAGCGTCAGAACATCAGCGAGTACGGACTACGTGTGGCGTTGGTGGTAAGCTATGATGCTTAATCTGCTTTCGAAAGAGTCTGCTGAAACTGTAATCTCTTCCAGGTGCTGTGCGGAGCCATTGCCGTGGCTTTGCCCAACTTGGGCCCCTTCATCTCCCTTATTGGAGCCGTGTGCCTCAGTACACTGGGCATGATCGTGCCGGCGACAATCGAGCTAGCCGTGTATCACGAGGACCCTGGCTATGGACGCTTCAAGTGGCGGTTGTGGAAGAACTCGGGCCTGATACTGTTCGGAGTGGTTGGCTTTGTGGCGGGCACATACGTCAGCATCATCGAATTCCATGCCGAGTTCAGTGGCGGCCATTAAGCCTCCGCCTCGTGGGGCCGCGCAGCTTATTGCTAATTTAATTTAAATTAGTCTTAAATGAAACTCGTCTAAGCACAGGGATGTCTAAGTTAAGTTTTTAACTAATTTTAGGGCTAACCAAAGTTTTCTAGGACTCTAAACTTCCTGTCTCCCCCTTGTGGTTATCCTTCTCCCCCTTTTCATCCTACTTCTCTTTCTTCTCCCTTCTCTCCTTTCACTCCTGCACCTGTCCCCCAACTCCCCTTTAGCCCCAGCTACAAACCGAAAGGAAACTATTACAAACAACAAAAGTATTTCGATTTAGTCGATGCCATGTGCACCACGCGGACGTGGCATTAAGCTTACTTAGGAATTCTTCTAGAAGTGATTTTTTTGTATCGTAGTGATTTTGAAAACAACTTAGTCGTAATTTAGTTCCTACTCTCGTTGTTCGAACTAAGCCAAGACACATAGACGGGCGTAGCCAACGTTTGTTGCTTCTGCTCGTCAATTTTTTTTGTTTTTTTTTTTCATTTTTATGCTGTACATTATATACGCCCTATTTCAATAATCATGACATATTATCCAATACACAAAGACCCGTTGCCCCTCACTGCCACGATAAGGCAATGCGCAGGGGCAACAGAAAATCGCATTAAAAAAAAAATAAAATCTTTCAAAATCAATCAATGGTCAGTTATTTTATATATGTATGTATGCATAACATCAAATCAAGGATGTTCCCCCGATCATAGGAAGACATGGCACGTTCAGATCGCACAGAAAATCAATAAAATATTGGTATTCTCCCATCGCCATATCTTGGCTGAACAGCGTTCGATCTGGGCATGGCATACAGTTTTGTGACCGGATTAGAAAAGAGGACATTCATACTATCACGATTTTCGCCAAAAATCATGATGATTTTACACGAAAAAAGAAATTGAAGACAGACTTTCCAGTTTACTACCGTTTTAAGAGCTTTTAGATCTGTAATCTTAATGAACAAATAAATGTATTCAATAAATACATCAATTTTCTATAGGATTGAGCCAATTTTGAAGCGAGCAGGGTGTTGCAATTTTGTTCAATTCATTTTAAACAAAAAGGCCAAGTATTTCAGAAATGAGTTGTTTTTCATGCGAACTACACGCTAAGTACAAATGTGCTACAAATTAGCTACATATTGCATGTAATTACTAATTAGCAGCGGAGACACCTACGAGGTGGGATCGACACTACTATTTTTGGGTTGAGCCAAAAAAAGGTATGGATAACGGGTAAATTCAGCCAAGGGAAATTCCATGGCTCGTACGATTTTCACCTTACCCGAATTTTTCCCCGATATGACGTCATGTAAATCAGGTGGGGTGGATTTTACCTTGCAGGCCTTGCATTTTCTGGGCCGTTTTGCCTGTTGTCCATACCCGATTTTTCCGAAGATCCTCAGCAATTTCCCAGGGAAAAATATTATAAAGAAGAAATTTAAAAGCTCGGTACCAGGCGAACAGAAAATTCCAGAATGAAAGCATGTCGATTTTGTCGTGCCTTGGCTTCAGCTCCCAGGCTCGTATCAGCTCCCAAAAAAGCCGGCCTCCCATTAGAATAAACACAAGTTAGTTGTGCTCAATGAAACGTTTAATTATGAGTTCAATATAGAAATGATTTTTTTTTTGAAAAATCAAACATTTCTGTCTTGTTTGATTACAAGCTTGTGTAAGGCTTATTTCTTTCAAAATATAGTATACCTATTTTTGTCTTTGATTGGGTTATATCAAATTTTGATCTGCTTAGCATCCTAATGGGGGGATGGGATGGCATGGCTGTATCCTTCTGTACGGACAGAGTCGAAGGCGGCGAGGCGACGATAGGCCAGAGTAAGCTCCTCCTTTGTGGCACTTCTCGGCATATCGAGCACCG